>CAJVGD010000018.1:0-516907 GCA_910890315.1 Serendipita indica DSM 11827 | reverse complement strand
AGTCCCTACACCATCTTATAGACCATTTTTGAGTAGTTTCTCTCCAGAAATTCTCAAGTTGACTGGACTAGTCTCGCACCAGCTCTGGGCGAGTCTGATACATTGCACAAGCCCCGGAGTGCTTCTTATATCGTTAGTCCTAGTCCTGGCAATGATTTCTGCAGCTTTTATGGCTTCTCATGTGTCTTACACAGTCCTCTGACCGTTGCGTTGTCACTCATTGCCACTCTCTTAGGTGGTCAACTGCCATCGAGCTAACTGTTGACACCGACAAACCCGTTCTCGACTTTGCCACTGTCGAAATTTGCCTGCTCACGGAGCGTGGAGAAGAGGTTCATTGTGGGGTAAACACTGGTGTCGAGAGCATTGACCGACTGGCAATAGACATTGTACGCAATTGAGTAGGCGTCACGCTGCTCTCAGAAAATAGCTCTTCTGATGAAATCTCGCTTTCACCATCTGGGATGCTTGGGATGACAGAGGGTGTAGGAGTTCCATGAACCAACAACAATGGTGAGTTGCAGAAGACGTTGGTGGATGACTGGACACTAGGCAAAGGCTGCTGGGCGACAGAGATCGGTCATGAAGACATTGGAGATGATGACTTGGACTTTGGGTGGCGTAACCGGTGCCCTATAATACAGACAAGATGGCTCAGTGGTAAAAGCTCCAAACTAGGGTATGGGAGGTCCCGGGTTCGATCCCGGTCAAGTTATTTTAGACTACTTTAGTAATGATCATCTTTAGATGGTTTAGACAGCTTGATGGAATAAAATTCACACCTTAATTGGTTGATGTAAATGAAGAACCCTGCATCCACAGAAGTCAAGTGTGTTCTTAGGTCTTGAATGGATTCAAAACATGTAATCCAGTAGTATAAAATCGAAAATGATGGACTATATCCCTGGTATGCATCCTTCCTGTACACGCATCCACTCACTTCCATATACAAATGTGGACAACTCAAGCCGGACTCGAGGGCATTGACCAATAATGACAACGCCATCGCGCACAAGCCCAGTTCGAAAGATTTCTGGTACCCAAATGAGATGCTTGTCATTGGGTCCCACTAACCAGCCATCATGATCAAGACGGTGCTGCTGATATGTAATGCGAAGCTATACATATATGAGTACATTCATCAGGAAGCTAACACTACTCACCGAGCCACCTGCTGCACTATTTGAAATCTGCAATTTTCTGTCAATGTCACCAGAAACAATCCTGTGACTGTCTGGCGAGAAGGCGACAGACAAGACCGCATTGGTATGTCCCTCGAGCGCGGGTCCAAGCGGTTCGCCCGTCTCTGCATTCCATACCCGCACCGTCTTGTCCCAGGATCCAGAAACGATCTTGTGACCGTCTGGCGAGAAGGCGACAGAGCAGACCGCATCGGTATGTCCCTCGAGCGCGGGTCCAAGCGGTTCGCCCGTCTCTGCATTCCATACCCGCACCGTCTTGTCCCCAGATCCAGAAACGATCTTGTGACCGTCTGGCGAGAAGGCGACAGACCAGACCGGATCGGTATGTCCCTCGAGCGCGGGTCCAAGCGGTTGGCCTGTCTCTGCATTCCATACCCGCACCGTCTTGTCCGAGGATCCAGAAACGATCTTGTGACCGTCTGGCGAGAAGGCGACAGAGTAGACCAGATCGGTATGTCCCTCGAGCGCGGGTCCAAGCGGTTCGCCCGTCTCTGCATTCCATACCCGCACCGTCTTGTCCGAGGATCCAGAAACGATCTTGTGACCGTCTGGCGAGAAGGCGACAGACCAGACCGCATCGGTATGTCCCTCGAGCGCGGGTCCAAGCGGTTCGCCCGTCTCTGCATTCCATACCCGCACCGTCTTGTCCCAGGATCCAGAAACGATCTTGTGACCGTCTGGCGAGAAGGCGACAGACCAGACCGCATCGGTATGTCCCTCGAGCGCGGGTCCAAGCGGTTCGCCCGTCTCTGCATTCCATACCCGCACCGTCTTGTCCCAGGATCCAGAAACGATCTTGTGACCGTCTGGCGAGAAGGCGACAGAGGAGACCGCATTGGTATGTCCCTCGAGCGCGGGTCCAAGCGGTTCGCCCGTCTCTGCATTCCATACCCGCACCGTCTTGTCCCAGGATCCAGAAACGATCTTGTGACCGTCTGGCGAGAAGGCGACAGACCAGACCGCATCGGTATGTCCCTCGAGCGCGGGTCCAAGCGGTTCGCCCGTCTCTGCATTCCATACCCGCACCGTCTTGTCCCAGGATCCAGAAACGATCTTGTGACCGTCTGGCGAGAAGGCGACAGACCAGACCGCATCGGTATGTCCCTCGAGCGCGGGTCCAAGCGGTTCGCCCGTCTCTGCATTCCATACCCGCACCGTCTTGTCCAGATCCAGAAACGATCTTGTGACCGTCTGGCGAGAAGGCAACAGAGGAGACCGCATTGGTATGTCCCTCGAGCGCGGGTCCAAGCGGTTCGCCCGTCTCTGCATTCCATACCCGCACCGTCTTGTCCCAGGATCCAGAAACGATCTTGTGACCGTCTGGCGAGAAGGCGACAGACCAGACCGCATCGGTATGTCCCTCGAGCGCGGGTCCAAGCGGTTCGCCCGTCTCTGCATTCCATACCCGCACCGTCTTGTCCCAGGATCCAGAAACGATCTTGTGACCGTCTGGCGAGAAGGCGACAGAGGAGACCGCATCGGTATGTCCCTCGAGCGCGGGTCCAAGCGGTTCGCCCGTCTCTGCATTCCATACCCGCACCGTCTTGTCCCAGGATCCAGAAACGATCTTGTGACCGTCTGGCGAGAAGGCGACAGACCAGACCGCATTGGTATGTCCCTCGAGCGCGGGTCCAAGCGGTTCGCCCGTCTCTGCATTCCATACCCGCACCGTCTTGTCCCAGGATCCAGAAACGATCTTGTGACCATCTGGCGAGAAGGCGACAGAGTAGACCGCATTGGTATGTCCCTTGAGCGCGGGTCCAAGCGGTTCGCCCGTCTCTGCATTCCATACCCGCACCGTCTTGTCCAGGATCCAGAAACGATCTTGTGACCGTCTGGCGAGAAGGCGACAGAATGGACCTTATCAGTATGTCCATAAAGTGAACCAAGCAATGGAGACCATGTTTGATACCCCCCATCAAGAATGGCCAGTGTGGATGGATATTGAGGGTGGTAATGTCTTCTCACTTCAGAGCAATTTGGAGAGAAAGGCAATGCTGAAATGTAAATATGAGGAGCGCTCATGGATATCACGTGGCCGAAGTGAGCCACAAATTGACACATATCCTCTCCTAAAGCTACTAGCTCTTTCTCATTGGTTCTCTTTGACCTGTCAGCAAGAAACAAAAATATACGCAATAAAACTTACCTTCAGCCATCTGGTCAGGTTGCGGAGAATAGACTGTAATGCATCTGTAAATTCACATAGGCTGGCAACCTCGAGCCAGGCTAGAAATTGCAATGTGAGAAAGTGTCGGACAAGAGCCATTGTCTCATCATTGAGAGGCGTGAGAACCAAATGATCGGCCCAGTACCGAGATCCATATTTCAAATGTGACGGAATGCAATCTTCAATGGATGTGATTGCTCTCAAACTCTCGACATTGAGTTGGTCGGACGATGGGATGCCGCCAATGTTGAACTTTAGATTGTTCTTCATCACCTGCAGGCACTGGTTGGCAATGCTTTGCTCACAGATAGACGTCGTTAAACTGAATTCTGGTGCATCTTGCTTGTTCTCGAGCAGGAAGTCGACAAACGATTGATGTCGGAATCGAAGTGGGCCTTCTTGATCCAATACTGAGCGAAGTCCGTTGCAAAAGTTCTCCAATATCGACTGCTTCAATGAAAGGAGTTTAGCCAATGTCGGGAGAGATAATGGTTCCTTTGCCACAATAATCGCGCCAAGCATGGCGAGCAAACGATCCTGCTCCTTCTCGCCATGTCCTCGAGACGCAATATGCAGTACTTGCGCATAGAGTTGGCCGAGATGATTCTTCCCTTCACCCGTCAGGACTTCCTCAAGTCGATCCTCCGGAGGGCCAGCTTCGATCAAGTCCACCACTGTTGTAGCCCAGATGAACAGACCACTCGCCTTCTCCGTCAACTGATCCAGCTGTTTGGGTCCGGGCCACTCTGGTCCCAATGACGGATACTCAGTCGCAATTGACTGCAGCTTTAGACTCAAGACGGCTCGTATATCGGTTTGTACTCCCTGGTCTGCTTCTTTGCCTACTTTTAGCTCAATGGCTAGTGGCTTATTCCCGTCGATCCTACCGAGGACGTTTACGATGTCCGTCTCTTCACGACTGGTGACGATGAGCTTGAAGCTAGATGGAAGCTTGGACCAACAGATCAACGTCTGCATCAGGCTCCTACGATCGACAGACGACCGACCCTCAATCCCACCGCACTCGTCGAGTGCATCGACGACGACCACTGGAGAAATTTCCAAGGGGGGGCTACTAATTTTCGATAGCGGTTCCGTAATTAATTGCAGAAATAGATCGGCGATACTGGATGTTGACAAGTCGATTTGCTCCTTTTTCATTGCACTGCAAAGATGCTTTCGGATGGTTGGGTGACGTGCCAAGTCGTATGCAACGTTACGCCAGAGCGCATCTGTCGTACGAGTAGTACTTTCTTGACGACGAAAGAAGAAGCTTGAGCCGAGTCGCTTCTTCTTGATCTCAAGTAGGTCTACAAGACTGGATGCAATGGCTGTTTTCCCCGCTCCAGGTGCGGCTTTGATCCAGAGGATGTTGGGTGCTTCACGGTTTGCCACCCATTCCTGGCATGCGTGGAGTACATCAATACGCGTTCCTGGTTGACATCCTGAGGGCCGTTTGTATTCGGGTCCTCGCAGCCTGCCCAACACGGCGGCATCCGCAAACTCTGTCACGGCGACAGAGACATAGAACGTAAGAGAGCGCTACCAAGGCCTGAATACTGTGCAAAGAAGAAAGTGGGAATCAGACGTACGAGTATTTCTGATTCCGCAGCCTTCAAACGCTTTTCGTAGGTGCTTATTGTATCCGTTTCCAGCTTGCTTGTGCCACTGCGCTTCACAAACATCTTCAAGAGTCCCTCTTTATTCTCGAAATTGGTCTCGTTGATGTCAGCGTCTTCGCACACGTCGGCGAGCAGCTCCTTGAGTGTACTAAGGCGGGTGAGATGCATTCGTGCCGGGTTCGTCTACGTACGCAATGTAGTTTGCAATCGGGCCTTTGACCGAGTCATCGACCACGTCATTGATTCCAGGCTGGTTTAGTTGGGCATTGAATGCACCGATTTGCATCTGAATGGTTTTGGCGAGTTCATTCCAAGCAGATCTGCCGTTATTGAAAGCCTGAATTGAGTGAGGAACGATCACATACTCATAGTGGTAGCTACATACCTGGATGACCTCAAGGACAGTCACTGCGCCCTCACAAGCGCCTTTGAGCGGTGCAAGACCAGCCGCATCGGCAGCACTCTTGGTCAGATTGAGAATGAGCGCGGCTTGAGCGAGCCACTTTTCCGTATTCGATCTACGAACTCGCTCATGGACCCGCGGCTCGCCCTGGTCCCGCTTCACCAGTGATGACATCGTTTTTACTTTCGCTTTTGATAACATTGGTGTTTGTCTCGGCGATGTTTGGGGCGCCGATGTTGCTGGATTGACCCGCAGAGGTGGTTACGGTGGTCGGGATCGAATCCAAAGGTCTTTCTGGTGCATCTGAAGTGCCTTTCTTCTTCTCTTTCTTACGAAAAAGTTTAGGCATTATCTTCATTTTGTGCGAGGTATCAGCCTGAAAAGATGGAGAACAAGGACCAGGCACCGGCCAGTCTCTAGTGCCTCTGCGGGTTGGAACCTGACTGCCAGTCTGTGAACCATCAGCTCGGTTCCAGGGTTCATGAACTTAGTTTCACACGTAGTAGGCGTACGATGGTTATTTAGGGACTGCTCAAGTGAACGTGGGATGACCTCGAACCCGAATCCAAGAGCCTTTCTCACCTGACAAAGAGATAGCTCGTCCCCGTGGGTCTCTGCGCAACCCATAAACGCCTCTGTATACGGCAACGGATAGCGCAAACGCGTATGCAGCGCCCTGAGCCCGACCTCGGTCACGGGTCCTCACCCGGGTGTAATCGTCCCGTTGCACAACCATTAGGCATCTACCTGTAGGCTCATACTGCGCATGGAACTCGAGCGTGTTGAACAACCCTGTGCCAAAATCCTTGAGTCGGCCCCATTTGTCCGCGTACAGCTCATCGCCCTGGATCCGCGTCGTCTCAAGCATGCGTCCGAATCGAGCGATACCTGCCGACACCAGACTTTTATATGTGAGCTGTTGAGATTGGATCAGAATAGAACGACGTGCCAACAAGGTGGTGATTTCGTACTTGGTCCGTTCCATCGCTCGGCCAAATCCCTGGGCGGCAACCTACCTGGTTGCGTTGACGAGCGGGTTCAACGTGGATAATTGGTGTTCGGGATGATGTTGCCGGGACATAGACTGGCCGACAACTCGCTGCGGACAACATGAGTCGCAAATTCAAGCGCCGAGGCGCAGCTTGAGCGGAGGGATGAGGATTGGAGACCAAAATACCAGCCATTTTACACGCAATTCATGTCCATCTTTCCCATCAAACGCGTCATACGCGAACCAAGTCTACCTGTGGCTCGCTACCAAAGGTTTGTCCCCGTCGTGCGTGATGAGACGGACCAAGAAAAGCTGATGTCGTCGAATTTTTCTCACGGTATGGTGCGACTACCTTTTTCCTGGCAGGTCCAAGGTCTGGTGCATTGAAGGAGCCGCCAATTTACGACTATACTGATACTCTGCACCATGGCTCTACAGGTCCAAGATCATGTCCAAGCACTAGTCGTCCGGGGCGATGATCTGGCGCACGAGATTTGCGTCGACCTCGACCAGTTGATCCGGACTCGCTTTCCTGGGTGCTATGGACAACTAATCCCAGGAACATTCAAACGCTCTTTCTCAGTCTGGCTATGGCATCTCGCGAATAGCAACGAAGCTCACGACATCGGCCGCTTTCGAGCGTTTGATGATGAGGACAGCCCTGGTGGAATCAGGCGTGATTCTTGCTCCATCTGGAGAGAGTTAATATCAAATGGTTGCAGCGCCAAACCACTGACCGGAA
This sequence comes from Serendipita indica DSM 11827, assembly GCA_910890315.1. NCBI lineage: Eukaryota > Fungi > Basidiomycota > Agaricomycetes > Sebacinales > Serendipitaceae > Serendipita > Serendipita indica. The sequence continues at coordinate 509,777 of CAJVGD010000018.1, read as the reverse complement.
TATCGTGACCGGCTGCACGACCACAAGATTGGGAGCACGACATCATGCCTTGTGCTTCTCTGGGTAGACGAGGCACCAATCGTGTTTCGGCATCACGTGGAAGACTTGACCGACAAGAAGTCTATCAGTTTCCTGTCAACGACACTCAGAAGTACGAAGGTTGTGGGGCCATCTTGCGAAGGTCAGACGATTGATAACTTTCAGAGAGTGCATCTGACACTCGGACAAACAGCTTACAATATGCGCCATGCACACTGTAAACCCGCGAGATTCCGAAGATACCGACCTGCCATGGTGGGGACTCACCTATGGCGGCCATCTTTACATGATCATTGCCATTGCGTACACACAGGATGGGCAGGTTCACCTTTACCCGAACTTCGATTATTTTCCGACGATCAACATGTACGACGAAGTGCTGCCTGTGTGTACCCCAATACTCTACATGCTCCTGGACAATCTGAGCATGCAACATGAAGAAAGAGTCTCCGTGACGCGCTCACAGTGCAAAGTTCACCTCTTCGGATCTGCTGGTGCTCTCTAGACCGCTTCATCTCGATATACTCGGCACACCAGAGTGCGGAGCGAGTAGCAGCGTCTATCACACCGTTGGACGATATTCGCTCAAGGTGGCTCATCCAACCCCAGAAGCGACGTAGAGGCCGCTCGACGAATTGGATTGGTATTGCATCCTCTTTGGCCTTCCAGGTGTGCCGCAATGTCGCGGACTCTTCCGGGCCAAGACGGTACATGGGCCCGTTTTGGATGATTGTGGTACCACTCTCCAAACGCTTGACGGTCTCGCTCTCAAGGACAGGTCAGAGCCGCCGCTCTTTTCAACTCACCGACCGCACCTTTAATCCACGTGTCTAGGCTGCAACTCTATCACGCGCAAAAGCCATGTCTGATTGGAGACTTCGTCGGGAGATGGCTGGATGGGGGCGATGAGTGGAAGGAACTCATACAGACGGAAAAGGAGATGGATGCCCTCATCCAGCCTTGCCTCTACTTTGCCTTTTTCGCCCTCGTCGTCGTTGCGCTGGAGCACCAGCGCACACACTGCGTCCTATGATCTCGCTTGTAGCTCATCTACTCTATTCGTGTAGTGGATTTCCTTGGAGTCGAGCATGTAGCTCGTATTTATCTTGCAATATTGTAGGCCATGCTTAATCCATTTCTTTGGACCAATAATAGTTTGTGAAAGATATTACAAAACCCAAGGGTTGGTAGCTCAATGTAAGGGTCCGAGGATTTCTCCTCGTCACACACGTCGTAACCACACCCGTGACACTCATTACCCACTCCATACCACATTTATTACCCTTCTCTTCATAGCCTCCATTGCATATACCCTCATAGCGACGGCCTTAGCACATGCTTAGCTTCCTATCGTTCTTTCCTCGTTCCTGTTTACCCTTGCCATACCTTGCTACATAAGACTCTATGTACATGTCTTAACTAGCAGACTCTTTCCTGTACCCTCCCACGTCGATACCCTCCGTCAATAAACGGTTTTAGACTGGTGATCTCACTCGCCCCAGCTAAGTATTACTCACTTGGCCTCGCATAGCCCTCGTACTGGTGAGTTCTCCCTGTGAACCTCACACTCAAGGACCAGTTCTCAACCAGTGGAGACCGGCCGGCGTCTAATCCTTCCATCCCCGTCTTTTCACATCGATATCTCTGAAATATGAAGGAAGTCTTCAAATGGACTCGTAAAGGAGAGGAGAAAAAGAAACAATATTCAGATTTACACAGCGCCTCCTTGGATTCAACCTCGACCACCGTAACCACCGTCGCTGGTGAATCTAACAGCACCGCTGCTTCAAGCATCACAGATACGAACTCTGGTCTTTCTAAAATTGAAAATTAGAAAGAAATAGCCCATGAAGGTGCACTAGCAAGTGAGCTGACGAGGGTGCCTGAGCGCATTCGTGGGTCGAAGACAGAGAACGATCTCAGGTTCTTAGAACTCGCAATTGGGACAGATGACTCTATTGTCGAGTATGTGACCCAAGTCACAATATCTGCTGATTTCGCTAATTGACTGACATCCTTATTCAGTATAGTTGCAATTCATGGCTTGGATGGGCACAGAGAGACAACATGGACTGCAGAAGATGGCTCCGAGACTTCCTGCCAGCCGACATACCCAAGGTGCGAGTTCTCACCTATGGGTACAACGCTGCTACTCACAGTCAGAATTTTGTATCAACCAAGACCATCTACCAACACGCTAACAACATTATCCCAGCATTCACAAGAGTACGCAAAGGCGCTCCACGGGTGAGTGCTTGACATACCGTGCATCAGAATGTTTAATCTGTTGATTCTAGGACGCGTGAGGTGAGAGGCAAGACCAGTATATAGTGTGGCAAACCTAGGACGCATGAGGTGAGAGGCACGATCAGTAAGGTCCGGCCGCATCGTCCCGCGTCCCTAAATACATTGAGTTGCGACGTGAGCTATTACTATTGGCTAAGTCTACTTAGTGAGCGCTAAGAGTCAAAGGGTAAACCTTCAACACGAGCCCCTGACCCTGTGACTCAGCACATGGACTGAGTACGGTCATGTGGATGAGGAATCAGACCGAGCATTTTGACAAACTGTTCGAACTTGATGCGGCCTAGTGGTTTGGTGAAGACGTCGGCAACATTGACGGCTCCAGGGACATGAGCAACCCGGATTTCATTATTGGCAACTCTCTCGCGAATCCAGTTGAAGCTACGGTGAACATGCTTCATGGTGGACAGATGTTCTGGGTTCTTGGCAACTTGGATGACAGAGGCGTTGTCAACAAATAGGGTGGATGGATAGGACGCAATGTCGTAGCCAATTTCATCGAGGAATGACCGCATCCAGATTATTTCGCACCCGGTGGCAGAGGCTGTTGTATACTCCAACTCTGTTGATGATAGTGATGTGTGGCGCTGGAGTCGGCTACTCCACATTACAGCGCCACCACCAATTGACATGATAAAACCGGCTGTCGAGCTGGTATTATCGGCGTTTCCACCCAGATCGGCATCACTATGCGTCGTGAATAATTCGTCGGAGTCGGGTTCGAGGCCGTAGGTGAGCTTGTAGTTTGTTGTTTTGGGGAGATATCGCAGTACCCGTTTGAGAGCTAGCCAGTGTGCTCGTCCAGGATTCTCGCTGAACCGACAGAGCATCCCCACAGAGTAGGAGATGTCTGATCGAGTGGCAGTCGCGAGGTAAATGAGCTTTCCAAAGGCCTCTCGATAGGGTACATTCTGCATTTCCAACTTCTTCTGCTCAGTTTGTGGTGAATCCTTGGTCGAGAGGAGTGGCTTTTCAGCCATGGGCGTGTCGGTGCCATTACAGTCCTGCATTTCGTAGGTTTCAAGGATATGTTCGATGTATGCTGGCTGAGAAAGATAGATAGTGCGGGATTGGCGGTCACACTCGAGTTTGACACCAAGTAGGAATGAGGTAGGTCCCTGGTCGTGGATTTTGAAGCGCGCCTTGAGTCCATTCTTCACGATTTGAATGGCGTCTGGTGACTTTGATGCGAGCAGGAGATCATCAACGTGGACTGGTACAACAATCTTGACGTTATCACGCTCGTAGATGAAGACACTGTGATTGCTTTCGAGACATTTGAATCCAATTCGGGATAGGAGAGTGTGTAGTTCACAGACCAGATGCGAGGGGCTTGTTTGATTCCATAGAGGCCCTTGAGAAGTTGAAGCACCCAGCTTGTGCCCTCATAGCCCTCGAACTCGACTCCTTCTGGCTTTCTCATGTAGACTTCCGCATCAATCTTACCATTGAGAAAAGCGGTTGATATGTCTACTGACTCTAGCGCCCAGTCTTCAAGTGCTGCAAGTGCTATGATGGTGCGAAGATTTCTGTGTAGTCGATTCCTCTCGTTGTGCGTATCCCTTGGCCACAATGCGTCCCTTGTACTTGCTAATAGACCCGTCAGCATCACGTTTGATTTCGAATACCCAACGTGAGCCGATAGCCTTTCTGCCTTGTGGGAGTCGCACAAACTTCCACGTGCCGTTTTCCAGGTGAGCTCTGACCTCTTCTATAGCCGCTTGGACGTACTTGTCGCCGTCAGGGCGTTTCAGAGCTCCTCCTAGTGTTGTTGGCTCGCGGCTTGTAGATGTATTTAAGGCAGCTTCGACGCCATCAACAATGGGAATGAGGATATGATCAGGCGCTTCGAAATTCGGCTTAGGTCTCCAGCGTCGAGCCTTAGTTGGCACATGAGAGATGGAATTTGAGGGTAAGAACGCTTCTTCAGCAGCTAATTGGACATTATCCTCGTCAGAGCTCTCATTTAAGTCAAGGTCCAAGTCAGATTCGGTCAATGTGCCTGGCTGCCGCGCAATTGTGTGTCGTCGAGCTGGGAGATTCGTAAGGACCTCCTCGAAACTGGTACGATCAGCGAGTGCTCAAAGTTCGCGACTCAGGCGTTGTGGAGCGGCGGGTTTAGGTTGTGCTGGCTCTGGTGTGGGTGGAGGGACAGGCTCGTGAGCAGGCTCGTGAGGAATAGGTGCAGGTAGAGGTCGCCATGCAACGTGAACAGGAGGGTGAGTGTTGGAGGTGGAATGGCTGATGGAGAGGCGTTGATTTCCTCAAGATCTGGCAGCTGGATGTAGTCAGAGAGGTTCGGAATCGATTCCTTTGCGAGCGAAGTGCCTGGAAAGACTCTCTCATCGAATACAGAACTGTCTCTGTGTATAATATTTCGTGTCTGCAGGTTCCAGAACACCCAGCCAGGGCGGTCAGATGGATACCCCACGAAGATACAATTGTCAGTGTGCGAGTCAAGTGCATCACGCTGCGATTTTGGAATGAAGACATAGGCAAGGCATCCAAGTATTCAAAGGAGATCAACGCTCGGAGGTTCACCATGCCAATGTTCATATGGGGTTTTCCCATTGTGAACTCGGGCACGGTTGAACTCATGGACAGTGGCAATTGCAGCGAGACCGCAAAAAGATGGTGGAAGGTTTGATTCTGTAAGTTTAGTGGTTGCCCCTTCTGCTATCCATCGGTTTGCTCGCTCGACTCGTCCATTCTGCTCCGGTGTTGCCACTATTGTGCGTTCTCTTGTAATACCAGCGGAGATACAGTACTGATCAAACTCTTTGCCACTGAACTCGCCGCCTTTATCATCTCGCAAGTGTACCAAGCGCTGGTGCGTCTGATTCTCGGCGAGCTTGTGGAACTCTTGGAACGCTCTGAATGCTCCATCTTTCGAGTGAAGGAGTGAGAGCGTGACAAAATTAGATGCGTCATCCACCATAGCCATCCAGTACTTGGCACGGTGTGGCATGGACTCAACGTTGACTGGGCCTTTTAAATCAATAAAGACCCGGTCTAATGGAGTGGTGGCGTGAGTCGCTGGCGTTGTATGGGGTGCTCGAGTTTGCTTGCCCGCAATACACGGGGCGCATATAGGGTCTGGCTTTGCATTTTACTCCAGCTTGAGTCCGTTGACCAGGTTATGGTGGATTAATGTGTCGACTCCGTCGTGGTGATAGTGACCAAGGCGGCGATGCCAAAGCTCTCGGTCCAGCTTGAGTGTACTCGCGAAATGTGCCTGCTCCGACGTGAGAACTCGTCCATTGAGGTAAGCAACGCAGTTGTCATCGATACGAGCTGTCATTTGGAGTTTACCATCAAGGTAGAACTCCATTTGCTTCGAATTAATGCGGATATCATATCCTTCTTTGCGTGCCATTGAGAGAACTGAGACGAAATTCGATTGTAAGTCGGGAGCAAAAGAGGACATTAGGGAAAGTAACGAGGTCAGAACTAAAGTAACCATCCATCCACGGCTGAAACACAACGTCCCCTTCTCTAGTGGAGAAGATCCTTTCACCAATGGCCAGTTTGATCGACCTGACCAAGGGGCGGAACATGGTAAAGTAACTTTCGTCACTCATGATTGTCCGAGTAGCCCCTGCGTCGGCGTTCAGGTCAGATCTAGCCGTAGATGGTAAGGAGGGGGTACTTGCATGAGCGGCATGGGCATTTGGTACAGTATTTGAACCGTCTGTAGTGATGGCAACACGTGCGGCCTCTTGCTTGCGACGAGTCGCTTCAGCCTTCGACCAGCACTGAGCGGCTGTATGGTTCCGTTTGCCACAATGATCACATATGGCCCCTGGCGTGCGTTCAGCGGCCGTAGAATTTGTTCGTGAGGAGTGGGGAGGTGTACTGCGATAAGCAGTGGGCTGGGAAGTGGCTGCCCGGAGTGCGATGGCTGGCTGCGAGTTACTGCGCTGCTGATTGTCCTCGTTGACGAGAGCTGCATCTATTACATCTCGGGTGAGATTTGGCTGGCAGAGTAGCGAAGTTCGGACGTGAATCGATTCAGGCGGGATCATGCGGAGGCTCGACATCATAGCAAGGTCGTTTAGTAGTGCGTCTACATCGTAATTTGTCGTCCAGAGTGATCTAAATTGTTCCTTGAGGGCATTGGTGGCGGCTGTGATCGACGCCAGAGGCTCTCCTTCGGCCTTCGTCTTGGTGAAGAATGCCTCAAGCGCGTTGAAGCGGGTCACTGATGTCTTTGCATTGTGAATAGACTCGAGTTTATTCCACATTGAGACCGGATCCCCTTTGAGTTTGCGGATCTGGCTCATGTTGGTCTCATCGATAGTGAGTGTGATGGCTGCGGAGGCCTGTTTTGCGCGGCGTTTCCATTCGTTAGCATTATCAGCGACGTATTGTTTGGAGGAGGTTGAACTCTCACTCCCCTCGCCTTCCGTACCGGGGGAAGGGTCTTTGGGTGCCGAGTCTGGGCTGAGTTCAAGCCCGTAGACGAGGTCATCGAGGTTGTTGAGTGTGAAATATCGATCTATCTTTTGTGACCATGCGAGGTAGTTGTCCGTTGTGAGGACTGGGATCGCACTGAAGTCTTTTGTAGACATGGTTGCGTAGCAGTGGGTGCGCGGAGGCGAGATTACTGGTGAATTTGATCCTTAGTGAACAAGAGGCTCATAACCTGTTGATTCTAGGACGCGCGAGGTGAGAGGCAAGACCAGTATATGGTGTGGCAAACTTAGGACGCTTGAGGTCAGAGGCAAGACCAGTAAGGTCCGGCCGCATCGTCCCGCGTCCCTAAATACATTGAGTTACGACGTGAGCTATTACTATTGGCTAAGTCTATTTAGTGAGCGCTAAGGGCCAAAGGGTAAACCTTCAACATCCTGGGCTACTGATCAGGATACTGAAAGTGCCGGATTCAGTATTACGGGATGCTGAATTTCAGCAGATGGTGACTGAATGCGACAAGGGTGTCGGTGACTGAATTTCAGCATCCTGGAGTACTGAAACCGTCAGTCACCAGTTGCTAAAATTCAGTCTCCTATTTTTCCTTAGTGATATGTGCTGGCTTAGCATGCGGAGACTGTGAGCCGTGAGCTTCACCGTCTGGCACGAGCTATAGAGCGGTCGGAATTAATCGTGATGGGACGAGAATAGTATGGGACAAGCAGCCGATTTGGAGCGAGGTCCGGGTCCTTTGAGCTCGAGTGGTGGTGGTGGTCTAGGCAGAAGGTGGGAGGATTAGGTGAAGGAATCTTAGTAGAAATATGGTTCATGACAGGAACCCTCAAGTCTGACACTGTCGTGAGAGAGAGCCTCTCACAGTAGCATCTCCTTAGCAGGCAAGCAAGACATTTTGTAAACGCCACGTATGATGACATGACATATAGCTGCTAGCGGTATCTAAACCAAAATCAGAGCGATCATAAATTGCAAGTGAGGGAGATCCGGCACCCTGTCATGGGGGGTAATGGATAAGAGGGCCTTGTCTAGGAGACACTTCACTCATTTCATGAGGTGCGGTGGAGGAGATGTGGCCACCAACATTTTACCCAGGCACGACAGGACTTGGTGGTGGATTATGGGTCAGAAAGTCGAGTGGCTATTTTCAATGAACTCGAATACGCTAAAAGTCAGTTTATGGTGGATACTCCGCATGGTGCTTAATCGACTTCTGGGGTCTGGTAGCCATGATTGGGGATATGAGGTATATTTGCCTAAGAGTTGAACACAATAAGGAAGGGAAGAGGTCGAGTGATACAAGGATATTGATGAGTGGCAAGTCCCGACGCATGTAGCCAAGCCCTTCAACTGGAACGGCGAGGTAGGCGCCGCGACAGGAGCTTTTCAACCACTTGTCATCGGCAATCTTTGTACCATTCACTCCACCATAGTTAAGCCTCTTCATTACGTCAATCTACAATCGTGGATCGGTCAGCAACTCGACAAAATTAGGAAATGAACGCACCACCTTTTGTCTCTCAAAGCCCAGTGCTTCAAATTGTTGTATGTGAACGACATTCAGACCATAAGCAGCAATCTCGTCGATGACTGGCACTTTCTTCACTGGTGCCTTTCCCTTCTTGCCATCAGTCGCCGCCTTCTTCTCCTTCGGCATGTTGCATATCCTGCTTTCTTCTCCGGCGGAGGTACAACGGCGTAGATTTCCATCCAATATCGTGCGGTAGCGTTGAAGCTCTCACGGCTGGTCATCTAATGCTTCGCCACCTCAGCACCCTGGGGATCCGTCGGCTCCGGACTACAGAGAAGACCTTGGAGAGAGACGATGGTGCTCTTGAGCGTGAGCACAGGAGACCAGGCATCTTGAGAATATCGAGGCAGATGGCGCCAGACACAGAGGAAACGTTTGGATGATAGAGTTTTGTCGAAATTGGGAGATGAAAATGGATATGTTTGTGGGATACCAATGTCGACTCGGTATGTGCCACCCTTGTACGGTCTATTGGGTGGGCCAATAAAAGTGCCTAACAGATGCAAGGGGGGATCGTCAACAAGTTCAATTGTGATGCTGGATGCCATATCTGCTCGGAGGTCTACAAGGAAAGACGGAAAGAAGGCTTGATGTTAGCAAATGGTGGGTTACGGGTACAGATTCCAACCCGCATCTGCAATCTCCTTTTGCAAACGACGTACTTTGGCGCTGATATTCCAGAGACGAGTCAAATCGTATCGAATCTTCATGCGCAGAGTGCCGATGATGTGGTCGGGGTACAGATGCCGTCGTGGATAAACAGTGCGAAGAATTGTGAATAGAAAGAATAATCAAGAATCCATTCGAATATGCGCGCGGATGCTGATCCGATTGACACTTGCAGTCATTGTCGACATCTGAATGAGTGTCTTGTTTGGGACCGACTTGGAGTCTACCACAGCCAGGCGAGTCTAAGTTCGACACTACCACATAAATGGATGCCCAGGTTCTCCCCATCCATCGGCTACCTACCGAGCTCCTCCGCTCAATCCTCCTCTTCTCCGTTGGCAAAGGCAATGCCAGTTGCTGGAAATGTGGGCACATCGACTCGCGACTTCGGGGCATCGCACTAGCAACACCTCACCTCTGGACAGAAATCATCATAAACCAGTACCCAACTAGCAATTTCAGCTCCTTGACCGAGAAGCTACGCGTACAGCTCCATCGATGTGGGCCAGTTGTTCCGCTCTCCATATACTGGAACACCTGTACCACCGTGAGCTACCTATCGCAATTGCTCCTGTTGTTCATCGAGAATGGAGCTTCATTCGATCGATGGAGGTTTCTCATGGCCAACGCATGTGATTTCTTCCCGGACAGTATGCTCGAGGACAAGCGCCTTGGTGAATTCACAGGTTTGGAGGAACTTATTCTGGGCGGTGTATGCCCCAAGTTCTTCTTTCATCACCTGAAGAAGACTCGAGCTTTCAAAAGACTGGAGAGACTACAAGTTGATGACGATGGTGTCGAGATTCCATTCATCACCTTTGATGAACTCGCGACGGATCTACCAAAAGTCATGAGCACAATCAAAGAGCTGAGTATGGACTCGAAAGCAAACCTTCCGCTCGTCCTCCCACAGAACATAGTTATTCTCAGCTTGAGAGTATTGAACTCTTCATACCATTTTCATTACCTGACAAAACTAAGCATCCAACACTGCGCCATACTGCTTAGTCCACCTGATATACCCCTCGTAACGCACCTCGACGTCTATTTCGAGACTTTGCCCCCGGAAAATTTGGTACTCGAATATCCATCACTCACTTCACTCGTACTTAGGACAGTCATCAACGACTTGCGGCCACTCACTTGGCTCGCAGCTCCAAATCTCGCATTTCTCGAAATCAAATATCAAAACAGGACATCCTGCCTGGACTTTCACAGAGATGGGCCTCCTTTTACCAAGCTTAAATTCCTCACATATCCATCTGTCTCCGAAGTGCGGTTCAATTCTTCGATGCCACCGGACCTGGTTCAGACTTTACTCCCTCTGTTCCCTGCCATGCAGACATTCGCTATCCAACACGTCGTCACTCTCTCCGATAAAATGATCGCACTGCTCGGACGGGTTAGACAGTAAAACAAGAGTCTCATAGAGTTAGGTCGAAAGAGGGAGGTTCATAGTGTAGGAGAATAACCAAAGTCATTCTGTACATACGCCCTGACTAGACTCTCTGCTCGGTTCATTAAATAGATATGAATTCTGTCATCTCACTGTATCATTGTTTGGCGCAATTGGTAAATTAAGAGAGTTTACAATCACAAAGAATATCACCTGACACTAGACTGGGACCTGCTGGTACATTGATCTTTCCATATTTGTACAGTTCCATACAGTGCTATCTTCCCTGGTGTACCGACCGTACCAGACGTAGGGTGGATTAGGTATATATGCTCGCTGCGACTTTTAGCCCCAATTTTCCTATCTGGGACACTTCTCTTACCTGTCTGTGTGCTCACCTCGTTCGCCCCATGCAACCGACGCCAACCACCACCTGATTCTTTCATTCCTTAATGGCTGACTCCGGATTGGCTGAATGTATTTTCTCGGTTACTAGGTATAGCGGCTCGCTTTAGTCACTAGATGCTGTACTGACTTAGTTTTCCCCCGCAACTTCGAGAAACACTGCTCTTTACTCGATTTCATACCTGAAACGTCTGCTGCATCTTTGCTCGTCGGTCTCGCATTTTGCTATGCATTTTAGGTTTGTCCGAGGTCAATCATTGACGATTGGGGTTCGCTCTACACCAAGTAAACTGTGAGAAGATAGGTTGACTAGTCAGTCTCAGCACGCATAACGCTTGTACTCATGTTGTATTCGACTCCAGTCTAATCTACCTACGACACAAGCATTCCTCCCTATTTTCTATGACACACACCTAGCAGGAGAGCTCGACTTCACCTCTGTAGCGTCGGCCTACCATTCAGCGGGAATATGAAACTATGGAAAGGTGCACTTCCCAAGTGAAGCAAAATGAGACGTGATTAATGCGCAGCTGATCGGAGGAGGTATGAAACCAGAAGATGTAAGGAGCTGGGATATTACAGGAGCAAGTGGTGGTGAGTTGAACCTACGAGCAGAGTTGTAATAACATTTTGTTCTCAGGCAACCCGCAGGAGCGGTACAACCAATCGGAGCCTATAGTCCCCGGTGGGCAACAGTACCATTGTATCCTAGGTTGATACATTTACACATGACTATGAGCTTGTTCGAACTTACTTTTGTCCATGACGTCCCGCACTGGAAATTGGTGAAATCGAGTTTGGTCGCACTAAGGTGACTTGAAGTGGGTATAGTCAGAAGAAGACGCGGGTTCTTCAGTCCATGGCGATTGTTAGGTGGTACCCAGAAGATGTGTTGATCAGAAGACTGCGCCCATCCATTGGGCAGCAGAGAACAATAACCAATTTCAGGTATAAAGAAAGGAGGATCAGCGGAGAGAGACTTGATGAACGTGTTCTGTTGTGGACATTACCTACATTTAGCATATGGTCAGTGGCCATAGCAAACTGAGGCTACAAATCAAAGAGATATTCAGAATAGACTCACCATCATCCAAACTCAATATTTGAATTGTCCTATCAACGGAGCCAGAGACAACTTGCGTGCCATCTGGTGAGAATGCGGCAGCGTTGACCAACAATTGATGACTCGGAGCGGCTCTCCACTGGCTGGCCAGTCTCTGTATCCCACTGCCTAATTGTGCTGCCTCTTGAGCCAGAGACAATTCGCGTGTCATCTTGTGAGAATGCGACAGCGCTGACCGAGTCTTGATGACCTCGGAGTGGCTCTCCCACTGGCTGGCCAGTCTCTGCATCCCACTGTCGAATAGTCCTGTCCTCAGAGCCAGAGGCAATTCTTGTGCCATCAGGAGAGAACGAAGCCGCTGTGACAATATTCTGGTGACCTAGCAGTGTCCTGGGAAGCCCAGGAAACGTTTCTTCAAACCCTCTGGTCGCCATTACTGAATCTATATGGTCTCTTAAACCCTCTGTATGTAATATCGACTTCAGTGGACTGAATGGGAGCGATGAGATGTAGATATGAGGCGCGCTGTCTTGAATTGGTACAGCAAATGCCATCAAGAACCGTCTGACGTCGTTCATACGACCTCTAATATACTCATCTAGCTATATATTGCTTTAGCAATCGGAGGGCCTCAGATAAGCCACTCACACTGTTACGTTGCGTTGCAGTTCGCAGTCCAGTCACTGCTCGCATCACTCCTCCAGCCACTCCTCCAGCCACTCCTCCAGCCATGCTCAGAATCTCCATCTAATAGAGTGCGAATGGAGCTTGTGTTGAAGGTTTACCCTTTGACTCTTAGCGCTCACTAAATAGACTTAGCCAATAGTAATAGCTTACGTCGTAACTCATTGTATTTAGGGACGCGGGACGATGCGGCCGGACCTTACTGGTCTTGCCTCTGACCTCCGTCCTAGGTTTGCCACACTATATACTGGTCTTGCCTCTCACCTCACGCGTCCTAGAATCAACGGAATCAACACTTTGGACTATATGTGCCAGCTCAATCTTGAGTATGGGTGCCCAGTCATCGCCCATTGCCGCCACGTGAAATAGCCAGTGCAAACTGGCATAGCGAAGCCTCCGTGATATGAATTCGGCTACCCGTACATCGAGGTCTGGAATCTGTCTGTTCAAGTAGAAAGACAACTCGATTTGGCAAATTTTGAACTTGAGGCCTTCGTTGCGTGATTTGAGACGGTGAAGACACCGTGACGCGGCTTGACCATGTCCACGGGCGATGTTGATAGGATTCCTGTCGCAATCATTGATATTCTCGGTGATACAGCGTCGTCGAAGGTATTCGAAAAAGGTGGGGTGACGAAACTGTATCGAGTGGGTGGTCGGATCCTCCTTGAATACACTTCCTAGAATCCGTACCAGCGCTTTGGCACTCCATTGTCCTTTAACATGCTGAATAAGATCTTCCAAGTCATGGGTGGTGAGTGGTTCGAACGCAGCAAGCATCATACCGAGCATTGCAATGATAGCTGGCTTGGATGCTTGGGCAATGCGCTCGAAGACGAGGTCGTATACGTCGTCGATGGCTCCAGGCTGATCAGTAGAGATCAGGCGGTCATATATGGCCTCTGGATTGACTGCAGATGATTCATCATCGAGCATCCGACACGCAGTGCTCGCCCAAATGAACAGCCCATTGGCCTTATCGACCAGTCGCTGGACCTTATCTGGCGTCAGGCGCCCGCCAAGCGATTGATGGACATATATCGCAATGTCATCGATGTTATCGTGATGGCTAGGATCGTGGAGTTGATCTGTCAACTTGGCCTTGATCGAAAGAGGTTCTAAAACCTTTAGATCACAGGCTCTGGTCGACTTGTGATGAATATCCTGAGATTCTTTTCTTCTTTGACAGAGTGAACAAGCGTTTCGAGAAGTTCTCTTCGCTGAGGTCCAGACTTGCACTCGTCGAGGGCGTCGAAGATGAGAACTACACGCTTCTGTTGATCGCGGAGTGGATCGATGACAAGTGCGCAGAATTGCTCACCAAGGAAGCTTCGTATGATGGAAGGATTTTGTCTCACAGCATCTGCGACACGCGGTGCGAGATCGGGAATATGCTAAACGAGGTCTCTTGCCATGGTCGAGCAGAACTTCTCAGTCCTCGAAGTATCGTTATTCGCCATCGAGAAGAAGAATTGGCCTCCAAGCGTTCTTTCTGTCCTCCACGCTGCTGCCACCGACATTGAGTAGGCGCCACGCTGTTCTCTGAAAATAGCTCTTCTGACGAAATCTCGCTTTCACCGTCTGGGATGCTGGGGATGACGGATGGCATAGAAGTTCCATAAACCGACAACGATGGTGAGTTGCAGAAGACGTTGGGGGCCGACTGGACACTAGGTAAAGGCTGCTGGGCGACAGAGATGGATCGTGAAGGCATTGGAGAGGGACTATGATGACTAGGACTTTTCATGGCGGCAGCCGACATCGGCGTGAGGACATTGGCGAGAGTGTATGTGAATGCTGCATGGAGAGCCAAGTATTGTACAGGAACAAAAGTGTCGACAAAGTGACTGAGAGTCATCGCGAGCAGACCTTCCATGATAGCGAGAAGGCAAGCGAGAACTATTCCGACGGCCACGAGAAGGAGAAGAGTTTGGGTAGATGTTGATTGCGTTTACAGTCCGTTCGACAAGCGTAGACGGTTCCGGGAGAGAGTGAATTTCCAATGAGGCAAACCAGGGTGAAACGAGGACCGTGTCGCTGTCAAAGGAGCAAGAGAAGACGTTGCTTGTCTTGACAAGAGCGCATGTGACGAGTCCTTGAAATATACTAGGAGTATCACGGACATGCTCGACGGATTCCCTCACACCATAAGAGCTGCTCCGCTGCGACGTCCATACAGCGTAGGTGTCCGATTTGTGGGTTTTCCGGCCAGGTAATTTGTATTGTTTGCTTTAGGCGTACTCTTGTGGGGGCATGTCGACAGGCGAAGCAAGCGTGGGCGTGGCCATGGGTGGAATGGTGGGCCCATTACTTCCGTCCATGCCTGCGGAGCATTGCCTATCGAAGGTTTTTCCTTTGAATCTTGGCGCTCACAAATAGACTTAGCCAATGATATCGTTTCCCTTTGTAACTAAATGTATTTGGGGATGCGTGACGCAATGGCTGGACCTTACTGGTCTTACCTCCCGCCTCACGCGTCCTAGTATCAACAGACAGGTGGAAGAGGTTGACTGTACATGGTCAGGCTCTCGAGAGGGTCAGAAGTCTTTTCAGAGGCAGCTCACCGGGTGGTGGGGAGCTTATGCCCCGACGATGGGCGATTGGAGAACGACCAAAACCTGGTGGAGATAGATTTCAAATTGGAAAAGGAGAAGTCGAAGATAGCGAGGATGGGAAGAGTGGCCACCACCACAGCGGCTAGGTGGATGAACAAGGCTAAGAGATGATTGCGAGGTGCTCGACACAGAGGAGCGAGTATCTATATTGTGTACAAAAGAGTTGACAAGAAGGCAAATCTGGTTCCCAGAGTCATACCTGAATCCACAAAGACTATTTGCCTCCAGTTCGTTGGCTGACATTCTTTGACTGGGCGATTGCTTCAATATTGGCCACCACCGCACGGTCCTCCAAGCTGGAACTGAGCCATTCACTGGACCCAACGTCGTCCTTACGACTTCATCGTACACCGTATCTATCAAGACTGGAGCCACTGCGTCGTCCAGCAGCAACAGCTCCTCTCGCTCCACCTCGAGGGCGTCGAGCACTTCGAGCTCTCCGTCTGATGGCACCACCTCTCCATACAAGGAGTTGCTCAACACTTGGGCAGGCACTTGCGCTGACCTGTGCTGCTGGTTCGACGTGCCAGTTTTCGAACAGTAAGCGCCATCCGTTCACAGATTCCGAAAGTGGCTTACTCCTATTTAACATGGTACTCGCAGTGTTTACCAAAGTAGAAACACCTGTACATTCCGCCGTGAAAATCTATTCGCTGCCCCGTTTCTAAAGCATGATTGATAAGATATTACATCAGTGACTTGGTGACCATTATATGAACGAAATAGTCTACATAGTGAAGACAGACTATAGCAAGAGGAAGTGTCGTGTCGTAAGTAGGTGGGAATTGGGGATAACAGCTGTGAGGATGTTCCCACAGCTACTATGCGCGCGCAACGCCACTGGACCATGATGGAGTTATGTTGTAAATAAAGCAGTGAAGGTGTGACAATTTATTTTCTATTGCCAGGTTTAATATTTTGACAGTGAGCGGTTATTCGGTCCGCCACATCTGTTCCGACACGCGCGCTGCACTGGTCCAGGAGCGTAACCTTTCTCAAAGTATCGATTAAAGATATACACGCACACGATATAGCCTATTATAGGTATGTGACCGCATCCAGGCTAGCCGAAAGACGAGCGCTAACCACCAAAGTGATGCGCGCGTCTCGTGCTTTATTGAGGGAAAACCTTATCAGGGGATGTAAACCTGAGGCTGTATGGAAACTGCGTTTTTCTATAAAGAGGACCTCCTCGTCAACCGCCCTCTCCTCAGACTGGCTCTCAACTTTGGGTTTCATCCTACATTTCTGTCTTTTTTCTCTTCTTTCTTCTTCTCGTATCGTGTTCAACATGCGCGTCGGTTTCGTTGCTATACTTCTTGCGTCGGCTGCTCTTTTGGCCTCTGCTACTCCATTTCCTAGGTACTTTCAGCCACTATTGAGATTAAATTGCTCATTTTGATGCCTTTACCTTCCAGCCGTACCAATCAGCCTATTTCCGCGCATGCGGCACTACAATATCACCAAGACCGGGAAGCCCACCATATAGAACGTGTCGATGCCCACCTGAATAGTGCGCAAAGTTACCTGAACCAAGCCACAGCCGCAAGAGAGAGGTCCGTCTATGAATCGAGCAGGAAATGCGCCGAAGAATTGAGCCTTGTACTAACAATGAGATAGGGGTGATCACGACCTCTCCAGCGCGCACACGGGCAGAGTACATTACCATCTGGCAAAAGCCGATCACCATGCCGCTCGAGTCAGATACCATGGGACACAGGCGGACATTCACGCGGCCCGAATTTTCAATAGGAACATAGACGACTTGGATTAGAGAATGCCTTTTCATTAATGTCCTAAATATACTCGATTTTGCGAGATGTTCGAATGCTAGTGCGTAAGTGCTGACCCAACGTCTGTCAAGGCAGACCAGTGTGGACGCAGTGCGTAAGCTCCTTCGAGGGTGCACTCAACTCGCATACACCATCGATTCACCTCGTTTTCGTCCTGCTCTTACTGCCGAATCTTTCCCAGCCGACATTCTTCAATCAACATAGTGCCAAGTTCCGTCTTTGTCGTAAATCGATATACAAGCATGCCTCTTGAGGTTCTTTCTGACCTTTCAGGCCTCCCCAAACAAAGTATCGAGGCCTTTGGAGCGCCATCGTCGACCTCTATCACCCGACAGTTCAAGAGTCGAGATAAGATGTGTAGCGTTCGCCTCTTTGTCTATTTCTCATTTTCTCAATACATCTCTTACCGCCCAGCTTCGAGGTGCAATACGCTAGGCCCCTCGAGGTTTCAAAGTCCCGCTCCCATCACAGGAGATGCCCACATTTGACACCAATACTGGACCGCGACTCTGTGGCAACTGACTTGCAACAAAATAACCTTTCAAATACGCCGTCCTTCTCTACCTCCACCTATGCGCCATCACGAGCACATGCGCGCGCGCGTAGGAAGGTCCTGACGGGTGCGTACGACTTCGAAGACGAGTGCATAGAAGGTGAGCCACTGAAGTAAGGAGCGAGATTACCTGCATTATCAGGTCAAAAGGCGGCAGCCAGTTGCTTCGACTAGCACCAAGACTTGAATACGATCCGGAGATGGAAGGAGACGTCGGAGAAGCCGACTGAACTCACAAAGTCAGAGATGCAGTCGTTACTGCGCTACGCTATGCGACTTTCCTGCAAATAGTCGTCTCTATTATTGGTTCAAGGACGTACGCACCAGTTCTTGACGCGTCGGGCTCTGTTGAATCGATTCCGGTGGCTGGAAGAGTACGAAGACGTCGTTCTATGGTAAAGTCATGCGACGAATATCAGCGCTACAGCGAGGGGAAGATTGTATTAGCAATTCGGCCATTGGCGAAGGCGCCATTCCGTCAATTCCAGTGCGATATCGCTTTCATGACACCATCAAATGGGTACGTGAACATTGTCGCCGCGAGGTGCCGTGCGACCGCATGTGAAGGTCGACAAATGCAAAAGGCCACGTCGTACGCAATCGCCCAATTTCTGCGCTAGGATATTCTACTTCGATGGTGTGCAATAGAGGAGATACAGCTCGTTAGAACAGCGCTGACAGCCGGCCCTGTAGCTGTTTTAGAAAGTGTAAAAAAATCCCAAGTTTCTTTCGACAAAAGGCCTCTCTTCACTTTTGCCTTCAGTCAGGAACCAGGGGCGATATCTCCTTTGACTCGGATATACACAGAAAAAAAAAAAAGTAAATGGGGATAAGATGATGAATATACAGTAGAACAGGGTGGTAGTATGACAGGCAACACGTATGAAAACAGCAAGAACCATATGAATGCGAACAGAGCTGACTGCCGGGTCAGAGCTCAGCACTCATGGACCGATTATATGATACAAGATGCAGAATTTGAACGTTGAGTGGTCTCCTCAACACCAAAGAGTGTCAGCTCAGCGAGGTCTAGAAGCGGATTCGCAACTGGTTCGCCTGGATCCGGGGTCAAGTCGAGTGGTTGCAATGGGTAAACATCGGGGGCAAGTATTGAAGTCGACCACGTCGCCTCGTCACCAATATGGGCTGAGAAATCGGACATGTACGCGTCAGTGCTAACCCCCGCAAAGGGACATTCCCTTGTGAAGTCGAGTCGAGGGAAAGGATGGTAATCGATTCGTCGGGCTGAGCGTAGTTGATGCGTGGGTGTTGATCGTTAGGTGAACTGGCGGGTAGAGGAGGGAGCGATATGGTCTAGGCAATACGTCAGATGGTGCAACAGAGTAGAATACACTCACCGTGTCCGAAGCTGGTGGCCTGAACACAAGGTTCGGATCGACTGTCCGAGGCACCGACTCTTGCCTGGGATCTGTCTCAGCGAACGATGCATCCTCCATCTCTACATCTCCGAACGTCTCGACAATTGAATTTGATGAGACGAGGACCGCATCCAAAGGCTGGGGGAGATCGCATAGCGACACCCTCCCACCGCTGGGTCCGAGCGACGCAAGACCAGTCCGAGTAAGAGGACGACCTTGCTTCCTCTTGCGCGTGGCAGGCATCCGTAGACCTGGGGCTACGACCAGGTAGTTGTGTCGCGAGGTCGATGGGACGCCGCGACGATCGTCGTCCGACTCGGTGAACGAGTCCGATAGCCCATCATCCTCTAGATCCGCACCGAGTTGAAAACAACGGGTGCGTGGTTTGCTGCCGTCGGTGGTGGTGCGCCCGTTGGAAAGTCGCGCGTACAAGGTCTGGTCTGTTCATAGTACTGAGGGTCCAACCCGGCTGTCGGTGTCGACACCTTTGGTAGCCAATGCGGAGGAACAGCGAGCAGACTTTGGATCTTGCGCTGGGTGGGAAATAACGGCGGGTCGACGGTGTTGCCAGAGGTTGTGGGTCGGGAAGCTGAAAAGACGTCAATGTCAACGTACCGTCAAAGATAAGGTGCTTACAAGATTGTGCTATAGGGGCGGCGGGATCTGACCACCTACAAGGCCGGCGTGTTTACTCGGCAGGAAGCGAACGCGCACTCGATGCTTTGTGCACTGAGTACACATGCAGAGGTCCAGGCAGTAGGGACATATCCAGGAATCCTCTCGTATACCAAGGCCGGTTCCTTTGGCCTGCCCGTCGCCAACGTGGCCATGAAGTGCATACGAAACGGCGTCGTCGTCGAATCCGTACCATTTCTGAAGACACGGAACGCACCATGTCTTGTTGCATCGAATGTTCGAGTCGCCCGACGTTCCGGTATTCCAACACCGCGCGCGATTCTTGTTCTGTGTTCGTGCGTTTCGACAATTATGACACCACTTTGTCGTCTCGGTCCGTAGCCCAGCTGGCTCCTTGATCCTAATGGCCGACAGATCCACGTCGTCGACGCACGTATTGTCAAGGTATGCTGCTCGCTTCTCCTCGGGGATGGCTCGAGAGGTTTCCGGGCTTTGGACTAGACGTCTGTCAGCCGTGTGGGGTGCCGGAATTATTGGCACAAACTCGTCCTCACTGTCCGCAACGGCCGCCCGTCGCTTTCTTGGTCGACGATGGACGCCATTCGAAGAGTCACTACTCGACTCTTCGAAACTCCTCTCGGAGATTAAACGAGGACCAATGGATCCCATGGGAGGCGAGACTGAACGTTGTTCCGGCGAGCGTCGCATTAAACGGGCGTACGAGCCAATTGGATGATTGATGCCGACTCCTAGAAAACGGCGTCGTGGTCGAATGACGAATCCATCTTCGGAGCCGCCTCCGTGTGGGTCTTGCGAGGTCGAGGGCTGGGAGAGAGCATGTTCGTCGGATGAGGGATTAGGAGCGGAGCCCTCACAGAGGGAAGGGTACCGTCGCTCGGGGCTCTCTCCACTAGGTTCGCTTGAGGAGCTTGTATGATCTTCTATTTGATGTTCGTATGAGAGAAAGGAGTAGACCGCTTCTGTGGAATCTTGAAGACGGGAAGATTGGCAGAACCTGGTTGGCGAACGCGGTCGTGCGCGCCCTCGTAGCGGTTGCTTTCCTTTGGCAATTTCTCGCGCGTGTGCATCAATGTCAACCGATGATGTACTCGTCACTGGAGAGAGACTTCGATAAGAGTCTCGATCCAAGGAAACACGACGAGAGTGCGAGACGAAATCCTCCTCATTGTCCGAGTTCGCCAGGCGTGATCGGTCCACCTCTTCGTGTTCCAATTCCTCGCTGGTCAGCGTCGCGGATACGGTAAATGCGCGGTCCATACCCGCCTCGTCCGAGTCGCTACCCGGAACGACGTAGAGCGGTGTAGACCAAATATCCTTGGAGCCTCGAGTAGACAAATGTTGTCGGACCAGCAGGCTCGGTCGCGTATTTTGGTCAAGAGCCTGGAGGTCGGAGGAGGATGACTCTGACTCGCTCGCGAATTCGGCTTCGCTTTGCTCCTCTTCTCGACTGTATTCACGATGATATTGTCGATTCGGTGACAAGGACGCATGATCAATACTCAGACGCGGCGTGGAGCGCGGGCTGAGCGTCAACTCGTCTTCGCTTTCGAA
This sequence comes from Serendipita indica DSM 11827, assembly GCA_910890315.1. Taxonomy (NCBI): domain Eukaryota; kingdom Fungi; phylum Basidiomycota; class Agaricomycetes; order Sebacinales; family Serendipitaceae; genus Serendipita; species Serendipita indica. The sequence continues at coordinate 488,710 of CAJVGD010000018.1, read as the reverse complement.
ATCCAGAAATGCGCCAGAAGTAGAATGAATAGGATGTTGTAACACGCAAGAGGGGTGGAGCATCTTGGTCGTGTTGAGAGGTGGGTTGATTCCTAGCTCAACGGTAGACGTAAGCTTTGGACTCCGCTGAGGTTTAACAAGTGGATCTGGAGAATCTGACCGGGGTGCAAAGTCGACTACGTCGGGCGTTGTTGGATCCAATTGCTCGAGGGTTGAATCCGAAGATAGAGGGGAAGACTCGTCTGTTGTTTGGATCCGCAGACGACGGGCTGTATTAGAGCCTGTGTGGTACCCTTTCGGATCCAAACGTGGCTGATATTTGGTGAGGATATTAGAAGAGAGCAGCATCAACACGTACCGATGCCTTGGCCTCTTTTATGAACCCATTGCTAGATCCATCTTGACGGTGCCTGTTCCTTCGAGCCACCGACGCGTCATTGGCAGAGGATGTCGCGTAAAGTTGTCTAATACTGCTCTCTTCCTCTATTTGACCAAGTACTGTACGCCTTTGGGATGTAGGTACTCGTCCTGGTGTAGGCGACGTTGAAGGTTGATAAAGTATCGAGGACCGCTCAGTCATAAGCATAGAGTGCGACTAAACGAGTAGAATAAATGTTCAAACAGCAGTCAGCATTTCTCTGATACGAGTTTGGGGGGATAACACACCAACCGTCGCGCAAGCGTGTGCACGGCGTCGTTGATCGCCCTCAAAAGTGAATTCGAAGTAAAATATCGAGGTTTGAAGATGTATTTCGATGTAGAATTGTGCAATCCAAGTGCCTTTTCACCGCAAAGGTGGATCTGGTCGACGTCAAGGGCTGGTGGCACAACCTCACAAACCCGAATCTCGAGCAAGAACGCTGTACATTGCAGTGACTATTTTGGGAGGTTTTCGCAGTACATTGGACCAGGGCTATGAAAACGGGGTTTCGGACAACGTAGAGGATAGATGTGCATAGGTTAGAGTTTCTTCCAGTAGAGAGCAATAGAAAGGCGCTCGGTAGGTAGTCTACTGCTGCTTGCACTCTTGGTCTCCCGACGCCTTTTTGCCAGCCTTTGGCGCCACCGCCTTGGCCTTGCGCTTGGGAACATCATCGTCATCGTCTTCATCGTCTTCATCATCGTCGTCGTCTCCCTCGAGGTCGTCCTCGTCAAAGTCTTCATCCGAATAATCGTCGTCGTCCATCTCGTACCGGAGAGCCTTGCCCGTAAAGTAGTCGATGGCACGCGGAATGACCTAGAGAGACTAAGTTTGCGATTGAGTGAGAGAAGAGAACATACCTTGTCCTTGAGATCTTCACCGATTTGATAGTCTAGTTCGAGCTTGGCCTCGAGTTCGTCGAGCTCTTCGGGTCGAAACTCCATGTTTTCGAGCTGCTCATCTGTCGGGTTTTGGGGTGGAGTGAAAAAGTCGAAAAAGGAGGGAACGCTGCGGGCCTTTTTAACGACGCGCGTCTTGTTGGTGTGCCTGTTCCGCTGCCTCTTAATTTCGACTTCCTTTGTGAGATCTTTGTCCTGTTTCCAGGTGATTGGCGTTCCCTCGGCATGGTCATAGACGAAATCGCCCTCGTAGCTGAGTTCGTCCTAGAAGGGGGGGGGTGGATGAGCGCCTGGAATAGGCGAAAGAGACCACATACCAGGTAATAGTACGTCTTTGTGAGCGTCTTCTCTTCAAAGAATTCGTTGGGCGCAAATTCAAAGATGAGCTTGAAGCCCATCTTGCCTGAAGCATCCTTGTCGCCAAGACCGAGATGCTCAATCTTGACGTCGGTAAGATGAGCGAGTGCTTGTTCGTCTCGTTCTGTGATGAGATCGCTGAGACCAGGATGGTTTCGGAGCGTGGTGAGCCAGAATTGGGGAATGCCGTCCTTTGCGCCTTCTTCGCCTTCGACGATGGGATCCGAGGGCAAAAAGGAATCCGAATCATCGTCCTTTTCCTCTTCATCCTCGTCCTCATCGTCGGAGAGGTCTTCCTTGTCCTTTACTTCCTGATCGTGACCTTTTTGGAGTTCTTCGGCGGTTGGAAGGGCCCTTGCTTGGATGATCTCTAATCTGCGATCGAAGAGGGGTTGGTACAAGGCGGCATACTATGCGCGTGATCAAGCGTTACATCGATGTGGGTGGAGCATAACCGTCAGCCACGCGGGTAACACGCAAACGAGGCAGCTGACCTTTTTCTCCAACTCGAGTGTTTCCTTTTTGTACTGGAGAAGGAGCTTTTCGTAGTCGCTCTGGACGCCCTTGAGCGCAAGGACGCGCTTCTTGGTGGCAGACGGTAAACCCTCGATGTATCCACTGCTTTGGCCCATGAGACCGTTTAGTCGCTGCTGAACGAGTCCCAGGATGGCGTTGTGGCCCTTTGGACCAAGTCCTGCGAGTGGCCCGCCTGCTGCAGCGCCCGTGGGAGGAGTATCTGGTGGTCCTGGCTCTCCATCGCCATCTTCCTCACCAATCGTGGGCACTGTTGGCTTTGAGAGCGCTGTGACGAGCGGGGCCGTAGTCAGCGGTGTGTTTTGCGGCGTGGGCGCGACGGATCCGGGACCGCCAGCAGCCTGGATGGGAACAGAAGACGAGGAACTGCTCATGTCTGTCGAGCGATCGTCGTCGATGAAAAGCCCAAAAGGCGGCGGGGGTCAAAGTGCAAGTGGCCAAACAAACTTGGACTCGACTTGAAGTGTAGACTTTTGTCGGTATAGATTATTCAATTACTTTTGTAGAATCACTCAAAGACACATACATCCACGCTTGGACACCAACCACGATAGCATTATGGACGATGAACGGTCAGCTTGGCCTTGTTTTCAGTGCAACAATCGTGACAAACAACTACAGGATCCAACTTTTGACAGAACTTGAACAACACTTGGACTCGCTACTCCCCTCGCTCATCTCGTAGGTTTCCTTTGCCTCTCAAAGCCTCATGATGACCACTAGAATCCAGTCGAGAGAAATTCGCGTATTCATCAACACGACAGGCCGATCTGCAGCCTCGCATAGACGATGCCATTCTCCGCGTCGAGGGTAGCCTCTGCCGGGCTCTCGCTGTCATTCGACGAGAGCGAAACCTCATGTCTCCAGTATCTTCTCTACCACCAGAAGTCCTTGCTAATATCTTTAGCTACGGGACCTTCGCGGACACTCTCCGCGCCTCTTGGGTTTCACGCACATGGAGACTGGCAGCCATCAATGCTCCCTCACTATGGATCCAATTCGAATGGTATCGATACACAAACGCCGACTTTAGAGCCCTCCAACTAGCTCGCTGCAGGGCGCTGGCTCTAGAGCTCGACCTCGATTGGAGCCAAAGCGAAATCTTTGGGGTCCATTCACGAAATAATGAGCCACTCTCAAACGTGCTCAGCAGGGCCTCGTCAATTACTCACCTCACAGACCTATACTCTCTCAAAAGGGCCAATGCATCGAGGTTGCAATCGCTGCACGTACACCTTAGTCCTACCTATGCCTTGGACCCACTTGACGTGCGACTGGAGACCCCGGTTCTCAGACATCTATCCATTGAGATGCTGGATTGGTGTCTCTCCAATAAGATGCTGCTGATGGACCATCTCCAAACTCTACATCTCCAACTCGATTTCCGTAGAACAGGTAGTGGCCCAATCCTTGGACAGATTGCCGAGCTTGCTCAATTGCAAGAGTTTTCTGTCCGGTTTGTGCCGCCGGGCTCCAATGGAGACCGCGTGAACATGAGTAACCAGGTTCTTAGCGACCAACCTGCTCTTAAAAGAGTATACCTTTACGACACTTCATTCTCCTTTCAACAGGCCTTTTTCTGCCGCTTTAGGCTGTCACAGTATACCAACGTTGAGATTTCGCCCTTTCATCTTCCATCGCACTGGCCATCGAGCCAACTACGTGGCGAAGTGACAACAGATACACTGTGGATAGACCAGAAATCAGGTGTATCTCTCTATGATCATGGGGCGTCTGTCACCAAAATCACAAAGCCCATCATAAACGGTCCACTCCTTGGCCGCCATCGTTACCGGGCCTACCCCTACAAGCTCTCCAAGTTGAGCACCTGCACGTTTCCTGAGTCCCTTCCTCTGGACAAGATAACCTCCCTCATTATTAACAATGGCCCCCCACCGACTTCGCACGATCTGCGGAGCCTTGTACAGTTGAAACGCCTTTGCTTCACCTTCTACCAGTACCCTATTCACCCAGTCGGAGAGCCGAAACTCGCAGAAACGCTCGATGAGCAACTGGTCAAGAGTTGTCCTCACCTCAGCGAGCTTATTATGGTACGAGATGGAAGCTATTGTACAGACGAAGACGAGGCAGTGCAGACGGTCCTCTCGTTTTTAAAGGCATGGCACTCTGAATACCAGGCCGTGTTTGGCGTCTTACGTGTCAGCAATGCCATCTCCTCACAAATGTGGTCGGCCCACCGTGATATTCTTTCATCAATGACCGGGCTCTTTGAGCTTGCAGAGGCCGATTTCGAACGTCGCTCTCCCGAATTTCCGGAACCAAGACATTTTGTCGCCAAATCACCCTCTGCTTACAATGCTGCAGCCCATGTCGACAGTCCCCCATTATTCCAGGTTGACTCACCTTTCAGTACCCTCGACTTTGACCCAACTTCCCTATATTTATTTCCGTACAGTAGCTATTATCCTTCGACGTTTGATACTTGGTAGATGTTTTGGATACGCTCCATCTTGGACTGTAATGCCTGCTAATGATGTACGCGCCTTTTCTCTCTCATTATGAAAGACTCCTACATGCTTCATCGCATTGTTTCACGCCTGTATAGGAGGTACTGCGACTGTTTTGCGAGAGATGTCAGTCTGTCAAAGCAAGTGTTCCGCAGATATCCGACCACAGGCACTTTGACGCCGACTACATTAGCCGATCTTCCAGTATGGACGATGAACGGTGAATTTGACCTTGTTTTCAATACAATAATGGTGACTAACGACTGCAGAATCGAACTTTTGGCACAACTTGAGCGCTTTGCCCAGGCCTTATTGCCATCACTCGCCTTGTACGTTGATTTGCCAAGTAAATTCACATAGTGATAACTGTAATTCAGGCAAAAGAAACATGCATACTCCTCTTCACCACAGACATATCTCCAATCTCTGATAGACGATGCCCTCTTTCGCGCGGAGACTAGTATCGCCCATGTTTTTGCTGTCATTCGACATGAGCGAAATTTCATGTCCCCGGTATCTTCTTTGCCACCAGACATCCTTCACAATATCTTTTGTTATGGAACCCTCGCGGACACTCTCCGCGCCTCTTGGGTCTCACGCGTTTGGAGGCAGGTAGCCATCAACACCCCCTCTTTATGGACTCACTTGGACTGGAATATGTACAAAACCTCCGAGTTTAGGGCTCTACAGCTCAGTCGATGTGGAACTCTGGCCCTCGACCTCACTCTCCCGGCTCCGCCAGGCCCACTAGAACTTTATTTACCACAGCAGGCTCTGCCTCGGGATCTACTCTCGAGAGCATACTCCATTTCTAACCTTCCCACCACAGAATCTCTCGAAAGCGTCGACATTTCTGGCTTGCAGTCGCTCCATCTTTGTCGTGGTAGTTATGACGCCCATTACATGTCCAAGATGCAACTGAACACCACTCATCTCAGGCACCTTTGTCTTGAGCTGACGACGAGTGACTTTACCCGACCGAGGATGTCGCTACCCTCACTCGAAACACTTCACATCCATATGCGTATCCCCAACTTCGACCTCGTCCTAAAGTGGGTCGCTGAACTCCCTTGGCTCCAAGAGCTGTACATCCACTGCAGACTATCCCTATCCAATCAACACGACGTGAAGACTGCAAGGCTAATCACCCTGAAAAGATTATATCTTATCGAGGCACCACAATATTTCCAGGAGTTGCTTCTAGACCACATTATACTGTCAGATTATACGCATCTCGAGATTTCCCCCTTGCGTTGCTCATCCAGGAGTGGACTGAGTTGTCTACCTCGCCAAATCGCAACACATTCTCTATGGATAGATCAAACATCGGGACTATTTATATACGACCATGGGACGTCCACTACCAAGATTACTGGGACCAAGGCGACCTTCAGCCTCTTCTGCGGACTTCCAGACATCACTGATTTGGACAATATAGCCACTCTTATTGTCCACCGTGGTCCCCCTCCAACGTTCAATGATCTGCATAGACTTATTAATTTGACCAGCCTCGCCCTCACTTTCCACCCGGGTTCCATATTTGAACCAGGAGGACTCGCAGAAACGCTCAACGAGGAACTTGTCAAGAATTGTCCACGCCTCGATGAGCTCATCTTGGTTCGAGGGGAGAGCTCTTTTAACGACGAGGTCCGACCAGCGGAGACAGTCATCTCGTTTCTAAGGACATGGCTTTCTGAATACCAAGTTGTATTTGGCACCTTGCGTGTCAGCAACGCCATCTCCCCTCAAACGTGGTCCGACCGTCGCGAGATTTTTGACTCGATGACGGTGCTCTTTGAGCTTCGGGAGATTGATCTTCAAAGTCGAATGCCCAGATGTCCAGAGCCAAGGCGATTTGTGACCAAATCATCTCCAGCTCGCAACCCGCCAAGCTAGCTGGCTAGCTCCTGACTACCCAGGGCGGCTTGCCAGTAAATTTTCTCAACTCTGGTTCAACCCACCTGCACTCACGTCAATATAAGCCCTTTGGAAATGTATGGTAGTCAGTATACATCGCAGATATCTTATACTCCTAAGAGGTGTCATTGTCCAGAGAGGTGTTGATTCAGTTGATTCTAGGACGCGTGAGGTGAGAGGCAAGACCAGTAAGGTCCGGCCGTATCGTCCCGCGTCCCTAAATACATTGAGTTACGACGTGAGCTATTACTATTGGCTAAGTCTATTTAGTGAGCGCTAAGAGTCAAAGGGTAAACTTTCAACAACAGGTAGGGGCCGATATAATGTTTCTCTGACTTATTCATGATTGGTAATGATATACAAGTTTTATTTTGATCTTTCACGACATGAAGATAATTCGGTGACCAAGTTGAAACTGATCGTAGTCTACACCCATTCAATATGCCAGCTCGGTCAATGATGTTCTTCGAGGCCAATATCAATGTTACATGCCAGAAATGGATGACGAATGGTGAGCCTATCTCGGGTAATGCAAATTATTCTAATTCAAAGGTTCAGGTTATCAGAAGCATCCAACACCTATTAGAATCATGCGTGCCTTAGTACGTCTACTTTTGGGTTCGTAAGAACCACGATAACAGCTTGAAACTAGCAAAAAGCAGCTCAAACACTTCTCACTACCGCATGTAAATCTATGCCGTGAGATGGACGTCGCCATCCCAATGTCCAGAGCACCCTCGATCAAGTTAGGAGAGTTCTTCGACAAGAGGTAAAAACTCTGTAGTCCCCATATCCTCTTTGCCACAGGAGATTCTCACCAACGTATTTGTAGACGGGTCTGACCAATAGACCAGCAGATTCGGATTCAACGACGATGTTTGTATGCAATATCTATTCACAATTCGTTAATAATCAACGTATAGAGCATTCTGCGGATTGGAGATCGCACCCAGGCCGTTAAGAACTACATCTTCACTCCCATGACGACTTACCTTGATGGCTTACAATGTGGTTTTTGATTTATCTAGGTCTTTTCATCTTGTCCGCACTGTACCTCGAGTCCTTCGGTCACATCTTGACTCATCTAAGCAGGCAACTTCCTGCGGATTTAGCTAATTCGGCGACCGAGCCGTCAAATGAAATGTTTATACGGCCCCTGGGAGATTGATTTGGGTAGATTGCCTGTTTGAGATGCTGGCTCTCTCAACGCTACTCTTTTGACGCCGACCATTGCCAGCATGGACGATGAGCGGTGAGTGTGTTGGCATGCTCAAAGAGGATAATCAATAAAGGATTTAGGATCAAGGCCGCTAAGCAACTTCAACATTATTTGGAATCATTGCTACCGTCACTCACCCCGTATGCCGGCATAGGTACTGTGAAGCCAGCGCTAATATCCTTGTTCCAGGGATACTCGTCTTATTCACTCCTCCTCGCGGCAATTTCATGCGCGATATGAGATGGACGGCGCCATCATTGGTGTGGAAGGCGCCGTTCAACAAGTCCTTGCTGCTCTTCGACGAGAGCGAAACGCCATGTTACCAGTATCCTATCTCCCAGCAGAAATCCTCGCCAAAGTCCTCAGCTATGGGACTCTGGCTGATACCCTCAGCGCCTCTTGGGTATCACGCGCGTGGAGAGTGGCAGCCATCAACACTCCTTCCTTGTGGACGTGTCTCGATCTTGAAGCCTACCCAAACAACAACTTTAGGGCACTTCAACTCGATCGGTGCGGAGCTCTGCCTCTCGAACTCAATCTTCCAATAGTCAAGGATCTCCGAAGTGTTCTCCAACCGCAGACTCCATATAAGGGGCTGCTCAGCAGGTCGTATTCCATCTCCAACCTCCTAAATCTGGGTGTCCTGGAAGGCATCGACGCATCCAGACTACAGTCCCTGCATCTCTTTAGTGATGCTGCCGACTTGATGCCATCTCGGATATCCGTAGCGACTCCAGCTCTGAGACATCTCTGCATGGATATGAGAAGCTGCGAGCTCAACCATATGGCCATATCGATCAACCTTCTCCACACTCTTCATCTCTACATCCGTAGCGCCAAAGCCGACGTTGTCCTTAAGCGCCTTTCTGGCCTTCCTCGGCTGCAGGAGCTCTTAATCCAGTGGCCCCCAGACGGGCCGGACGAGGAGCCAATGGATATAATAAGTCGCGATATCCTGACCGAACACAACGGTCTGCAAAGAATTTACCTCATCGAGCCCCCGAAAGACTTTCTATCAAGGTTTTTGGCCCACTTCAGACCGGCATCCCACACGAATCTCTATATCGCTCCATGCCATCTCATTTCGAATGGGATATTGGCCCACCTACGCCACCAGATTGCGACTCATACCCTGTGGATGGATCCTCATTTGTGTTCATTCACATTTGACCATGGAACATCTGTCACCAAGATCATGGACACGCACGTTGAGTCGACAAGTTTTCGCGGATTGCCGGATCCCGTTGGTTTAGGGAACCTAACGTCCATCATCATCAACAGTGGTCCACCTCCAACGTCCAGGGACCTGCGTATTCTTACCAAGTTGACCAAATTCTCCTTTACTTTTGAGCCCGCTCCGTTAGGAGTCCAACAGTCACCACTGGCAGATACATTAAACGAAGAGCTTGTCAAAAGCTGCCCTCATCTCCAGGAGCTCGCATTAGTTCTCCGCAAACCCCTTAGCACCAATTTTTTCGTCAAAGATCAAGCCCTGGAGACAGTTCTATCGTTCTTAGAAGCATGGCTTCTCGAATATGAAGTCGTGTTTGGCACCGTACGTATCAGCGATAGAGTCAAACCACAGCGATGGAGCTCTCAGCTCGACGTCCTCTCCTCGATCACCTGGTTATTCGAGCTCCGAGATATTGATCTCGCGAGTCAAGCTCCAGAATTTCCGGTGCCTCGTCGATTTGTCCCACAGCGACCTCCACTTCGCTGGAGATTACCGGCACCGATGCTCGCACCGCTGGACAACTTTGTAAACCTTGATAGGTAGATTTCTTGGGTATGCTATTATTCGTTGTACTAGGTTCAAGGATGCGTCGCGCTTTGAATTCCATTTCTTCGTAGCTTTCTCCCACTAGGAAGGTGAGTATGTAGGAACACGAGCTCAAGGAACGATATCTTCTAGTGTACATTTGTGCAGACTTGAGCGCTGATATGACTGGATTCTCAGAATACATTGTTGATATATTGCATCATTGTGAAATTGACCGAAATGCTCCACGAACTTGCAATGCAGTGCCAGGCTCCGGTCTTTGACGCCGACCACGATCGTCCGCTCAGTTTAAATTTGCCTTCAACGCAAAGGCAGTCACAGGCAACACTCTGAATCCGAGTTGAAGGACATAGTAGACTGTGTTTGGAACCGTTGTTGCCATTTCTCAGCTCGTACGTCAACTTTCCTGTTCGGGATCCACAATGAAAACTTGGGAGAAGGCTCATTTCCTCGATACAACAGGTAATATTTAACGTCAGACGCACGAGCCCACTACCGAAGTCTGCCTCTGTTCAGGTTCTTACTGCTTCTCGACGAGAGAGAAACAGGATGCCGCCACTATCTTTACCACTAGAGATCCTCGCCCATATATTCAGCTATGGAACTCTCGCAGACACCCTCCGCGCCTCTTGGGTGTCACGCGCATGGAGAGTGGCAGCCATCAGTACTCCCTCCTTGTGGACATGTATCGACTACAAAAACATCAAATTTAGGAACATCCAACTCAAACGCTGTGGGGCTTTAACCGTCGAGCTCAATCTCCCGGTTAGGAATCTCCTTGGCGTCTTGCGACTGAAAGCCCCACCAAGTGATCTGCTCAGTAGAGCCCATTCTATTACTAATCTTGTCTCACTAACGTCTCTGAGCTACGTTAACGTATCCCGTCTACGGTCCCTGCATCTTTTCAACAACGACTATGCGTCGATTCCATCCTGGATACAACTGGAAACTCCAGCTCTTCTACATCTCTGCATTTCAATGAGAAACTCTGAATTTACAGGACACTCTATGCATTTCAATGAGAAACTCTGAATTTACAGGACACTCTATGCGAATACGCTCTCTCCAAACCCTCCATCTACACATACGAGTCGCCAAAATTGCCATTCTATTCAGCTGTATCGCTGAAACCCCGCGATTACAGGAGTTACTGGTTCAGTGGTCGCCTGGCACCATTGAAGAGCAACTAGTTCCTGCGGAATTCCCCAGAATTCTCGCCAATTTGAAACGGATCTACCTTGTACACTCCCCGAGACCTTTTTTAATGACGTTTCTGACTTATTTTGAACCGTCACAGAACACTAATATCTATATTTCTCCTCAAGGTCTCGCATCAGATTATGGCGTCTTGGACCTTATGCATCATCAGACAACTCACACATTATGGATTGATCAATACCAAAGCTCTCTCATCTTCGACCATGGGACGTCCGCTACCAAGATCGCAAAGGCTATCTTGATATCGGCCTCCTTCTGGGGGTTTCCAAAAGGCGTGGACCTTGGGAACATAACATCTCTCATTGTAGCCACAGGGCCGCCTCCAACCTCCAACGACCTGAAACATCTTATCAACTTGAGCAGCCTTTCCTTCGCCTTTGAGCCCGCTCCGTTAGGAGTCGAGCGAGCATCGCTGGCAGAAACGCTCAATGAGGACCTCGCCAAGGACTGCTCTTGCCTTCAGGAGCTAGTCGTGGTATTTCAAAGGCCTCAAAACACCGACGCTATCTCCCAGGATTGGGTAGTGGAGACCGTCCTCTCGTTTCTGGAGGCGTGGCTTCTTGAATACGACCTGGTGTTTGGCACCGTGCGTATATGCGATAGAATCGAGCCGCAGAGGTGGTCGCCTCAGCTTGATATCTTCTCTTCAATCAGCTGGCTGTTCGAGCTACAGGACGTTGACCTCAAAGCTCAAGCCCCAGCCTTTCCGGAACCAAGATATTTTGTTCCCGAACAATATTCGTTTACCTGATGGCCACCATCCGACTATAGGACGAGTTGGTATACGGCTCTTTCTTTGTCACCCACGCTGATTCAACCTAGTTCATGCCTTCAGAGTTCAAAGCATTTCATAGCTTCCGATACGTTTTGTTCTCACCCTAGGATCGTGCAATGTTTACGACATTCGTACGAGGACTGATTCGATAACGAGCGACGGGAGTAAGTTTTCTCCGCCCCCTTGATAGGCGTGGTCCTTGCCAACCGGGTTTGATTTCGAAGTCCGACAATGAAAGGCCCAGCTAAATCAGAGGACCCGTGCGCATACGAAGGCGGTGCTCATCGCCTTGCTCCTCGCATTCACACTTGGCGCCTTCTGTTGCAGAGCCAGAATGAAAATTTGTGGATGAGCTCTGCATTCCCAGACCATCTTCCCTGTCGGGTCGACGTTGCGGGTTGTCCTGCGAACCGCTTTCGGCACCTCGCGCGCGCGAGTGCAAGTATAAAAGTCGCATGTTCTTACTGTCATTATCACACGCCCATACTTTCTTCGCCTTCAACCTTCCTTCTCACGGCCAGGCGCCACTTGTGAGTGACATCGTAATGGTCCTATCACGCTCACTGCCCTTTAGTGTTTTTTTCTTTTCCTAATTAGCCATGTTGTTCACTAGTGTGATCATTACAGCACTCATCGCTGCTTCACAATCCTTGGCCGCACCGCTACCGGCGCCTTTCCACGGGCACAACATCATCCATCACCTCGCAAGCGCCGTGTCGGCAATGACAGCACCTCAAGAGCAGTATTATGTCAAAAGAGACGTAAAGGCGCATGGCGTTCACGTCGTTGGTGTACACGTGCACCCTGCTTCCGGATCACCCGTCGCCGAGCCAGCAGGCGTGCATCAGGCAGAGAAGAGCAAGGAAGCAAATCCCAACGAACAGAGTGCACCGAAAGGAGGAGCTGATGCGGCTCCTGCGCCGGACAATACGCGACGTTCACTCGTCGCTGAGCTAGATTGATCGTGCGTAGAACCATCCTGTATGATTCCTCAGGTTCGTAGAGGAGGAAATCTCAACAATCAGATAACATATTCATCTTTACTTCGCACTTGGGAATCGAATCCCTCCTGTGTCAACTGAAAAAATATGCGGTCTAGCCCTCATTCTTTGACGAGTAGTACTATTATGACTTTAAAAGTGAGTTTTGAGTGGGTTATTTCGCATTTGTACCTTCGTGGTCACCTTGTGTGGGTACTATCTACCTCATCAGTATCCGACTCCGTGTTAAAGACGATACCCACGTCTTCTGACTGGCGGAGTCCCGAGTAGGGTCAGTACAGGTCTAGCAATGGTTTACTTTAGATTATTCCTCGACGTGAGGTACTTAGTTACTGTAATATGACGCGTAAACTGGGCGAGGGAGTGTTGAAGACGATACCCACGTCTTTCTGACTGGCGGAGTCCCGAGTAGGGTCAGGACAGGTCTAGCAATGGTTTACTTTAGATTATTCCTCGACGTGAGGTACTTATTTACTGTAATATGACGCGTAAACTGGGCGAGGGAGTCAGATATCAGACTAGCGAATGTTACATGGAAAATCGGGTCCTTTTATACCTTTCGATAAGCTTATGTAAGCATTATTTCGGAACCAGTAGTCGGTAGCGGACTACGTTGGAGGGCATAGGGTTGGCGGGAGTTGGAGGAAGGGACAAGAGGAGTCCGAGACGAGACAGCGATCCGACATCTTATATCATGTCATCTATATAACGAGTCACCTATAGAGATGACTCTTGATACGGGCGAGTCGTGCGCAGCCGTCCACATACAAGCTCCCGCTCGTAGTGGCCAAAGCTGGCCACGGCCGGCCGCGCATCGTGAGTCAGGTAAGTGACTATCCTCGTTCTTCGTGACTCATACTGACATATACGAGTCATCCAGATGACGTGGGTCTTGCGGGCTGGTCCGTAACACTCCGACTTTGACTATCCTTGCGCGATAGAACAGAAAGTGCCAAGATGGTGCTGTGACTGAGTTATGGGAGCTAATATTTACTCGGAACCGATGTGAATGGCAGGAACGCTCAATTATGGGGGAATGAATTCCTGGCTGGTTGAAATGCTCATCATATGAGAAAATATCGGCGTTTACACCACCCAAGTCGGGCTAAATGAACAAAACCGAGATCGATGTGGTTTTCAATCTACTGAATACTCCGAACGAGACACACCACGTTTCACACCTACCTCGGGCAGAAGGAGCGCCCATTCATGGGCAGCCGACGATACATCCTGGGCTTAACTAATCTTGTAACTCACCTCGTCCCTGTAATCGTGAGGGACAAATGATATTGGCTAGGATTTAATGACACGACTTCACCTTATTGTGTTATTGAAGCCCAGCCGTGATATTTTGAATTTCCTTCTAGGACCAGCGTTGGGTTTTTGTCTGACTGCATCACGTAATATATAGATTTCTAAGGCAACCAAATTACTGGTAATCGAGCGAGTGTCAAGGGAAACCCGGGTCAGTGTTTCACAATCCAGTAGCTGAACATGCTGAGGAGCGACAACTACTTTGACGGCTTTAAAGAGATATGAAGCTGAAGGGTATTTGATTCAACGCCAAATGAGCTGTAATATTAGATAATCACATCTCTCCATGTACTTTGTGCATGTGACGGAGATATCCCCAATCAGTATATTGGACTTCCACTCTAGTCGGGTATAGGGAATAAACTCCTGTTATAACCCTGTTCCATCGTTCTTGGTTGAATTTACTGACAAGTCGGCTGAGTGGAAGAGGAAGTTTGGTGACCCTTGATACTAATATTGGCCAGTCGGCCTTTTCAGTGAGCCCTTATATATAAAAGTCTCAGAAAAGAGAGTTATGGCCCGTCGTTCGTCTCAATATGCCTCTTTTTCTACTCGGAGCCGTGTTTTCAACCTTTTCGGTGGTCGCCACCGCAAACTCCCGGTCGTCACCTCATTTTCCAAGCGGCGTATCTGGAGATCCCTTGGATGCATCCAATCACACGTTTGACTACATCGTTGTGGGCGGTGGGCTTACTGGTCTCGCGCTCGCCGGTCGATTGTCCGAGGATGCGGGTACGACAGTATTGGTGATTGAGGCAGGAGGCGATAACCGTAAAGACCCGAGAGTGTATGATGTGTATAACTCGCAACAGTTTTACGGCTCTGATCTCGATTGGTCATGGCCAGTGGACTATGGAAAAACAGGGAATGGGTAAGGCAGTCAATTTCAGAACATGCGAGTACTGATATATCGAAAAGAGGTAAAACTCTTGGTGGAAGCTCGTCTATCAATGGCGCGACGTGGACTCGTGGGGCTGCTGCGCAGTACGATGCATGGTCCGACCTCCTCACACCAGGCGAACGCAGTCTTGGATGGAATTGGAGTAATCTTTATTCGTACATGAAGAAGGTAAGAACCATTATTGGACACGGGTACAAGCTCACCAATACATGCAAGGCCGAGCATTATCATCCTCCAAGTGAGGATAATCGCCGACTGGGCGCCGATGGAGTGACCAGCTGGCATGGAACCCGAGGGCCTGTACACGTCGGATTTCCAGAAAAGATGGTTGAAGGATCGCAACATTCTGCATTCATCACGGCCATTAAAAACATTACTGGAATCCCTCATTGCCGCGATCTGAATGGTGGCTATCCAAATTGCGTCGCTTTCGTGCCCAGCGTACGTTTATTATCCATTCGAGCTTCACCTGAGATTTCAATAGTCGATCAATCCCGAGGACAACTTTCACCGTTCCTCATCGGCCATGTCTTACCTCACACCTGTCGAGAATACTCGAAAGAACTGGCTAACGCTTGTAAATTCGACTGTATTCAAGTTAGTTTGGAAGCCCGACGACTCCAAGACGGTCATTGGCGTGGAGTTCCTCCATCTCAATAACTCTTCGACCGTGTACAGAGCCAACGTACGAAAGGAAGTGATCATGGCGGCTGGATCCATCAACACACCCGCGATTCTGCAACGCTCGGGTGTCGGAGATCCTGCGCTTCTGTCTTCGCTCGGCATCTCAACTGTGCTGAATCTCCCAACCGTCGGCAAGAACCTGCAGGAGCAGACTCTCGTACCAATATTTTTCAATAGAACGTATGAGATGCTAAGCAGGCCTTGGAGCAATCTGCTTGCATTTCCAAATCTCGCGCAACTCTATGGCAAGAACGCGACAGCTGTTGCAGCGGAAATTCGCTCCAGTCTAGATTCATGGGCAGACTCGCAAAAGGAGAATGCACTGTCCAAGGCAGCCCTGAAGAAGATTTATGAGTCTCAGGCAGACGTCATTATTAGAGACAAAGGTTAGTGCTTGTGTTGTCAAGGAGTTCCTAAACTTATTCTAAACAGCGCCCGTGTTTGAGATCATCTTCATTACTGCCGATTACATTGCGTTACATGGAACCATGTCCTGGGTTCTCCTTCCTTTCAGTCGTGGGTCTGTCAAGATCAAAACGACGGATCCCTTCGCCAAACCAAACGTGACGAATAACTTCTTCAGTGTTGCCTTCGACACGGAGATGCAAGCGAAGGGCGCTAAGCTCTTGCGCAAACTGTTCAACACACCGCCGCTCTCAAATCTCACCTCGGCTGAGTACTACCCTGGCCTTGCCGCTGTCCCTGATCCAGTTGGTGATGGAGGGTCAGTCGAGGCGTGGGATCCATGGTTGAAGGCTGCCTTTTCTTCGAATAGCCATGCATTGGGTACGTGCTCAATGATGCGAAAGGACCTTGGAGGCGTCGTAGACGGTCGTTTGAGAGTTTATGGTGCGAAGAACTTGCGCGTTACCGACGCCAGTGTCATGCCGACGCAGGTTTCCTCTCACATGATGAGTACCCTTTACGGGATTGCGGAGAAACTGGCCGACATGATCAAGGCTGGGTTGTAGCGTAGAAAATTCTGATTCAAGGTACTCTGATTGTGGGTATTTGGCCATTGATTCCCTATGCTTCATGAGCCCCGGTGTAAAAGAGGGATTGCTCGATTCGGAAATGGCAATAGCGTGATCTTCAAGCACTACGGATTTACTAATAATCTGCGTGGGATAATATGAATTGATTGAAGTTCCGTCAAGCCTTGACACTGCCGAGGATTCGATTTCCTCGACTCATGGGACTTCTGAGCATACTGTAACGCCCTCGCGCCCGAGTGGCACGGACCAGCCAGGGTCCCCCGGAGCTAGATAGATAGTTTCTTACATTCTGGTTAGCCGTTTACACTCTCTAAGCGGCGCAGCAGCTCCGCCCTGTCTCATCTTCCTCACCTTCGTTTCGACTTCATCCTTTCCGCCTTTCGTCTCGCGCTCTCGCGCGCATATAAAGCCTCCAATAATTGGCAATCATGTATATAAGAAGAATTTCAGCTATTTTCTTGTCCATTGCTCGCCTACCGAGGCCTAAGTCCCGTATTTTCCGCTCGCTCTCATTCCCTTCTTCCAATCTCACGTTACCCATCCTCGCCTCAACAAGCGTTCACGCTTTTCAGTACGATGCTGCTTCTATATATATATACAAGTTTCTAAAGTGTATATAGACCGCTTGCTCTTCTATAGATTGAGCTGAGTATTGGCGGATGTTTTCTACTAGCACGAGCATGCGGGCGGTGGATGAACATTTTCGTCCAAATCATCCTAATTAGATGGATTGTACTGCGTGAAGTCTCCTCGGTACCCAAGGGTGAACACCGTTCGCCGTTTCTACATGTAACCATTCTCAAGCCTAGACAGCCACGCGTTGCATACTCGCATCATCAGCTGCAGAGAATAAGCTCTCGATCAAATTCGGCTGATAGTCGATATTGTCGAGGGTGTACTGATAGTATCCTGGTCGTCCTCTCATTGTAGTTCTGTCCGATATTCGGTGTGGGTGATGTATTGGCAATATCACATTCTTCCCTTTGGGTTGCATTCCTCCTTTTGGATTTACACCATCGTCCGATACACGCACACCGGTGGTTTTCGGCAGTTTTAGAAAACTCGCTTAGAATAATGGAAGAAAACATAGAGTAATGTAAACAAGGATCACATCAATAGGTCGATTTGATGTTATTATAAAGCATCTTCAGCAACTGGGTCGGATTTGCACAGTACCCGCCAATTCAACGGCCTTAAAGAAATATGAGGTAGAAGGGTATTTGAATCGAGACCCTAAATGAGCTGCAATATTAGATAGTCTGCTTCTGCCGATCGCCTTTACTACACGTGGCCGAGGTATCTCCAACAGGCAGGCTCAACGCCGACTTTCGTCAGATATAGACGACGAGAAACGGTGCCCCTTAGAATTATCGTAATATCTGGCTGAGACTGTCGATGACCTGGTTTGAACTGGAAGGGGATGGTGACCCTTGATGCCAATATCACACCAGGTCGGATTTGTCAGTAAAACCCTTATAAAGTCTCTCTCAGCATAGAGAGATGTGGCTAAGGATATTTACGAAATGCTTTATTTCCTCCTAGGAGCCCTGCTCCATGCGCTTCCTGTAGTCGTACACGCGACGACGGATTACCAAACTCACCCTCGCCCTCCAAGCGGGATATCCGGAAACCCATTGGATGCATCCAACCGTACATTCGACTACATTATAGTGGGTGGTGGGCTTACTGGTCTCGCGCTCGCGGGTCGATTGTCCGAAGATGCACGTACAACGGTGTTGGTAATCGAGGCGGGGGGCGATAATCGTAAAGATCCAAGAGTGTATGACCTATACAATGCTCTGCAGGTCTATGGGTCTGATATCGACTGGTCATGGCCTGTGGACTATGGAAAGACGACGGACGGGTAAGGCTACCAGCTCCAAGCCCGCTTATGCTCAATCTTCGCAAAGAGGAAAGACACTCGGTGGAAGTTCGTCTATCAACGGCGGAACATGGACTCGCGGTGCTGCCGCACAGTATGATGCATGGTCCGACCTCCTCACACCAGGCGAACGCAGTCTCGGATGGAATTGGAATAATCTTTATTCGTACATGAAGAAAGTAGGAGAGATCCTGATGTACTAAAGGTAACTCACAAGTTCCAGGCTGAGCACTACCATCCACCCAGCGCCGCCAATCAACAGGTCGGTGCAGATGGAGTTACCAGTTGGCATGGTGTTCGAGGACCAGTGAATGTGGGATTTCCCGAGGAGATGCTCGGGGGACCGCAGCACCCAGCATTTATCGCTACCATCCATAATGTGACGGGAATCCCGCATTGCCGTGATTTAAATGGCGGGGATCCAAACTGCGTCGCATTCGTGCCCAGTGTGCGGTATATCCTCTCGTAGATGATAACGAATTGACATACTCATAGTCCATCAACCCAGACGACAGTTTTCACCGCTCGTCGTCGGCCATGTCCTACCTCACGCCCGTCGAGAATACTAGAACAAATTGGTTGACGCTTCTCAATTCGACCGTCACAAAGCTGGTTTGGAAACCTGACGGCTCCAAGACGGTGATAGGCGTAGAGTTCCTCCATCTCAATAACTCTTCGACCGTGTACCGGGCCAACGTGCGAAAGGAAGTGATCATGGCGGCTGGATCCATCAACACGCCTGCAATTCTGCAACGCTCAGGTGTTGGAGATCGCGCACTTTTGTCTTCGCTCGGCATCTCGACTGTGCTGAATCTCCCAACCGTCGGCAAGAACCTCCAAGAGCAGACCCTGATTACTCTTGGTTTTAATAGGACGTTCCAACTTACTGGACGTCCTTGGAATAACCTTCTCGCGTTTCCGAACCTTTCTCAACTCTTTGGAAAGGACGCGGCGGCAGTGACTACGAAGATTCGCACCAGTCTGGACGCATGGGCAGAATCACAAAAGGACAATGCACTCTCCAAGGCAGCGTTGATGAAGATCTTCGAGTCACAGGCGGACGTTATCATCAAGGGCAAGGGTCGGTTATTAAATCTTCGATCCACTGCTTGTGCTCATTTATAATAGTTCCTGTCCTTGAACTCATATACGGCAATATCGACTATGCTCCCATGCACGGAGCCATATTCTGGGGCCTTCTCCCGTTTAGTCGCGGTTCCGTCAAGATCAAAACTGTTGATCCTTTTGCGAAACCCAATGTAACGAACAACTTTTTCAGCGTACCCTTTGACATGGAGGTGGAGGTCCAAGGCGCTAGACTCGTGCGCAAACTATTCACAACGGCACCACTATCGAACCTCACGTCAGCCGAGTATCTGCCTGGGCTTGCTGTCGTTCCTGATCCAACTGGTGACGGTGGCTCCGTCCAAGCGTGGGATCCATGGTTGAAGGCTGCCTTTTCTTCGAATAGCCACGCATTGGGGACGTGCTCCATGATGCGCAAGGACCTTGGAGGTGTGGTCGATGGACGTCTACGGGTCTATGGCACCAAAAATCTGCGAGTCACAGACGCAAGCATCATACCAACGCAGATTTCCTCGCATATGATGAGTACACTCTATGGGATTGCGGAGAAACTGGCCGACATGATCAAGGCTGGAGTATAGTCTGTCGATTAGGTCATGTAACTAACTAGTCACAACCCCACTCTCTTTTACAGTTTATGACTGCATAAGTGCGTAGTGACGAATCTAATGTGTCATATACTTTCCTCCGACCAGCTAGTAGAACCTGGCCCTTTTTGTTCCAGCTGCGTTCTTCTCCTGCACTACAGACGCTGTAAACGCTCAAGAGAGCTTATTCGGGCCGGCCGCTGTCCTTCCGTATTCGTCGGCATTCCCAGCCTCTGAGCATCCATGGCTTCAACCCGTCCAACTGTACCTACGCAGCCCAAGCGCGTCGGGAAAATCATAAATCGCGTGCGAAGTCGACGAGAATCACGATATGATATTGTATTCTGGCTTGGAATCTTTCCTCTACTCGCATTCGTGCCATTATGGTCAATGAACACGCATTACCGTACGTCTTCAAAACAATCAGCTCGCCCACAAGTTATTTATGGTGTTTCGAAACGTATCTAGGCTTGCCAGAGCCCAAAGTCGGGCTGTTCGACACCACTGGCAAACCTCAGTTATCCGAGTCGCGCATTCTCAGCATGGTCGCTGAGCTCACAGACCCATACAAAGTCGGCTTTCGAACAGTGGGATCACGCGAACACGCTCTGGGAGACGCTTGGGCTGTCGACCAGGTTCAAGGTCTAACCGCGTTATGCGATCACGTGAAAAGCCGCGCAAAGACGCGGGGAGACACAGTGGACATCGAGTGCGAATGGGATAGGCAACAGGGAAGCGGTACTCACAAGTAGGTCAATTCTCATCACAGAAACTACCATCTTACTGCAATGGATAGATTCGATATAATGAACCAAGTCATCTATAAATCCTACCAGAATCTCACAAACATACTCTTTCGCATCTCAAACTCGAAGCCAGAGTCAAAGTCGCTGGCATTGCTCCTGAATGCACACTTGGATTCCACCTTGCCGACACCTGGAGCCGCGGATGACGCGCTTTCTGTCGCGATATGTTTCGAAACGGCCCGTGTTTTGATCGAAAGTGCTGGTAGAGGGGACTGGGATGTCGGATGGAGCATTATCTTCTGTACGCCGATTTTTTGTGCTGAGATTTCTCTTAATATTTGGTCTAGTGATCAATAATGCCGAAGAGACGTTCCAAGACGCTTCTCACCTCTTCTCCACGCAACATCCTTGGGCACAGACCGTTAGGACAGTGATGAATCTCGAAGCGGCAGGTAGCAAAGGTCCAGAGCTACTCTTCCAAGCGACAAGTGAGGAGATGGTGGGCGTTTATCAAGATGTTCCGTATCCATATGGTACCGTCCTGGCAAACGACGTCTTTGCCAGTGGAATTCTCATGTCCGAGTACGTTCGCAGGTCCTCGTTTCGATGGCTACTGACGCACGATAGTACCGACTTTCGCCAGTTTGATCAATATCTTCTTGTACCTGGCATCGATATGGCAGTCGTCGGTCATTCCTACTTTTATCACACGACCAAAGACACTGTGGACAATATCGAGCCAGGTGTCGCACAACATTTTGCCGAAAACGTCCTCGCTATCACCAAGAAGATTACGGCTCGTCCAAAGAACATCAAAGGAGAATACGAGCCGACCTCGCTGCTCCAACAGATCCAAAAGTTTGACGAAGACTCCTCAAGGCTCCATTCAAGCAAGCAAGAAGCGGGGCTGAACGATACTCCAGACTATGCGACTACGAGCTCTTCACCGTTTGCCAAGGATAACCGTGGAGGGCAACAACACTCTCGCCGCCCAGACCTCGTTTTCTTCTCCTTATTCGGGTGGAAGCCGTTTGTGTATAGTGGTACTACGGCGCGTATCATGTATACGCTCTGGTCCGTTCTTTGTACGTGGGTAGTCTGGACAAGCAGAGGCGAAGAGACCGTGCCGTCCTCGTCGGACAAGAATCAAGCGGGCAGTGCAAAGCCCATGTCCACAGCGACATTTATTCGACTGATGTTAGGATCCATCGCTCACGTACTGTTGTCGCTCGTGAGAGCGCTGGCATATGCAAACGTGGTGGCGTTTATCATGCGCTCTGTGCTGAATGCCCAACTCAGTTGGTTCTCAAACGAACTACGACCTATCGGGCTCTATGCGTGGCCTGTCGTACTTGGTGAGTTTAAACCTCCTTCAATACTCTTCACTAACAAACACCAGCCCTGCTGAGTCCGGCGCCAAGCATGCTCGTACCCAAAACGATCCCATCTGAACTCGCGGAGCGACTCATACTCTACGCCGTCTTGCTCCTCAACGCTTATTTGGCTGTTGTTGTGCAGTTTGCCGGGATTGGGAGCGCGATCGTCTTCTTCTTAATCTCAATGGGAATCGGCAGTGCCGTCGCTTTGGGCCTCCTAATGGACAGTTTCAGTCGTCGACCGAGACTGCGTATTCACCCTCTTGTAAGTCTATGATATCTCATCTTTATGGGCGACTGACAGCTTCGTAGCTCTACTTCTTTGGCTCTGCACTTCCCCTGGCGTCAGGAACGCAGCTGACTGTTGGAACATTGGACGTCTTTGTACCTTTGGTGGGTTATCCCACTATCTTGGTATGGTGAAGAAGATGACTAACGGAGCGTAGACGGGACGGATGCCACCCTTTGTACCAGCGGAGCATATTATCGCCTCTCTTGTCGCGGTGTTCCTCTATCTCGCCTGCCCACTACTCGTCCCACTCGCATATCGCCTTCCCATTCCAACCACCTCGTCACCTGCAACCGCCTCACTCACCTCATCGGTAAACGGACCAAACGTCCGATGGTGCCTGCGCATCGCGAGCGTTGGGGCTGTAGCGTGGTTTGCGTATCTGAGCGGATTGGGGACGTGGCCGTTTGATGCCGAGCATCCGAAGCGAATATTTATCAGTCTATCGGAAGATGTAAGGTTGCCGATAGCAAGTCGCACTGTTGGCTTACTCTGATATCCCCAGGTGTCGACTGGCCAATATGGTCTCCATCTTGCGGGAATGGACGGCGCACCGGGCTTTACGGATCTTGCTGAGAAACTCGGCCATTATATCGTTCCAGCGAGCGGTAATCACGCTGTAGAGAAACCTACCAAAGCCGAATTTGATCAATGGAACCCATACTGGGGACCGGTGCGTGTCTCTTCGTATTTTGGAAGAGGAAATGCTGACCTGATCTTTGCATAGTTCTATCCACTGGGTGCTGTGAGTCGATCGTGCTGACTACAAGCATTTTCTGACTTTGAGTAGCTTTTGGATCACTATTCGTTCGTTTCTCTTCCACCTCTACCTGCGCCGTCGGCAGCATGGCAGGACAAGGAAACCTTTGGCATCATCGTTCACGAAGACACGGTCAACGCCGACGCAAAGACTAGGTCATTAAAGTTGGAGATGAAGCACCGAGGCGTAATTTGGACGAGTCTGTCTTACCTCTGCTCGTTGTTGCCACCCACTTATACTTTGACTAGTGTTGGCATTCGACGCGCATATCCTATCGTGGAACATTGACGATAACCCGCCGAAAGGCTATACACGCCACCACATCAAGGAGGCGTCTTTCTATGGCGTGGATTCATGGTCGCTCGAGTTGATGATCAAGACGGACCCGAAGATTCCACCGCACATGGTGGAGGAAGCGGCGGCAAACGCAGACGCTGGAGGTGTCAAATTGACCCTGAGCGGAATGGTCGAAGCGGAGATGTGGCCTGGGAAAAAGTATCTCTGGAAACAAGAGCAGGCAAAGCACGGATCAGCGGCAGTGGAGAACGGCGTGATGGACCTGTTTGAGCGGATATCCGACTGGATGGAAGAGGAAAAGAAGGGAAGCACCGACGTGTTTATGATGCATACCGTCATTACGGAGACGATCATCTAATGAATGTCGATTGGACAGATAGCATTCACAATATACGACAGAACCGGACGATGACTAGGCTCATTCTGAAGCTGCCATGACTAGAAGAATGTGATTAGATTTAGAGTAGTTGAGTGAGCGACGACGTACTGGCATTGATGAGATCGCCACCACTCGCTTTGAGGGCCTTGACAGCCTTTTTCCGCGAACAGCTCGTCTACACGGGAGATCAGTATTTGACTACTTCTTGCAAAGGAACATGGAATTACCTGGTTCATGACCAATTCGACCTCTTTGTCGTCGACCCCCGTCTCGCTCACTTCTCCATCGTCGTCTTCCTCTTCTGCCTTTTTACCCGCGCCTTCTACTGGTTCGAGCTCTGGAGGCTCGTCGTCGTCATCTCCCGACTTGCCAGCGACCATGGAGCTACTAGCCGCAGACTGTTGGGCGGCAGCGTTTGAGAGGTGTTGACCAAATGCGCCCTGACTCGACATATCCTCAATCTACAAATGCAAAGAGTACACATTAGCAAGCAGCTCTGTACATTTGATTCATATTGGATTCACCTTTGCCTCTCCAAAGACAATGTACGTGTCCGAGTTTGGACTCTTGTAAACGTCTGGCTTTGCAATGACGAATAGAATGTTTTTCGGGCGTCGGAGGGTAACACGCGTGATTTCTGGGACACGCTTGAGGCCGAGGGTGAGGAGCGCCTTGCGGGCTTTGCGTTCAGCACGCGATTGAATCTTTTCGAGTGCTGCTGCCGACGTTGGATCCTCGTCTTCACCATGGGAATGACCGTGCGCGTGGTCATGGTCGTGGTCGTGGTCATGGTCATGATCATGATCGTGCTCATGCGAGTGCGTCGACGACGGGGAGGATGGGACTTCTTCAATCGTCGCCATTTTTTACACGCGAATTCCGAATTTGAGAGGACGGGAGTGGCAGACTCAAGTCGGGTCAAGAAGGTTTCGATATCGTCTCTCGCTGCCACCATCCACACTCACAGTGGCTGAACAAGAATACAATGATAAATAAACTCATAACTCCTCTGAGATCATAACGGTACAAATATGTCATGTGCGTCCTCTAGTCGAGCTCATCGAAGCAGAGAGCGGGCTGCAAATTCAAACTCGTCTTTGAGGTCACGCTTCTCATGACTCTGATGTTCCTTGATTGCACCGTCTCATCCAGTGTCCTTGCTACTTCTTTTCCTGCTTCTCATCGTGATTATTCGTCGTTTGTCGTCCATTGACATTCAAGAGAGCCGCGGCTGCGTGATTGTTCTTGCCTGCTTGGCTCAGAAATTGTTTTCGACCGCATTCATGAGTGACTGACCGGTCTCTCTTATCATCAACGCGGGGAGAGGGGCCCCAGCGGCATCCCGAGTGGAGAGCACAGAGACGACGGTAATGAGAGCGAGAATAGAGAACTTCATGTCGATAACGAGCGCCTTGAAAAGAAAGAAGACTAGAAACATATTAGCGTCAAAGGTAGAAAGTTGGAAGCGCATACAAAGAGGCACCGGGCCGTTCGAATGAAGATGGAAAAGAGAAGAAAAATGAAGGAATGAGAGGAACTCGTACCTTGGACAGCGTTGGCTTTATACCAGCCTTACGATGCGCCGCCTAATAAACCAACAAGCGCGCGTACCTTTGCAACTCCCATGCCTTCAATGTTTTATTGTTGAATACGCCTGGAGTTAATGGCATCAATTTGCTTTCCGCCTTGAATTGACGGCATCGCTTTGAGTTGCGCGCTTCTAAGGCGGGCCAAATGCAACGGAACGCCAACTATATGCCCTAGGCGAAGCGTCGACATGCGATGCTAGCGATTAATCTAGGTAATTTGACACTTGGTACACCGCATGCGTTCTTACTCGTGATGATTAAGCCTTAAGTCCGACCCAGGGAGCGTTTGAGGTCTCGTGCCTATTATCTGATTCTTATTCATATCAAATAGTCAGGGATCAATATCTGGCTCACCTTCCTTCTCGAGTGAGTGAAACTGGCTACGTCCCGTTTGCCTGTACCAGAAGGTTCCAATATCATTTATCACTTTAGCAACCTAGATAAGTAACAAATCACTCAGACGGGGCAAAAACAACTGAATAAGGTAAGTGCCACCAACCAACGCTCCCCGACGCCACTCTCCGTGACGAGTGCTACTCCGCACCGTATCATACTCGCTACCTCCCAATCACTCATAGTGGTAGGAACAGAATGAGATCAAACGTAGACTTATATCCTTCTAAGGACTCCTAGGCGTCAATGAGCATTCTCTGTTCGAGCCTTTCAATGGAGTGATGGAAAATACCAAATTATTCTACAGCTAGAAATCTAGAGCTATGATGCAAACCCTATGTTCTGACGCCACTGAGCCTCCAGCCTTGCCTCCAAGTCCCGGATACTGTTCTGCCTCTGCCCTGTGCCATGAACTGCTTTTTGTGCTGCCTCTTTGCCAGCGTTTCTGGCCATTACTTTGCTAACCACGGGTGGCTTAGGAATTGGAGGGTGTGGGGGAGTGACTGGTGTGTTCGCTGGCCCAGCAACGGGGAGTCGAGGGAGTGGTTTAATAGGCTGCGTCAACTCCTCTTTACCATGTCTACTGCTGAGTAGGCTGTTATAGTCTCAGGTTAGGGCTCAGACTGTGATCGATTCCTCGTAAAGTTCATTTCAAATGCATTGGCATCTGTCGACTAAGCGACATTTATTAGAACGGTGCCACTCACGTGGACCTCATAGCTCGCTATCATTCTTTGCTTGAATCGGGAGAATAAACTTGCTCTCTGAGTCTACCGAGCAACGCTTATTCAGCAGAGGATGAATATTCTCATGTATTCAATGAGCCTCGAGCCATCAGTGAGTTTGTGTCACATGTCTCCGAAAGAGAGCATCGTAGAATATGTCACCAGATACAAGATTCTGACTTGGCCTGCAATAAGTATGGTACAATGCGAGATCGAGTAACCCTTGAACCATCTCGCTTGACAATACTCCCACATGTACAATGTACTAAAACAAGCTCCTGGCGTATAATTAAGCACAGCGGGTATCATCTGCGGGCTCAAGCCATTCCTATAGCCGCAGATGGTAGCGGGACGGGAATTGCGCCTCGGTATATCATCATCGCATCCTAATTAGAGCCTTGGACGAATCATCGATTTGACACCCTCTGGATCCAGTACGCTGATGGGATAGGGTAAGGGGGTCGAACGGGTGTGTTCCGCGCCTCCATCGACGGCGAGGATCTGTCCCGTAATAAAGTTGGCTGCTTCAGAGAAGAGGAATACAGCCGCATGTGCGATTTCGATCGACTTGCCAAGTCGTTGGAGAGGAGCTTGTGATTCGCCAGTTTCGACGGATCCATCAGACTTTCGAGCACCAAGTCTGCTAATCCCTGAGAAGAGGTTATTCAGGAGAATTGAAGAACAAAGTGGCTTGACATACCCTCTGTGCTATCGGTGAGTCCCGGGGCGATAACGTTACTTCGTACACCTCTTGGTCCCTCTTCTACAGCCAGAACACGACTGATTCCGTCAACACCGGCCTTTGCAGCGGCAACATGTGCTTGGAAAGGTGTACCACGGTATTGAAGGGTGGCTGAGATGTGAATGTACGAGCCCCTGGTAGCACGAACATGATTGAGTGTTGCCTTGACAGTGTTATATGTGCCAATGGTATCAATTTCAACGACGGTTCGGAATGCGTTGGAGGAGAGACCGGAGATGGGTGCCAGAAAGTTTCCAGCGGCACCTGTAGACGTATCAAGATATGAGAGAGAATGAGAATAGAGATGAGAAATGGACGCACCACAGATGACATAGTCAATCCTCCCAAACCGTTCAACGGTTTTTGCCACCGCCGCCTCGAGATCGGCGTATCTTCTCACGTCTCCAGGAACCGGGATACATTCCCTTCCGGTATTACGACTCATCTCTGCTGCGGCGGCCTCGAGGCGGACGGCGTTTCGGCCTAGTATGGCTGCATTCGCCCCAAGTTCCATCTACTCTTTGTCTGAGCGACTCGTATGTGGTGGAAAGAAAAGAATACCATTGTTTTCACGATGACCTTGCATATTCCAGACCCCCCGCCTGTGCAGAAGAGGACTTTGCCCTTGAAGAGATCCGGCTGGAATACGGAACTTGTTGCCGGCGGGAGAGGTGCCACAACTGCTTTTGCGGGTGAAGAGGACATGCCGAGTAACTAGGAGCAATATCAGCTTCAGCCAAGGATGCGATGCAATGGACAGCTCCACCTCAGTGATACGGGATGGCGAGCGTGATTCTTGGGATGTATCGAACTGAGAGTACCGGGAGCAAGTAAACGGGCGATTGGAGGGAGTGGTCAAAGCTCAAGGCTTAAAGACCCCGCCACCGTTCTTGTGGCCCTCTAAGGAATCCCGCTTCGAAATAGAATTTATCCGAGTAAAGAATCTGGGGAGTGGCGACCATGACAGTCGGCATGTTTACAGTTCGGCCACCTTGCGCCGGGACGTGAGTAAGAGCAACTGATGGACTTGGGTAGTGAAAATAATCCCGCAGTAAGGACCCCATGCTGGTTGGCAGGACAGGGATGCTTGTGGCGGTTGCCTGAATCTGCTTCCGATTGTTGAAAAGAGGCAGGCATTATTGTCCGCCCATTTCCTCCAATACCGTTCAATAGGATATCTTGGAGTAGGAGCGAGGCCTATTTCACGGTCGGGACAGCAGCCCACAATGCGTGCTGGGTTTAGTTTTTGCTGACATGTAACGGCAAGTTAACCGTGCATGTCACCTATCTAATTCCGACATTTTCGAAGATAAGGTGCGCCACCATGGGCGCCTTCACTTGAGCTAGCATTCGGTATTGGTATAGCGGTGAGGAAATCTAGAGATGTGATGCTGATATGGGCGTTGGTCAATAGCAGCAATCTCATGATCTCGGCATTGGATGTGCTAAACTTAACTCGGCCATAGATATCGTGCCCGGATCTCAGGGCGCATTCGCGTTTGACTAGATAACTTTGCAATAGGCATAGATACTCGAACTGTAGTTCCTCTACAGCTTGCCGCGAATCATCGATTTGACACCCTCGGGGTCTAGTACGCTGATGGGATAGGGCAAAGGAGTGGAACGAGTGTGCTCTGAGCCTCCGTCGACGGCGAGAACCTGTCCCGTAATAAAGTTGGCTGCTTCAGAGAAGAGAAATACGGCAGCATGTGCGATTTCGATCGACTTGCCGAGTCGTTGGAGAGGGACTAGTGATTCGCCTGTCTCGACGGACCCATCAGACTTTCGAGCACCAAGTCTGCTAATCCCTGAAAACAAGTTAATTAGGGGGGAACTGAAGAAGAGAGTGGCTTGACGTACCCTCTGTGCTATCAGTGAGTCCCGGGGCAATTACGTTGCTTCGTACACCTCTTGGTCCCTCTTCTACAGCCAGAACACGACTGATTCCGTCAACACCGGCCTTTGCAGCGGCAACATGTGCTTGGGAAGGTGTACCACGATATTGAAGGGTGGCCGAGATGTGAATGTACGAGCCCCTGGTAGCACGAACGTGATTGAGTGTTGCCTTGACAGTGTTATATGTGCCAATGGTATCAATCTCAACGACGGTTCGGAATGCGTTGGAGGAGAGACCGGAGATGGGTGCCAGAAAGTTTCCAGCGGCACCTGTAGATGTATCAAGATATGAGTGAGAATGAGAATAGAGATGAGAAATGGACGCACCACAGACGACATAGTCAATCCTCCCAAACCGTTCAACGGTTTTTGCCACCGCCGCCTCGAGATCGGCGTACCTTCTCACGTCTCCGGGAACGGGGATACATTCCCTTCCGGTAGCACGGCCCATCTCTGCTGCGGCGGCCTCGAGGCGGACGGCGTTTCGGCCTAATATGGCTGCATTCGCTCCGAGTTCCATCTATTCTTGGTCTGAGAGACTCGGAGGTGAGTAAGAAGTGGAAAATACCATGGTTTTGACAATGACTTTGCATATTCCCGAACCTCCGCCCGTGCAGAAGAGGACCTTGTCCTTGAAGAGGTCCGGCTGAAATATAGAGGTTGTTGGTGGCGGAAGAGGTGCCACGACTGCCTTTGTGGATGAAGAAGACATGTCGAGTAACTAGGAGCACTGTCAGCCTCAGCCAAGGACGCCATGCAACGGATAGCCCCACCTAAGAGATGCAGGGAGATCCAAAGTGGTAAGTATAGTTCTTTCTAGGGGACTCTGGGAGTGAGAGGATTAGGAATAAGTAAGCGGGCGGTTGGGGGGGAAATGGTCGAAGATCAAGACTTGACAATCCGCCACCCTTGGCTTTTTTGTTGGTCCCCGTGTGGCCCTGGAATCCAAAGCTTCGATGTAGAATTTATCCGAGTAAAGGCTCCGGACCGTGACCGGCCACCTTGCGCCAGGACGTGAGCAGGGATCACTGATAGTGAATGTGACCCCTGTGCTGGTCGTCAGGACAGGGTTGCTAGTGGCGGTTGTTTGGATCCAGCTTCTGATTGTTGTAAAGAGGCAAGCATTATTGTCTGCTTATTACCGTTAACGCCGTTTGAGTCATTGAACACCTTGGACTGATAGGGGTTTCTCCTCGTCGGAAAAATACCCCACAATGCGTGCTGTCTCGCTGGCATGCAACGGCAGGTTAACCGTGCACGTCACCTGTGACACTCTTACTGTCTCGAACCCACCACGGTTGAGCTGGCATTCGGTACCGAGAAATCGGTGAAGAAATTTCGCGATGCACTCTTGATAGAGGACGTCGGTTACGTAAACTCAGCTCTAAGCTTGCTAATTTTAACTCGGCCACCAGCTTCTCGGATCGCAGACAAATCCATGTTCGACTAGATAGCTTTGCAATAGGCATAGATACTCGAACAGTCGTTCATCTACAACTTGCCACGAATCATCGACTTTACGGCCTCGGGTTCCAGGACGCTAACAGGGTAAGGCAACAGTGTCGAACGAATGTGCTCGGAGCCGCCGTCGACGACGATGATCTGGCCTGTGATAAAGTTGGCCGCTTCCGAAAAGAGGAAGACGGCAGTATGTGCGATTTCAATTGATTTGCCAAGGCGTTGGAGCGGGATTTGGGATTCGCCTGTTTGGACGGACCCATCTGGGTTTCGAGCGCCTAGTCTGCTCATTCCTGATGGTCGTTTAGTGCGGGCTTCGTCTCGAGCAGTGGATCGTACACACCTTCTGTGTCGTCAATGGGTCCAGGAGCGATTACATTGCTTCGTACACCTCTTGGACCTTCCTCTACGGCGAGAACGCGGCTGAGTCCGTCCACGCCCGACTTTGCGGCGCTCAAGTGGGCTTGGTAAGGTGTTCCGCGGTACTGGAGTGTCGCCGAAATGTGAATGTACGCGCCCTTGGTGGCTCGTACATGGTCGAGCGTAGCCTTGATGGTGTTGTACGTCCCAATGGTGTCAATCTCGACAACGGTTCGAAACGCATTTGGCGAGAGACCAGAGATGGGAGCGAGAAAGTTTCCCGCGGCACCTATATCATGGTCTGAGTTTGTATAGGCGTAGCAAGAAGAGATGGACGCACCGCAGATGACAAAGTCAATCTTTCCAAACTGTTCAACCGTCTTGGCTGCAGCAGCTTCAAGGTCGGTGTATTTGCGTACGTCTGCAGGAAGAGCAAGGCATTTTCTTCCAGTTGCAGTGCTCATCTCGTTTGCTGCGCTCTCGAGGCGTGCTGCGTTGCGGCCTAGAATGGCAGCGTTGGCACCGAGTTCCATCTGCAAGACTAGGTCAATCTGGTTATTTGTTGGTGAGAGGAACTTACCATCGTCTGTACAATGACCTTGCATATCCCAGATCCTCCACCGGTGCAAAAGAGCACCTTGTCTTTGAACAGGTCTGGCTGGAATATGGCCTTTGTAGGGGGCGGAAGAGGAGCTACGACAGCTTTTGAAGAAGACATGTCGTCGTTGGGTCGAAGGAGCAGCCGGTAACCAATTGCCGGCGCCGGACTTGTGAACATTTGGTGGCTCCGATACTTCGGAGTTGGAATAATAGTGTGAATCTAACCTCTTGAAAGACTTGTTGAGATATTCGTGGCTGGCGATGACAGTCGACCAACGTTGGACCCAACGGCCGCAGCGGGTGGCTGCTCTGATCTGCTCTTTGGCCACCAATTTACAGACTATTTGTAGTGTATTCAACGTGGAATCAACACTAGACACTCGTTGGGAGCCACTCCACCAACGTCGTTGTGTATGTCACCGCGGACGCGCTGTTTATTTATCAAGTCTGGATGCTAATGAGGTTCTGATTACAGTAATTCCCAATGGAACACTCTGGCCCTACCCTCCCCGTCGACTTTGCGCCGCATCTCCTCGTCCGCATTTGCGATGCCATTCTCGAGCCCCTCCTCAGCCCTCAGTCGCCCCTAAAGCCCTATACAAAACCCTGGGGACGCGCTACAACCGCATCCTGGCAAACATCTTCTGCACTCCATTCCATGGGTCTGTCCATCCATCGCCCGTGGTATCTTTAAACTTACCACTAGATTCTAGATTCACCAGATATCTACACAAGCTCATCTAGAAGAGAGTCTGTCAATCTTGGTATCGGCACCAGAGGCTCCACCGCCTTGACCGCCAAGAGCGACATTCTCGCCTTTGTTTCATGTCGAAAGGACATTTGGATCGCATGTGGTGACATGATCCATCGCCATGTGCGTGTCAGCAGTCTGGCCATTGCAGACGTTCTTGTCAGTCGTCGAAGCTGCTTGACAAACACTAGGTACACGAGCTTCATCCAACCCGTGTCAAGTACTAAAGTACTCGTTTTTCAGAGTGATGGAACTATACATCACGCGCGAAATTGAAGCATCCCAGGCGCAGACAGACCTCAATCTCGCCCGTTTCTTCATCCAAGCGGGAATCCTACTCCTCTGGTCTCCTTGTCTACACACGATCATCCTCGATATCCGCGCTCTCCCCGCGGAACCTCATATATGGGCCAGCTTTATTAGCCGCCTGCGCCAACGCCTCTTTATCACTCCACCCCAAGTCCCCCCACAACCCGCCCGCACCCTCCACCCACGCGACAGTGCACTCATCGACTCGCTCACGGAAGCCAGTTTCCACGCCGAAGTCGGCCCACGCTGGACAGACTCGCAAGGCGTGTTCAACTCGCCCAACCGCGTTTCCATCCCACATTTTGCAATCGGACTCAGCTATGGACAAACGGGCAACATTCTTCGCGGATTCGGCGGAGTTCTCGACGCCATTTTTGCGCACCATCCGCCCACAGCGACGGAGAATGGGCTTCCAGGGATGCTTGCAAGGCCAGGTCATTTCATGACGAGCATTATTACGACGCGGAATCTCGCCACGCTCACGACACTCAATCTACTCGTCCCGCGTCCGGCATGGTCCCAAGAGGAGCTCGAAGGCATGACGCTCGGATTCGTCCTCCGTCGCCTGGCGAATCTACGCCACTTGGGCTTGCACGCCGATGGAAGCATTCAGCAAAACTCGACGAATGCAGAATTTGGACTCATGAGTCGGCCGCCGTATAATGGCGCTGGCATCGAGGGAGACAGTAGTGATGACGAGGCGGATATGGCCATTATGGCGGACGGGACGGTGACGTATCAGACGCGAAAGGGGAGTCTTGGTGGACATCAACCTTCTACACCCAACGTCACGGCGACTACAAATGTCAACCCGATACCAACGAGTCGGAGGATCGAAGTCGGTTCGTCTGGGTCCATCTCCTCTGAAGCTGGATACGGTGCCGAGCGGTGGTGGGCCGGCATTTTCCACGCGCTTTCCGTGCCCGAGGGGTACGTCGAGGAGCAGTTGGGAATGAAAGCCGAGTTTGCGCAGAGCATCCATACACTCCGAATCTCTGTTGCTGTACCTGGAGGAAACGTCGAAGTGGCGCATTTCGACGCGTTTTTCGAAATGGTCGTGCCTTATTTCCAGAATATGGTGTCGTTGCAGACGCTCGTGTTTGACATGTCGTTTGCGGCCCCCCAGCAGAGTGATTCGCTCATGATTTGGAAGGGCGAGGGCAGTAAACGGGTGTCGCCTTATGATCGACAGCGGTATTATGTCGAGCGCGTCCTGGATAGGAGCGCGTCGTCCCTTCCGTTTGTGGGTTCCGGCGTCGGCAAGCCGATGCTCACGAATTACTTGTCCGAGCCGACGACGTCGAGGACGAGTATGGGGGCCGGGAGGGAGAATAAACGGTTTACGCTCGATGATTCTACCTCTGAGTCGGCGAGGAAAGAGTTTGGCGATATGGGGAGTGCAATACCGATCCACGTGGAAGGAACAGGGGGCTCCAGTGACGAAGTTTTCGCGCCGAGTTTGCGACATGTCTATTTTGGCGAGTATTATGGGTTGCCACCGTTTGCGCCGAGTGATTGGGAGACGAGCTTGCGTGATGGGTCCTCGACCGTTCCACCTCCCGGTACGTCTTCTCTCTCTTCCGTATCCATATCTAACATATTTTCTTTGTTGTAGGCACAATCGTTGATGGTGCGCATTCGCTTGGAGAGAAAAAGTCAAACCCGTCGTTTATCAAGGGTGTGACGGATAAGGCGACGTCCAATAGTTCGAACAGTACGGCGAATGGACGCGTGAATCGCGATATTTCGCGGAGTTTGCCTGGGATGTGGTGGACGATTGCGCCGTTGGAAGCTGTTGGTCCTGGTATGTCGAGGGTTACACAGGGTTGGAAAGAGTCTGTTGGGGATTGGATATAGGCCCATTGCCCGCCTACTCGAGCCTGGCCACCTCCAGAGCTCGTGACTATATGTTTCATATCGTGTTGTATTTTTTGGTTGTTCGCTGGTCTACACATATACCGCCGATTATTCCCGTCACTTTGTGGTTCGCATTGGTCACCTGCGGCGGGCAAGTAGTGCGCCGAGACCATGAGATCCGGCTGACGTCTTTTGGATCCAGCCACTTCCAGCTCGGGTAAAGAGATATTTGATGGTCATTTGTAAAAGATGAAAACACATATCAGTGATGCCAGTACGTGTTATCATTCTGTAAGGATTTTCACCAGGAGTGGCGAGCTTTTTCTTGGGTGGCGACGTTGTCGTCTGGAGCGGGAGTAGAGTGGAAAGGATATTCACGTGTCGTTAGATTTCCCAAAGAGCGCGGATGGACGGGTTTATCATCTAGGAATCAAACCTGGAGAACTTGCGAATCGCATTGTAGGTCTCACTCCCAGTGGTCCGTGGCAAAACCAACGTATATTCCAGATTACCGTCGGAGATCCAGCGCGTGCCAGGACAATTGGACGATACTTGGACCGACAAGCGACGGCTAAAGCTGTCGAAAACGTACAAGACCAGGCTGAGAGCGGCGTATCCGGGAACCACAACGGCGCGCATGCCAATGACGCACCTCTGAGCGTATTTGAACTCTACTCGGAGCGTGGATTCTTGACGATCACGGGCACGTACAAGGGTACACCCGTCAGTATCGTTAGTATCGGCATGGGCTCGGCCAATATGGATTTCTTTGTCCGCGAGGCTCGCGAGGTGCTCGATCAAGCGGGTGCAGGAGATATGGTCGTCATTAGGTGCGTTCAGGTTGCCAGAGTTTTAGGGAGAAACATGATACGTTGGATAGATTTGGTTCCTGTGGGTCGTTGGTAGACGACTTGCCTGTGGGCAGCTTGACGGTTCCCAAGACGTCGCTTTGCGTGACGAGAAACTATGACTTTGATTTTATGCAAGAGGAGGGTCTGGATGCGGCTCGACCTGATTTCATGGATGCCTATCGGATTTCCAAACCCGTATGTCGCCTCTCTTGACTTGCTGCCATTTCCACTTATGATGAACAGGTCAGAGCAGACTCGGTTCTTCACGATCTCGTAGGTGGAATGCCCAATGATGGAGCATTATACTCACTCGTGTAGCTAGTAGCGATACTCCGAGAACATCTTCCGTCAAGTACGCCCGTCGTGGACGAGCATCTCAATGCGTCTGCGGATAGCTTTTACTCTTCACAAGGGCGCATTACCTCATTTCCCGATCATAATACCGGGTTGATTGATCACCTTGCGGCGTGCAATGTTGGGTCATTAGAGGTATACATGCCCTGCTTGCCATCCTATGATTACTGACATACCATTAAGATGGAAACGTTCCATTTGCTTCATTTGGCCGCGAATTGGCCTCGGCCACACGCTCCCTCAACGCAAGTGGCTGAGAAAAATGGTCAGGAGACAGATCAAGGTGCTGAACCCGTACCTCCACCACCAACCAGTATCGCCGTGGACCCACTCATCCTGCCCTCCGACAATCCACTCCCAACGCAGGACACAGAGGAAACGATTCTCTATCCGAGCCCGCAACAAAAGACTGCTTCTTCGGCATCTCAACAACATAAGCGTATTCGAGCGGCTGCAGTCCAGATGATCTTTGCCGAAAGGGGATCGCGAGCGTTTATCACGCCACAAGAGGTCGAGGTCCTGCAGGAAACGACGAGCAAGGCATTATTGGAGACGTTGATCAGATGGGAGGATGTAAACTAATTGGATTTGTATATCTGGTCCACTTCACGAATGAAGCATACTGAGGCTTGAACCCGACGTCAACTTTGAATGAAACCGCTGTCGCTCACGTTTCTCGGAACATGTTCTGGTGGAGGACCGTTGATCTCACGCGCGTGTACAGCGACCGCGCTCAACTTTGAATCGCATTCATGGCGTACGTTTTAATGGCGCTTCAACTGTGCGGCCTTTTTCGACCAATTTTCTGTCATTAAAACGCATACCTGACTATATCTGCGCAATGTAAACAGTGATTGATTGTGCCGAGGGTACACAGACTCAGATTCTGCGTTCACAAAATGTGCGCGTCGCAAGGATCGACCGTGTCTTTATTACGCACATGCATGGTATGCCTATCCTTCTCAAATTGACTGATAGATTTACAAATTGGGTAGTGGACCACGTTATGGGCCTCATCCCGCTCATACGAAGTGCAATGTACGGCGGCACAGATTCACCCTTTTCTCCAGGTGGAAGTAGCCATTCCCCGATACGGATGCACGTCTATGGACCACCTGGGATCCGCAAATTTGTCCGTTTCAATCTTCAGATTACCGAAGTGGGTCTCTTTGGCAAATTCGCCGTGCACGAACTCTTGCAAATGGACGAAGCGCCGTCCACCGGGTGCAAAAATGAGGATATGCACGAAAACGAAGTTGCTGGACAGGATCTCATCGCGGGTGAGGATGGCCTTTGGAGGAATATTTTGGAGGCTGGCGAATGGTCCGTTGACGCTGGTCCAGTCACGCATCGTAGTACGCTTCCTCTGCTCTTACTCTTTACAGTTCTGATGCGAATACAGCGCGTTCTCTGGGCTATGTCTTCCGCGAACGAGGCTCATCAAGCATCGGCGGCGCAGCGTACATTGCTGCCATTGATGCCAACGACGCTCAGCTACGCGCCAATGGACACCGTAACCCACGCTCTCTCCTCTCTGTTCTCCTCAAAAAGCGCCAGCCAGTCTCGTTACCTGACGGCACCGTACTCGAGCCACCACCGCTCGATATACCTGGACGCAAGATCGTTATCCTGGGCGATACCAGCAACTCGGACAAGATGATTCCAATAGCCATGGATGCAAGCGCGTTGGTGCATGAATGTACGAACGCGTATATACCGAGGAACGTGGCCAATAATGTAAGAGGGATGAATGGTCGTGGCACAGAGGAGATTGTAAAGGCCAAAGCCATCTCAAGGGGCCATTCAACAGCTAACATGGCAGGCGAATTCGCAAAGAAGATTCGTGCCAGGAGGCTGTACATGAATCACTTTAGCACACGGTCTGTCTAGGTTCCTTTGGGAATCTATCTGATTACTCATGGCGTAGCAGATTCAGCCCTGGTGGTCAATCACCGCATCCGGGTATTGGGCGAGGCAAACCCAGCTCAGCGCAAAAGGAGGCTGCACTTGTCATGGCGGAGATTGAAAGGCAAGCAAGTGAGGCTTGGGGACTCGGAAACGCCGTCGCAGCAAAAGACCTACAAATAGTTGATATACAGCACCACGAGGTAGTTCTTCCCACACCACCATCTACCTCATTTCCGATAGAACAGAAGGTGTCGACATCCACGCAAGCTATAATTCTAGATGGGGGAGGGGAGGAAGCCTGGGAACGTCGAATCGAAGAGGAGGTCAAAGCGGAGCTGTAATCAAATGACTTCTCGTGAAATTATTCTACAAGCTAATATACATCGCTTTATCTACCAAACTCCGCTCGTCAGCGGACAAAGTGAATGGAGCAGAAAAACTCGTATTAGTCGTCGAAAAGGGGCGAGAACTGATCAGAAGGGTGTCGTTGCGTGGGTGGAAATGAGTCCGCTTGTGTTGTTGGTGGGAAGGCTTCGTCAAGATTGTCAAACTCCATCCGCCCACCATCTTTGGGTCTCGCGTCGACCCTCCCTCCAGAGCTTACTGGCGTGAACTCCTCGTCATCAACAATCATCATCTCTTGTATCTCTGCCTGGCTCAAGTTTATTAAGCTATCCAGACCCGCATCCTTGAGCACTTGTGAAGGCTGAATAGACTGTGACGCGGGATAGAACAATGGCTCTGCGTCTCCGTTGGGATGCTGAGGACCTGGACGTGGAGTCGAAGTCACAATGTTGTGGAATGATGGCTCCTCTATGCCTCTTCCACGAGAGTCTTTTGGTGCGTGGAGGTCCAACGGAGTCGCTGAGCGCGAAGGGTGATTCAAGGGGGCATTCTTTCTTCTAGTGGATGCGGGCATCCCTTCGTATCCATCGCCCTCTTCGCGCATCCGCTTTCTCGAGGTGTCCACCAGTCGATTTGATGAACTTGGAGTGTAACCATCGGTATCTCTGTGTCTGCCATCGTTGGTGTTTGCAGATGTGTGCGACATTGGCCGCTCCCCATCGTGTTCACTCTCGGGTACGATCCGAGTGGACAGCGCGCAAAAGGCGCTGTAAGTCCCTAGAGCATGTTCGAATGTGAAGAAAATGGGTGCACCCTTGGATGTGAATCGGACGACCACGTCGGTGCCGAGTGCTTCGGCGACTGCCATCGTGGCCTATCGATGTGTAAGACAACCAGCACGGCAGAGGTATTCAACCAACATTGAGCTCTTTAAGGTGCAGGGCCAAGGTAACAGGAGCATAGCTCACGTCGTAGAACTCAAACTCTGAGCCAGCAAGACTCAATTGACTATTGAGAGAGCTGTAAACTTTGTCGCGTTAGAGGGTCCCTCCAGCACAGTGTCAGACGCACTCAATGTTCCATCATCGTCATCCTCGTCTGCGGCACGTCGCTTGGCTTTTCCGCCAATCCAGTCACCCTTGCCTTGATTCCACCTATCTTCTGTTTTCATCGTCACGTTGTCGTCGAAGAACTGCCAAATTAGGATTGGCTCTGAGTATCCGCTCGATTTCTTGTCCGGCCTTGGAAAATGTTCGATGAGCTCTTTTAGAGTGCGACCACCGATTTGAAGCTTGTTTGTTTCGTCGTCTGTTGGGGCGGTGGGAGAGCGCACTGAGGTTGTGTCTGAGATGGGGAACGTGTGCGTCTTGATGACCCCTGTATGATCTCGGTCGTGAGGGGAGCCAGATTTGAATGTAGCCTACACATACCGTGCTTGTAGTGTAGTTTGACCACGAGTCTAGTCTCGACGCTCTCGATGGCACCGCTTGATGATCCCGGCTCAACGCCTTCGATAAACTCGAGATGACACTTTTCAGCTGACTTGTCCACGCCCGACCCCCTTAGAACAGTTAAAAGTGGCTAAAGAGTCATCAGTATCAGTTCTATAAAGAAACGAAAAGTCACGCATTGGAGCTTGTACATACCTTGCCAATGATGAGCCCTACGACCTGTCGAATTTCCTCTACCTCTCATTCGTGAACCACGCCTCTTCTCGCTCTCATTGACGGCTTCGGCGGTGTGCCAACCCTGTATCCCTTTTCAAAGAACGTCCTAAAGAACCTAAAGCGACAGAAAGACGTGGAATTGACGCCGAGAACGCTCAAAGAGAGCCACTCAGGCGTCGCGTGAAGTGTAATTTCATCGCCATATCGACATAGGCACGCCAGCGCCTTGGTGAACGCTTTTCGTCGAGCGTTCTTGAGTTTAGTGCGTAATAGACACAGATTTCTTACGCTTTAGTGAGGATGAACCGATGGAAGCCTGCATTGAAGGTTCTGGGATCGATAAAGTTGGAAGCAAGCAGCAACCACATCTTGACCTCTCCGATGTCTGACCACGACAGTCCTCCAGACGACTCGACAGCACCAGTGTCTGCTCCTGTAGCGAAGGGATCCCCAAACGACTTTTTGAAAGCAGTCGTGGGCAAACGCGTCGTTGTCCGCCTCGTTTCTGGCGTCGACTACAAAGGTCAGACTTTGGTCACTAGTTCAATAGAGACTATTTCTTGGTTGGCTTCACTCTCTGATACTATTATGCGTTTCTATAGGCGTCCTCCAGTGTCTTGATGGATACATGAACATTGCGATGGAGCAGACAGAGGAGCACGTAAACGGTGTGATTACAAACAGATACGGAGATGCTTTCATAAGAGGGAATAATGGTGGGCGAATGCGAATCTCATGGCGCGCTTCTAACCGTTCGCAGTCCTGTACATATCTGCGGGCGAGCCTATTTGAGTGTTCGCTGGATGACATCTGAGCATGCAAACCCACTTCACTTCACTGAATTATCAGATGGGAACCGCGATCGGGATGCGCAATGGCCGTCCGTCCATGGAGACAGAACGTGAAGCAAATGATCTCAATCCTCGAGATACATCGCCGTGCACTGAGCAACGCCAAATTTAGGGTATATTCAACCACGCGTAGCGCGAGAACTCGAGCTCGCAGTAGTGGTCGTCCAATGGTAACAACTTGCCTCCAAACCATGGGAAACTGACATGGTTGTGCGGGAGTCGCATGGGTTCACGGGCACTATGCTGACATTCTGGGAAACGGTGGGGTGTGTTAGCCTCACCATGGCTGCAAATAAAAGCCTTGCATAGTTGCTATTTGGCTTCATCCTTCGTGCAGAATATCCTCAATATGCGTTTCACTCCCAATTTGCTTCTAGTGGCATCACTCCTCGCGTCTAGAGCCTCGGCGAGCTCCTTCACTTTCATTCAACCTAACACAGACAGGTTGAAATGCCTGACGGCCCCGGGGTTCTATAATGGTGCTCGTCTTACTTTCTCAGATTGCATGGGTGGGCAAGAATTTCAGAATATTGACACCGAGAGCGTGCCCGGTCGTTTGTCCATGGCCAACGGCACAATGTGTTTTGTATGTGCCATTTCCTCAGCGCTGTCATTCAGAGTTTCATTTATCGGTGCAGGATGTCGTCGATGGCATCAAGTCGAACCAAACAGCGATTCAATTATGGGAGTGCGCCGATGGAAACATAAATCAAATGTGGGAATTCCTACCAACCGGGCAATGGGCAGTAGCAAAGTACGTAATCACTCAAATCACAAGAAATCCTTACTGATTAGCTCCTCGCAACAGTTATAGGTGGAAAGGTCAAGATATGTGCATGGTAAGCTCTATGAGATGAAGGATAACTAGCTGATATACGACAGTGCTCGAACGTTACTTCAGGAGCGGACGGCAATGTGACGATCTTTAGTTGTATGCCGAACAGTCTGAACAAGGAATGGGTCACCCTGTCCCTGCGGTACAGTTGATACAGAGTAGCATCAGCTCTGTATATATCCTACAAAGACCAGGCCAAGCTGTACCTGAGCTCTTTGTGGAAGGCTGGCTTTGAAGCACACGTATTGGCTACACGGTCCGGTGCCTTCACTTGAGTCTGAAGTATCATTTATGGAAGAGGCCTAATGCTTTTAATATGGACAAGGGCGAGTCGCACGGTCCAGACGGCGATATAGATAATGTTCCTATGCCTTTGGGGCATGCTTCGACTTCAAGGGATGTATAGATCGTTTACGAGTATTGCCTCAATTAGGAGAACACATAAAATTGTTTGGAATAGCATAGCGAGTTCCTTCATCCTATTATCCCTCCAACTTGGGCAATCATGCGAATCGTATCTTCGTATGCATCGATTCTGTCTTCGTATCCAACTTGGCCCTTCATGACTTCGAGATCCCATCCGTGTCCAACGCCCTTAACGATCCGCCCGCCAACTTCTTTTCCCTCCGCCACAAGCCGTCGTCTCAGTTCTTCGGCCCTCAGATGTAGATGATCATACTCCGCAGTATACAGGTTGAATATAGGTGGAAAATCTTCCGTCTTAGCGCAAGCAGGTGATATCTCTGGCCGTCGTCGTAGCTCGTCCTTGCGTTGCTCCTCCTGTTCGGGTGTCAGGCCAGAAGAAAGCGTTGGAGAAAAGAAGTGGGAGGCAATGATCATATCGTCTACAAACTCTGGGTTCCCCGTGCCCGGCCATGTCTTCACCCACGGTTGTGGAACTTTGACCCGTTCGCCTAACCAAGTCACGACGGGGTAGAGTACAGTCATCCCCTTGACTGGAAATGTGGTAAATGGTTCTGTAGAGTTGGACGTTATATGGGCTTCGCGCTGCTCTGCGCACAACTTGACCGCCAACCCAAGTCCAACAGTTCCACCTGCACTAAATCCTGAGAATGTAATACGGTCAAGATCAACACGAAGCTCTTCGGCGTGTTGGACGACATAGTCGTATGCATCTCGTCCATCCTCTGCGTCGGCTGGTGATGGGTGTTCCGGGGAGAGCGCATAAGAGCAGTCGAGAAACGTCACTGGGTACTCCCTGTCATTCAGAAGTGGGCTGCTCATTATAGCGCGAATGAGCGCTCCATTCTGACCTTGGAGGGGGAGAATCCACCCCGAGCCTGGGATCTTCAGCTGGTAGCCTAGCCAATTGGAATGATGGTTCTTACCGTGCCAGTTGAAATGGACCGCAGAGAGGCCAGTTGTGAGTTCTTGAGCAGCCTTGTTTCTATAGACGCGAATCTGGATGGTGCGGTTGCCTCTGGTTGAAGGGACGACGAGCGTCTCGTGTGGTGGCTCGATGGGATCAAGATATCCAACTGCTCGACCGAGGTGTATCCCGAACATGGCTACTGCGCGAATGATGTTTGTCGCGGCGTAAAGTTTGACATAGTTGGCGCGTCCAGTTGTCCCCCTTGGGTTCATCACTCTCCAATGTGAGGAAAGGAAAGGAACGCATGTGTTTGGTTGGCAGGGTTTAAGTTGGCAGGTCTTTATAATGATTGGAGCTGCGCCTCACGGAGATAGCGGCGTAAAGGGTCTGTCGGCGTCTGTTGCGCTAGAAGATGCAGTCACTTTAGTAAATATTGCGAGCGTGATTACGATGCATTGACGACC
This sequence comes from Serendipita indica DSM 11827, assembly GCA_910890315.1. Lineage (NCBI taxonomy): Eukaryota > Fungi > Basidiomycota > Agaricomycetes > Sebacinales > Serendipitaceae > Serendipita > Serendipita indica. Next base: position 445,537 of record CAJVGD010000018.1, on the reverse strand, counting down.
GGTCTTCTCCTTGGTTGGCGCGACCCAACCTCAATTTGTCGATCATTTCAAAAGTCCGAAGCCATGGCAGCGTCCTACTATCTACTTGCGTCGTTGAATATTAGACCATCACTGAGCTCATGTCAAGCACTTTGGATCTTGAATAATGACGACTTGTCCAACCAGCAGGTGGTCGAGAACAAAGTTGGATCCCACCGCGACCGACATCGAACTGGAGAGCATCTTGAAAGTATCTCTGTCACCTCGAAATGCTTCTGTAATCAACTATCCACCGGCAAATTGCAGGAAGCCATGGCAAACTTACGACTTGCAACGCATGTGGGGTGTCATCTTACTACACATGCACGTCTACCCACCCATTTGTGCCTCTGGATACTCTTCAACTTGTTTCTCCCGCGATTCGTATGGGTTTCTCTCTTCCCGCTGCTCGCTCGACGCGCGACTTCACGGAGGAAGGGTGTCATGAGGTCAGGATTTCCCTATTTGATCAAATTCCCAATCCTTATGATCACATAGATTGTTTGTTTCACGTTCACCTTCTTGCCTGGCCTGGGCTCGCGCTCCCAATGACATTCGGAAGGAGTTTACTGCCGGGATCAACGGAAGCCGCCAGTCATGGGAGAAAATACATTTCTCTTTGGTTTACTTTGCTATGCTCATAGCGCCCATCAAACCTGGGGACCAATGATTCAGCATCCGAGCGTCGCGCAGGACCCAGATTCGACGACGCGCAACACTATTCTTGGACAACCCACTCTGTAGCCTCTCGATCGAGTCGCGACTCCGAAGTCCGTCCCATCGGTCGGCACATTTCAGGGCAATGGATCATGAGGACACCAACGTTAGACGACTTCGCCATGCAGAGTGTGAGAGTCCGCTTTGGTCGCGTATGATAATTAATAATCATAAATATTTCCAGACGGCACCTGCGTTGGTCCGAGGGTTCTTCATTTCGAAGGGTACCGGCCAGGGGGCGCCGTAACTTGTGTTTTAGATCCCGAGCCTGCCTCTTGCTCAAGATAAAAGGAGGCAATTTTCGTCGTCCTATCCTCATCGTCGTCTCGTCGATAACAAGGATGCAGCTCCTCAGTTTGATCCCACTCGCCGCCACTCTTTTCAGCGTTACCCTCGCGTATCCAGCTCCGGTTTCAAACATAACCGCGCGTGCCCCTTCATCTTTCACTCATCCTGGTGTCCTGCTCAGCTCCTCCCAGCTCGACTTTATCCGTACCAAAGTCAACTCTGGTGCACAACCATGGTCGAATGCGTACAGCTCTATGCTCGGACACGCTCTTCTCTCGCAATCCCGCACCCCTTCGCCTCGCTCTGTCGTCGAGTGTGGTTCTTACTCCAACCCCAATAACGGGTGCACGGAGGAAAGACAGGACGCTCTCGCGGCGTACGGAAATGCACTGGCATGGTATATAAGCCAGGATAGCAAGTATGCGAAAAAGGCCATTTCGTACTTTAACGCTTGGGCGGGTACGATTACGGACCACACCAACTCCAACGCCAAGCTCCAGACGGGCTGGGCTGGTACGTCGTGGGCAAGGGCCGCAGAGATCATTCGATATACATACACTGGTACGTCTTGCATTCTACCTGGTGTTTCCATGACCGACATAGTACGTAGGATGGTCTTCGAGCGATATCACCACGTTTTCGAACATGTTGCGCAATGTGTACCTCCCAGAGATTATTGGAGGCTCGAATAGTAACGGCAACTGGGAACTCGGTCAGCTCATTCCATACCTTGGTCGGTTTCTCTAACAAATCTCTAGTCATGATGGAGGCAGCACAGGCCATTTCAGTCTTCCTCGAGGACAAGACTAGCTACGACAAAGCGATGACAAAGTACCTCGGCCGTGTTCCCGCCTATGTCTATCTCACAACCGATGGTGACTATCCAAAGGGCGCACCCGGGAGCCCCCAGACTACGAAAGCGGCAATTATCGACTACTGGCAAGGTCAAACTACATTCGTTAACGGTATTGCTCAAGAGACGTGCCGCGACTTTGTTCACACTGGATACGGCATTGCATCCATCGGCCACGTCGCGGAGACGTCTCGTATCCAAGGTACGGATCTCTACACTGGAGATATCGGCACACGCCTCCGCTATGCTCTCGGTTTTCACTCGCAGTATGAGTTGGGAGCCTCAGTTCCTACTTGGCTCTGCAATGGCGATCTGAACCTAGGCTTGGGACCGATCACCGAGATTGGGTTCAACGCTATGAACACTAGGCTTGGATATGCGATGACGAATACCCAAACGCTAACGCAGAATCAGCGTCCTGCCGGGACGAATTTGCTGTTCGTTGGGTGGGAGACACTGACGCATGCGGGGAACACGGCATAAAGAGAGATCTCTAGCAAATTGTCTTCTTAATCTGACATGGAATCACAAAACTCATTCGCTTGACCGAGACTTAACTTCGATTTAGTCCAGTCGTGTTTTGACCTTGTGACGAATATTGGATGGGCATTACTGGTACCTCTCTCGTGATGAGCCTACTATTAGATGTGGAACCACCTTTTGAGTGTTTACCTGACCAAATGGTTCACTACAACACTCACTCGCTCTCACCAGCAGGTGGTCGAGAGCAAGCTGGATCCCACCGCGACCGACATTGGAATGGAAACCTGCCATTACGAGCCTCTATTGCACAAAATGTCTCTGTGAAAACAAATTCATCCAGAAACCGGAGGAAATGTTGCCAAACGATGACCCGTATTCTGAATGGGACAATATACCTCGATACGGGGACACCTATCCGTCAATTTACAGTCAGAGATGCTCCTGGCTTCGTGCTCTCGCGAGTGAGGCGGGATTTCCTCTTCCCACTGGTCGCGCTACGGACTTCGCAGAGGACGGATGTCATGAGGTCAGCATTTTCGCATTTAAACCCCATATAGATACTTATATTGATAAATATTTGCTCTTTCACGTCGCTTCCGGGTCGGCGTTGGGCTTGCGGTCTCAATGATTCTTGGAAGGAGCTTGCCACCTATGCTAAGCGAAAACATAAGTCATGGGAGAATTCATGTTTCTCTTCAACAGAGTTTGCGGTGCTCATAGAGTCCAGCGTGTCCTAATTCATCGCCCGAGCGGTGCGCCGGATCCAGACCCGACAAGACGCGAGCTTTATTCAATCATCGACCTTTCAGCCTATTCAAGACACCGAAGTCCGCCCGTCGGTTGGCGCATTTTAGGGCAATGGATCATGAGGACACCAACAACAGACGCCTTCCCGATGCAGAGTGTGAGAGTCCGCTTTGGTCGCATATGACGATGAATGACCATGATTATTTCCAGAAGGTACCTACGTCGGCTCGAGGACTCGTAATTTAGAGGGTTCGCGGCCAGGGGATACCGCACCTTGCGGTTTTCTATCTCGAGCTGACCTCCTGCTCAAGATAAGAGGAGACAATTTGCATCTTGAGGGCATTATCGTCGCCTCTTCGATATCAAGGATGCAGCTCCTCAGTTTGATCCCGCTTGCTGCCACTCTTTTTGGCGTCGCTGTCGCGTATCCAGCTCCAGCGTCAAACATTACTGCACGTGCACCCGCATCCTTTACTCATCCTGGAGTTCTACTCAGCTCCTCACAACTCAACTTTATCCGCAGCAAAGTCAACGCTGGGGCACAACCATGGTCCGACGCGTACAGCTCCATGCTTGGACACTCTCTTTTGTCACAGTCCCGGACACCATCGCCTCGTTCGGTCGTCGAGTGTGGATCTGGGTCTCAGAACCCGGGGAATGGGTGCAAGGAGGAACGACAAGATGCACTCGCGGCATACGGAAATGCATTGGCGTGGTATGTGAGCCAGGATAGCAAGTACGCGAAGAAGGCAATCTCGTACTTTAACGCTTGGGCGGGTACAATCACGGACCATACCTACTCCAACGCCAAGCTCCAGACGGGCTGGTCTGGTACATCCTGGGCAAGGGCTGCGGAGATTATTCGTTATACATATACTGGTGAGTGTACCTCTCTATGTGCTTCTCATATCTGATGCAATACGCAGGCTGGTCTTCGGGCGACATCACCAAGTTTGAGAATATGTTGCGCAACATCTATCTTCCTGAGATAATCGGTGGCTCGAATAGTAACGGAAATTGAGAGCTCGGTAAGTTTCCTCGTCATTTCATCAATCTCTCCAACGCCTTTATAGTCATGATGGAAGCAGCGCAAGCCATCTCCGTCTTTCTAAATGATAAGTTTAGCCATGACAAGGCGATGACAAGGTTCCTCGGCCGCGTTCCCGCCTACGTATACCTCACAACCGATGGCGACTATCCAAAAGGCGCACCTGGGAGCCCCCAGACTACGAAAGCGGCGATCATCGACTACTGGCAAGGTCAAAGCACATTCGTCAATGGCATTGCTCAAGAAACCTGCCGTGACTTTGCACACACTGGGTATGGAATCGCTTCCATCGGCCATGTTGCAGAAACGTCTCGTATTCAGGGGACGGACCTGTATACTGGAGATATTGGCACTCGCCTCCGCTATGCACTTGGTTTCCACTCGCAGTACCAACTAGGAGCATCAGTTCCTAATTGGCTCTGCAACGGAAATCTGAACCTAGGCTTGGGACCGGTTACGGAGATTGGGTTCAACGCCATGAACACTAGACTTGGATACTCGATGACGAATACTCAAACTTTGACGCAGAATCAGCGTCCTGCTGGAACAAATCTCTTATTCCTTGGATGGGAAACGCTGACTCATGCGGGAAATACGGCATAGGAGAGAGTATCTACAAAGTTTTCATTGTATTTCGACAGGAATCACACGCTTGCTCGCTTTGAGAATCGAAACCTCGTGCCTAACTAAACGAGTTCAACCGATAAGTACATTATAATGCTGCACCGTTTCGTTCTCAGGTCTGATTTAGCCCGCTCTTCAGGCGTCACTTGTCCGTCCACACCGAGAAGCAGCATAAAGCTATATGGTTGAGTATCAAGAGTGTAGAACAACGAGAAGAGTTATGTGTTCAGCTGGGGGTACTAGTCAAACGACGAAACTTAGACCTGACCCCATTATAGTCGCATAGCTGCACCGCTTAGAGCTGAATAAGTCTCCCATGAACTATGGGCCGTGCTTATGAACTGTTTCACCTGTCTTGATAGAGATGAAGCCGTGGCTGGAGCTCCGCCGCTAGTTGAAGCTAGATTCAGCGGCAGACATCCGTGTGATTCTCAGTCTATTCCAATGAGAATCATTATGTCAAACTCCTTGAGGGATGACTCAATTCATGGGAAGTCGGTAAGCTCTCCTTGAAAGCGGTGTTGACATCTCTGATTGCCTGCGCGCACACTGCGCCCATAGTCGCCCCTTATTTGTGAAACTAGGCTCTTTCACATTCTCCGCGTGGCACGGCGTTGATCGACTCTAGAATTGATCGACAGTGGTCCCGGCAGCCCCACACCGACGTCCCAACAGCTTCCCACTGGTCGACACTCTCTCCTCCCATAGACTGACAATTCCATCTCTTCGTGGTTATCGCGAGAGTTACGTCGTAAATATGTAAGACTGAGGAACGAAACCTGTCGCCCGCCCAACTGGACTCTCGGGAAATGCCTCAATAGTCGAAAGGGCACCTCATCGCTTCGCATGTCCTGTTTCAAATGATCTTTGCGGAGATTGGGCTCAACGCGATGAATACGAGGCTTGGTTATGGGATGGCAAACACACAGATGTTGACGCAGAACCAACGGCCCGCGGGAACGAACTGGCTGTTCCTTGGATGGGAAACGCTTACACATGCGGCCAATGCGGCATAGAAGGAAACAACTAACGGATGACATAGTACTTTGATACGGTATCATAACTTCACTGCCTTTGGCCAAGTAAATAAATGCTTATCTGGTCAGGTGCTCGCTTAGAGGAAGTTGAAGGAGAGGTATATCAACTGATAATATCGACGTTCATGATCTAAGAAAAGTCGCAACGCGTCACACCTTTCCCCGACGCGATGCTCAGCCATAAAGCTTGGATCAAAGCGGCGACCATCGAATGGGCTGGTTGAGGCATCTGTATAGATGATATGATAGGTAGGTGATACTATCAGGGGTTCTAAGTGGTCGTAGTGCGTCATTTGTTCCAGTACAAGTTCGTCCCTAACCCAACTAAAGTTGGACCCGACATTGAAGATACTCTCTCCGTAATGTTGATGATTAACAATCAACATGTGAAAACCCATCAACCACAAGGAAGGCGCTTATTTCGCGCCTTTATTAGCGCCGTTTGATCTTTGCGGTCATCATCTGGTATGCCATCGTCAAAAATCCGACCACTTCAAGATAGCCCCACCCATTGTCCATCTTGGATCATAATTCACTTTGAATGCGACGCTTTTACATAATTCAACTCCCTGCATCCTTCATCCTGAGCGGCGCTAAATAGAAGGGGGAGTGCCGATGAGCGGAGGAGGTCCGCCACCAAACCTCTGCTTTGCGAACACACAAACACTAAAAAATTGAACTCATAGACCACCGATATCGGACCTTCGAATGGAGTCAGGCTATCCTGTCAATGGATACTGCGGTGAATGAGCGACTCTACGTTTGTGTGACATCTGGAGCATAAAAGAAACCGGCAAAGATTCTCAATCCTCACCATCTCTTGATTGACCCCAAGATGCAGTTATTGCTCACCCTGTTCCCCTCTCTCACTGCCTTCTTTGCTAGTATGATTTCGGACCCCGCTCCAGCAGCCAACATCACTGCTTACGCCCCTGCGTCATTTGTGCATCCTGGTGTGCTCCTAAACACCGCTCAGCTCAACTTTATCCGGAGCAAAGTCAACGCAGGTGCGCAACCATGGTCCGGCGCCTACAGCGCGCTTTTAAAGGAGCAACTTCTCTCTCAGTCACGCAATCCGACTCCTCGTTCCGTCGTCAATTGTGGAAGATCATCTAACCCGGATAATGGGTGTACGAATGAGAGGCAAGACGCGCTCGCTGCTTACGGCAACGCGTTGGCATGGTATGTGAGTCAAGATAGCAAATATGCGAAGAAGGCAATCTCGTATTTCAACGCCTGGTCGGGCGTCATTACGGACCACACCGGGCCTAATGCTCCTTTGCAAACCGCTTGGTCTGGCACGTCGTGGGCTAGAGCGGCAGAGATTATTCGCCATACGTATAGTGGTCAGTCTTACCTCCTCCATGCCTTCTTCGTTTAACGTCCTGTTCAGGTTGGGCTTCCAGTGATATTACAAAATTTGAGAGTATGTTGCGCAACGTCTATCTGTCCGCAATCATCAACGGTGATCCACGTACTGGCAACTGGGACCTAGGTAAGTCATGGAATTCAAGTGTTCGCAAGCTATGCTAACCCTAGTATAGTGATGATGGAAGCCTCACAAGGGATCGCAGTGTTTCTCAATGATAAGGCGAGTTACGACAAGGCAATGAACAGGTACCTTGGACGCGTACCCGCATTCGTATACTTGGAAACAGACAGCAGTTACCCAAAGGCCGCCCCTGGTAGTCCGCAGACAACCAAGGCCCAAATTATCAGCTTTTGGCATGACCAGTCGACATTTGTCAACGGTATTGCACAAGAGACGTGTCGCGACTTTGTTCATACCGGCTATAGCATCGCGTCGATTGGACATGTCGCCGAGACATCCCGCATCCAAGGCACCGATCTCTATACCGGAGAAGTTGGCACGAGATTGCGCCATGCACTTGGATTCCATTCACTTTATCAGCTAGGCGCGACGGTGCCCAGTTGGCTTTGCAAAGGAAAGTTGATATTGGGTCTGGGCCCAGTCACGGAGATTGGGTTCAATGCGATGAATACGCGTCTTGGTTATGGAATGGCAAATACGCAGATATTGACACAGAACCAGCGACCGGCGGGTACGAACTGGTTATTCCTTGGGTGGGAGACGCTTACACATGCGGGAAATACGGCGTAGAAGACACTATATAGTCAATATCCTTGTATTTCGATACAGAAATCGCAGCTTTCAATTCCTTTGTCCAACGGTCATTCAATGAGTGCTTGTTGGAGACTTTGTGGAGATGGCGTGAAGAGAACAATACTGAGAATGCCTACTATCAAGAGCTACGAAGATTCGGAATGCATCACAACTCGCGGCCAGTTCGAGTGTGTAACGAAACTTGGACGCAACCTCATCCAGGACAATAGGCGAGCCTCCCGCAGAATCCAGATAGCCTCCTAGCGACTTTCAACCATGTTTGAAGCACGTTTGATCCAGGGAACTGCGAGTAGAAGCTGGTCGAAATGAGTTGTTACCACGAGCATTGGCCGCGGGCAGTGATAGCTCGTCTCCAACAACGACAGCGCCTATCTAGGGGCACCTTTAGGCGCCATCTGATCTATATGATTATCACCTGGTATGTCATCGCTGAATGTGATATGGGCACTCCTGACCGCATCGAGATAGATCCGCATGATGTTCAGCTGCGGGCAAAATGGTCCCATCGGTGAGCGCTTCTGCGTAATTCAAGCATCGGGTTCTCCGCATCGATCGGGGCTAAGAGAAGGAGGGATGTGCCGACGAGCGGGCGTCGGTCGGTCGCCACCAAACCTCCCGACAGCTCTCGACCTGTTGAGGTGTGCTCCTGCGTAGACAGATGGCGCCTCTTCTCTCGGTACAGGGTGAGAGTCCGCATCGGAAACATACAACCTTAGGAATTGGGATGCCCGTCACCGGGACTCTTGATGGAGTTGACTATGCACCTGTTAGATGGCGCAGTCGGTCAATGTTTATGTCATTTACGTGAAATATCGAGCATAAAAAGGAGTCAGTGAGTCTCCCTTGCCCATTATCCTCTTCCCGTCGATACCAAGATGCAGTTACTCGCCTTGTCTTCTTTCGTCGCTGCGCTCTTTGCTGGTGCGCTTGCATACCCATCTGCAGCGGTAAATATCACCGCTCGGGCACCTGCATCATTCGTACATCCTGGCGTGCTCCTCAACACCGCTCAGCTCAACTTTATCCGGAGCAAAGTCAACGCAGGCGCACAACCGTGGTCAAATGCTTACACCGCACTCTTAAACGAACAACTCCTCTCTCAGTCCCGCACCCCTTCCCCTCGCTCGGTTGTCAACTGTGGGCCATCCTCCAATCCAAACAACGGTTGTACAGATGAGAGGCAAGATGCGCTCGCTGCTTACGGCAATGCGTTGGCGTGGTACGTGAGCCAGGATAGCAAATATGCGAAGAAGGCAATCTCGTATTTCAATGCTTGGTCGGGCGTCATTACAGACCATACCGGCGACAATGCTCCTTTGCAAACCGGTTGGTCTGGAACGTCTTGGGCTAGAGCGGCAGAGATTATTCGTTATACCTATACAGGTAGATTTCATTTCTTGTCCACGTTCTTAACTAATGGCGTGCTTAGGCTGGGCATCGAGTGATATTACCAAGTTCGAGAATATGTTGCGCAATGTTTATCTCCCCGAAGTCATCAATGGCGACGCCCGCACCGGGAACTGGGACCTAGGTGGGTTGTCCATTAGTACAGCCCACGAAACTAGACTAACGTTCTCATAGTAATGATGGAAGCCGCTCAAGGGATTGCCGTGTTTCTCAACGACAAGACTAGCTACGACAAGGCGATGAATCGATACCTTGGACGCGTACCAGCGTTTGTCTACTTGGATACGGATGGCAGTTATCCAAAGGCTGCGCCGGGTAGCCCGCAGACGACCAAAGCACAAATCATCAGCTTTTGGCAAGGTCAGACAACATTTGTCAATGGTATCGCTCAAGAGACGTGCCGCGACTTTGTTCACACTGGCTACGGCATCGCATCGATTGGCCACGTCGCCGAAACATCCCGCATCCAAGGCACCGATCTCTATACCGGCGACATTGGTACAAGATTGCGCTATGCACTCGGGTTCCACTCTCTTTATCAATTGGGAGCGTCGGTACCTAGCTGGCTTTGCGATGGAACGCTGACGCTGGGTCTGGGACCGGTTACCGAGATTGGGTTCAACGCGATGAACACGAGACTTGGTTTTGGGATGACGAATACGCAGACCTTGACGCAGAATCAGCGACCTGCGGGCACAAACTGGTTGTTCCTTGGATGGGAGACGCTGACACATGCCGGAAATACGGCCTAGTTTGTCGATTTGAGAGAGAAAGAGTGTGTATACATTCTACTGTTCTGTATGTGCAAAGAAAGAGATTACCACCATCCCCATCCAGACTCGCATCCACCGTGAGTGAGCGTTTCCCAAGCGACGAAGAGATAGTTTGTTCCAGCCGGTCTCTGAGCAACGGTACTTTTCCGTGTATGGAAGTGGGTAGCGCAAGCGGGCATGGAGGGCGTTGAGGCCAACTTCGGTAATTGGACCCAAACCACGACTGATGGTTCCATTGCACAACCAGCTTGGTACCGTCAAGTTTCCACCCGTAGGCTCATACTGGGCGTGGAACTCGAGGGCTTTGAACAGTCTCGTTCCAAAGTCCTTGAGACGACCCCATCCGTCAGAGTACATGTTGTCACCCTGGATTCTCGCCGTCTCCATGACGTGTCCAATGGACGCGAGACCATATCCTGCATGTGCATAGTCGCGGCAGGTCTCTTGGGTGAGACCGTCGACGAACGTGTCCTGGTATTGCCAGTATTTGATGAGTTTGGCGGGCGTATTGAGTGTGGCATTTTGCGAAGGAGCGATTTTCGGAAGGTCTCCGTCAGAGGAGAGGTAGATGTACGCTGGTACACGACCGAGGAACTTGGCCATGGCGGCGTCGTAGACGGAGGAATCTTCGAGGAAAACGGCAATGCCGATTGCGGCTTCCATCATGACTGGTTAGGTGGTTCAGTTGCTTCATACGTCGAGATGAGAGACGTGCGTACCGAGTTCCCAGTTGCCGTTGCTATTTGAACCAACCAGGAGTTGAGGGACATAGGCCGTTCGGAGCATGGTCTCGAATTGAGCGATATCCGCTGCTTGCCAACCTAGATATACTGCGTGAGAAGGAGAAGAGATTAGAAAAGGACGCATACCTGGGTAAGTATGTCGCATAATCTCTGCTGCGCGCGCCCAGTTGGCGCCAGACCATCCAGTCTGTAGGGGTGCGTTTGTATTATTATGACCCTGGAGAACATAGGACCACGCATTCATGTACTCGAGTGCCTTTTGAGCATAGACTTCTTTGCGCTCAATATACCATGCCAAAGACATTGCATACGCCGCTAATGCGTCCTGACGCTCGGGTGTACATCCCTTGTTTGGATTTGAATTGGATCCACACTCGACGACTTGCCAGGGCGTAGCGGTGCGGTTAAGAAAGGCCATGGGCGTTGCGAGCATTGCATCGTAGGCAGTCTTCCACGGTTCAAGTTTCAAGATGACTTTGAGGCGGATGAAATCAAGCTGAAGGCGGGACAGAAATACCCCTGGGTGGACGTAGCGGGACGGGGCGGCCGCGACGGGGGAAGGGGAGAGGGCGACGGAAATGAACGTGAAGAGGTGCGCAAGAAGCGCGAGCGAGATGAACATGCTTGTTGAGGGAGATGTTTTAGTTTTCAGACGAGAAGCGCACCTTTCCACCCTTTTTATCTCTTGAACCCTCGTGGGTCCGTTTGAGTCGACCCTCCGTGGTGCCTGTTGAGGAAGCGCTCTGGTGCGTGTAAGACGGAGAAGAAGTTGACCAATAGCTATGCAAAAGGGTTCCCAGGTGTTCAGTCGGCCGGCCATCGTTGGCCATTTTGAAGAAAGAAGCAGCGGCGAGGGGTGAGAAGCCGGCGCATGTGCCGGGAGATTATTAACAGCCAAGATACTTGGATCCTTTTGATAAAAGAGCATTCAGTTTGCTAGTTTTACTGTTTAACACGTGTGACATGTTTTGTAAGAGGCTTCCGTTCATTTAGCTATCAAAGCTATTATATTGTTTAACTTGGTAAATTTTGCGATCTCGGTTCTATAGTGTAGTGGTTATCACAGTGGATTTTGATCTCAAAATCTTCCATTAACCCCGGTTCGAATCCGGGTAGGACCTTTTTTTTTTTTCGTCCTTGAAGGCGACGGCCCGCGGAGGCCGTGGATCCCAGGCGCACTGGTCTATTCTCGCGCTATTCGGTGATGGGCTTTGTCGGTATTTATATCTCGCACCGCCAGGCTGATGGGATGGACGCGCTCCCATCGGATGAGCTGTGGAGTCGGACGTTGGTATATATATCTTGGACCCGACTCTGACTTTTGTTTCTTGCTCCACTCCCATTTCTTGCCCCACTCTTTCCACTTCACGCAAGCCGTCGACTTTTCCTTTCTATAATCAGTTACACTCTCGAATAATCCATCATGTCCATCGCAGATGCCAACCATTCGAGCAGCCACTGGGCATACTATCGCCTCCTAATCCCAATCAAACTCATGCGCTTTGGTACAAAATACGGCGAAATACTGGGACGCGCGGTCGGCGAGTTACCTCCGCTTGCTGTGCCCATCCACACGTTTACCGTAAAGTCAACCTCGAGCGACCGTCGTATCAAAGTCAACGTACACAAGAATACCGCCGCGTTGAACAGACCGGAAGTTCCGACGGCAGTTCACCTCAATTGGCATGGTATGTTCCCCCCCACCGCGCTTTTCGGAGGTTATTTGACCAAGATGATGATCTAGGTTCTGGGTGGATTCTTCCTGGTCTGGGTACAGACTCCGAGTTTATCCGTCAAGTCCTCGCCCACCCAACGCTTGTAGACCAGCCTCTCACCATTCTCGACTGCGACTATGCGAAATCACCCGAGTACCCGTGTCCGGCAGACGGAGAAGACGCGCGAGATGTATATGACTATGTTCTCTCCCATCCAGATCTCTACGACGCATCCAAGATTACGATTGGCGGCTTCAGCGCTGGTGGGAGCATCGCGCTTGGTTTAGCAGTCGAATTGGGCACCGAAGCACGTATGCGTGCGCTTAGCGAAGGCAGAAAGGAAAACGACTTTGTACACCCGATCAAAGGCGTGTTCAGCGTCTACCCAGTCGCGACGTGGGAGGGACCCCGGGACGTTGTCAAAGTCCCCAAGTGGCTGAAGAAGACCTTGCCGGGAATGGTACTCCCTCTTTGGTTCTCCAAATATATCACAAACGCGCATCTCTTCCCTCCACGTCGAAACACTGGGCTCTCATGGGACGAAGAGAGGAAGCGAAAGGAGGAACTGGCAGCCCGGCCCACCGTATCGACGCTCAATGCAGAAACGGTCGATTTTCCCAACGTGGTAGAGATCTGGACGGCCGAGTATGATACGCTTATGCGCGCTGCGGAAGAGTTGCGCGTCAAGTTGCAGACTGAGCGCCCAGATGCAAAGATTAGTGGACGGAAAGTAGAGAATGTAGGGCATGGGTGGGATCAAATGGTCAAAAGGGGCCAATTGGGTTATACGGAACGCGACGAGGCCTATGAGTCGGGTGCCAGGATGATTGCACTTGCAATTGGAGCAAACACCGAGAGGTCGCTTTAGACCAGCTGTTGACGTAATTATTTGCTTTAAGTGATGTGCATGTATGATGTACTGAATTCGAGCTTGGTGTAACGTGCGCCTGGCATTTAGTTGGCGTTGATCTCGAGTCCGTTTTCTAGTTTACATTCCTTCATCGCATCCCATATGTGCTAAGGTTGTGCATTCCGCGGTTCATTCGACGTAGCAAGTCTAGTTGCTCGCGCATTAGTGGCATATCTCAGAGTATGCAAATATTGGTTCAATGAATCAATGTTCTCGATACATCAAGCCTAAAGCTATACATAGTCATTCCTAAATGACAAAGGTTGCCTCCTTGAACCATCCGGAATAAATTGTGTGAGCGAGGGGAACTTTGGCAAGGTGCATGTCGGGCGCCTATCATCGACAATAAACTCTCCGGTAAGTCCACGAAAGACATCTACGTATTCGTTCCATCTCGATGGTTGAATCCGGTCGTGGATATGGACCGACGGGAACACCCGCCGATGCAACTCCAACCAAGCGTCGAGGAAGACGCTGAGATCATCCTCTGGTTTCTGCTCCTGTGTAACATCATGTACATGCGATTTGAGAAACCGTATCATTATGTGATGAAGCTGAGGGCAGCTGGCGGCAAGACCATGGTTGAGAATGATCGATAATCCTGGGTCCGGCTCATTCACTGAAACGGGCTGAAAGTCGATATGAAGCTCTTTGAGATGGGTGAGCGTGTATAGGCTCTCCGAGTTGACGCGTACGAGTCGATGGATCGCAAGCATCTCAATCGTAGAGGGATCTATGTACTCTGGAAAAGCAACCAGCCGTACGAGTTGCCCGTTAACGACGGGGAAGGATGCAATTGGAGATACTTTGGTGTACACAATCCGAGTTAGCGATTGGTCAGTTTCATAAAAGAATACCTTTCCCTTTTCAAGAATATGTAACCGTGTATTCGGATGCGCTTCTCGTTGTAACGGCCAAGTCGATGGGGTTTTGTATGTGTCTATACCGAGTTGGACGTGGGTGTTACTTCTCACTTTGATAGGTCCCTGATTGTGTAAAAACGACGCAGCAAACACTGCGCTGCATCGCAATAAGGACAGAATCCGCAAGCGTCTTAAGCAGTGAGACGCGTCGAGTGGCATATGGTAATCGGATTCCGAGGATATGCAGTCGTTGACAGCCAGCTCTTCGATATTGGGTGTCAACTCGACAATCATGTGGAGCTCACTGGCGCTGATTCGAACATTATGCAAATGGAGGACGCGAAGCCCGAGAAGCGTATCTTTGGCATCCGACAACCTCAGAATATGGAAAGCACCAGAGGTCTCCTGCGTCCCAGGAAACTCGAGAGAAAGGTGGGAGAGACAAGTATGCTGTTTGAGGAACGAATGAAGGGGACGACCGCCGAGGAGAAGATGACACGACTCGAGTCGTGGAGTGGGAGTATAACCCATGTACTGTAACATCCAATCGTCTACTGCAAGGTTGCTTATTGAGCGAACCCTTGGGAGTAAACCTGTGAGAGATATTGGGAGTCCACTATTTGATGGCCAGTGTCGATGAATGATGAGTCGAAGGTGTAGGTCGATTGGCATGTCTCTACTTCTCTCACAAATGAGCGAAGCCATGCCCTCCGACATGTTGGATGTGTCCAAGTCGACGTATGTCCATAGCCAGCTCGCTGAGATTGCCGTAACCCGCCAGCGATGGCAAACTGCGGTGGCTACGACCGTTGATCTTAGATCGTTCAGTCCAAATATTCGCGTGAGAAGCTCAGGTGGAAGAGCAGCCGCCGGGATGAGTGCGTTACGCTCCCGCTTCATTGCCGCGGACAGTTTACCAAACGCGACGGCCATTGCGTCGTTCGCAGCGTCGAGACATTGGA
The DNA here is from genome assembly GCA_910890315.1 of Serendipita indica DSM 11827. NCBI lineage: Eukaryota > Fungi > Basidiomycota > Agaricomycetes > Sebacinales > Serendipitaceae > Serendipita > Serendipita indica. Next base: position 430,203 of record CAJVGD010000018.1, on the reverse strand, counting down.
TCGATGTTTGTTTGTTTGTCGCAGATTGGATGATCAGCTCGCGACTGCGCCAGTACGCGCGTGAGTCCAGAGAAGGAAGCTCCGTCACGATCTACGCACCTAGCCATGTTGCTAAAAACCGTTTCCATAAGGGACGCGATATCCCTCGCAACAGCTGCTCTGAGCAGAGTTAGATCTCTTCCACTGTTTGAACCGTAAAATCAACTTACCGACCTTCAGGAGTCGGAATCATATTCAGGGTTGTATGAAGAGTTGAAGATGTCGACTGAAGCTGATGGATTCTTTATCTTCGCCCTAAGCCAAGCTATGCGCAGATGGCGCTCAGGCAGTGTCGTGGCGCAGGGCGAGTAATAGTATAAGCCAGTGGACGGACTCAATCCATCTGTCTGGCGAAAGATGTCCGTGTAGGAGGTTGGAGACCTATTTGAGAAAGCACAGGCTCCGAAACTCGAGCCTGAAGTACGATGCAGTGGCTGAATACCTTTATTCACACAATAGCATCTCGAGAAGCGAATGTTGTCAAACCGTGCTGGAGGATTTGTTCCACCGCACAATCGTGGCGATGGGCTATGCTGTGTACTGGGCTCGGAAAACAGAATCAGGTACATCCTCCGTTGCCGTAAGCGGCCCAAAAGACATTGCATTGAGCGCTCTGCGTATCCAAGCCACTTTTCACGAATGGATTAGTTGGAATGAACCGATATCTGATCACAGACTTGCTTGATCTGGCGATGGATTGGGTGCAAGGTTGTACATCGCGTTCTCTTCCAACGTGGATATTGGTGAACTCATGATGAGCACCGCCAATAATCCAGAAAATACTGTTGACTACCTATGTCTACTCCCCAAGGAGTTATGGCGGCAAATCCTTCTTGAGGTATATCCACCGCTCCTATCTACCTTTACGGAGAATATTGGGGAATACATGCAGCTAAAGTGGCTGAAAGAAAGGGTGTTTGCCGCACAGAAATGCCGTATAGAACTGCTGGTCATCTGTAAGGCTCTGCAGCCAATCGCAGTTGAACTCCTTTACTCTGAAGTAATCCTCAGCGGGACTACACGAGGAATACAAAAGTTTTTTAGCGGAATAGATGCCCAATGCAATGCTGGGTATTCTCCTGGAGTGTATACGAGATCCATTGTCGTTGATCTCAGAGGTTACGAGAGAACGATGACCGAAAGCATGCGCAATGACTACGTCAGACTCCATCTACTTCATCAGTACTGCCCACGAATCAACCTTATGCTAGTCAATGGGCCGTTTCGTCCTTATACGCGCCTACCCTTAGACTGGATCGTCGCTGTCGAGACGTTGATACTCTTCGGCCCTATAGTGGACTGGAAGGAGCTACCCTCTCCCCTGCTCAGTCACTCATTCATGCGCGTCACGTCACTCGGAATCGTGGAGCCACTCATCTTTCCAAATCTCACATCACTATATTTGGACGTCTCCATCCCCGAAAAGCTATCCCTTCTTTCCCTTCCATCTCTCCACTGGCTAAACTTCTCCATCGATTGCCTCGATATCAACGAATCAGCCACTTTTATAGAACAAAATGGCCAGCACCTCCGGTATCTTGGGGTCAGACTTGACCTTGTGGACGATATTGGCGCATGGGAAGAGCCTGACGTCAAGTCAATAATAAATGCTGCCTACAAATGCCATCATCTTGATGTTCTCGAGATTGATAGCAGGCTCCCCGACACTGGGCAGCCTAGGGATCGGCATCCATCTCTCCATACCCTTATACTTCAAGGTCACGATGTGCCCACTATCTTGACCGCTTTGTACCAATGGGGATTCCAGGAATGGAGGCACGAGGAGATCGGATTTCACACTGTCGTCATCAATTTCTACGGTGATATCGGCCAACTTATGGGAGACGACGTCGAGGCTGCCATCCTGGAAGAAATCATAGTTCAATGTGATACCAAGTCGGCAGTCTTTAAAATTGAACTTATTGTATGAGGTAGACACTCTGGGTGACGTACAACACTCTTGCGAGTGACGAATAATAGCTTTGAGGGTTTGTGGCCTACATAAACTCGCGCCTAATCACTTAGAGATAGCAGAGTGAACATATTGCTTGGGCCCAGCTTGTCTCATTTGGCATCACGCCTTATAACCCCTATAAAATACGCGACTTTGTTATTGGAAAAATCTTCATAAGCCGTATCTGACTAGCTGGTAGTAATACATCTCTACTTGTTCGGGTAACACATCAGATTTAGTCATGTATCCCAGTGTAAATAATACTCTGAGATGTTCAATATTGAATCACAGATGCAAGCTCAGGACGGGCAGTCGCATGCAACTTCAAACCTGTGGATGTATTGGAACGAATAGGAGCAGAAATTCTCCTCTCCTCCAAGTCGCTCGGAATGCCTTAGAAATGTACAGAGGAGAAGCATATATATACGTACAGGTCTGCCTCGCACACTAGTAAAGTTAATCAATCCAATGAGACATGTCATATAAATATCGTTCATTTCGAAGATAATAGCCACAGCAGCGGAAATTATATCCTCGAACCATCGGGAAGGAACTGCGTGGGTACAGGAAACTGGGGCACAACCCGATCCTTGCATTTACGGTATACTTCAAACTCTCCTGTGAGCCCGCGAAAAAAGTCCATATATACCGTCCATCTCGAAGGCCGAATCTCGTCGTGAATATGAATCGACGCGAAAACGGTCTGATTCAGCTCAATCCACACATCGAGGAAAACTGCGAGATCATTTGCGGGTTCGTAATTTTGTACTACGGTATGTGGCGGGGGCTTGATGAGTTGTATTGAGATGTGGCTAAGCCGTGGACAGGAGACGGCGAGGTCTTGGTTGAAAAGAATCGATAGGCCTGGGTCCACAGTTTCAACTGGAGCAGGTTCAAAGTCGATATAAAGTTCCTGAAGATGGGTGAAGGTGTCAAGGTCCCGCGAGTTGATGCGAACGAGTCTATGTATCACAAGAGATCTGATCATTGAGGTCCATACATACTGTGGGAATGCAGTGAGTCGTAATACTTGCCCATGCGTCTCTGGTGTGGATGTCCCAGGCGAGGCTTGGGTATGAATAATCCGAGTTAGCGATTGCTCATGCTCGTAAACGAATACTTTTCCTTTATTGAGGATGTGTAATCGCGTGCTCGGATCGGCACCTCTCCATCGGCCAATTGAATGGAGTCTTGTCCAGGACGAGCTGAACGGATGTGCCTGGCTGCACTTTTATGGGTCCTTCGCGGTGCAAAAATGAGGCAGTAAAAGCTTCGGAGCAGTTTAGCAAAGAAAGGAGGCGTAGCCGTTTCAGATATTGCGAAGAGTCGGTTGGCGTATGATAGCCAAGTTCCAAAGAACCACAGCTTGAGATAGTCAGTTCTTCAACTCTTGGTGTCAACTCGACTATTCTCTGCGTTGTAATGGCACTAATTCGGATGTTATGCAATTGGAGCACTCGCAGCCTGAGGAGTGCCTCTGTGGCCTCTGATAACCTCAAGATCTGGAAAAAGCCTGAAGATTCTCGCACTCTAGTACCTTCGAGATAAAGGTCAGAGAGAAGAGGGTGCTGATTGAGAAACGAGTCAAGCGGGCCGTTGATGATGAGGAGGTGGCACGATTCTAGGCATGGTGTTGGAGTGCCTTGGGATATCGTATCATCCATTCATCGAGCGCGACGTTGCTGATTGAGCGTGCTCTCGGAAGTAGACTGGCAAGAGACGCTGGGATCCGACCATTCGATATTCGGCCTTCTTCAAAGCAAGGTCGAAAGCGTATGTCAATCAAGGCATTTCCACATCTCTCGCGCACCATGGAGGTCATTTCGTCCGATAGGTGGACTTTCTGCAAGTCGACGCATGTCCATAGCCAGCGCGTCGAGATTGCTGCCACTCGCCAGCGGTGACATACTGCACTGGCCACCAGAGTTGACGATAGATCGTTATGTATGAATATCTGTGCAAGAATTTCCTGAGGGAGAGAGGCTGCCAACACGAGTGCGTTGCGTTCACGCCTGGCTGCTGCGGACAGCTTGTGGAATGAGGGTCATCGCATTGTTCGCAGCGTCAAGACATTGAATAGATGCCTGCTTATTTATTGCAGACTCGACTATTAGCTCCCGACTGCTCATGGGCCTACGTCAGCCCAGAAATGGGCGAGAAGGCTACCGAAGAAACGTACCGGGACATGTCACTGAATACAGTCTCCAGAAGATAAACAATATCTCTAGCGACAACTATACTGGTATCGTTAAACAAATCGTATACATCGAACCGTAATGCCAACGTACCGTCCCTCGGGAGTGGGAATCATATTGGGAGGGTGTCCAAAGTCTTGAGGTCAGGATATAAGGAAGAATAATACAAACGGGGTCTTTATTTATGTGATCATATTCCTCACTGGTTATCCGCGGCTGACACTCGGGCAGTGCCAGCACTGTCAGCGAACTGTCTCGAGTATGGCTGATGAGCAAGACACCCGTCAATATTGAGTGTCTGACCGTTCCGGTGCAAGGCGCTAGAGTTATATATACGAGCAACGGAGAGAGATTTCAATCGAAACTTGTCATGTTATGTGGCGCATGGCTTAATCAAAAGTCGCCAAGGAATGGAGACCGTACCATAATTCAGTGGACCCCATGGATGAAACCTGCTGAAATTGGACAGTTTAAGCCTTCTGTCTGCTCAAACTGTGGATTCACAAGATTCTGGATTTCTCGGATGTTCTGGCAGGGATCCTGGGACGATTTAGTCTGCCGTTTTGTTTGATGTCTAGTTCCTCATCAATATGAATTCATAGTTGAACGGCCTCTGACGCGCTCGTTGGTGAGGTCTAAATTGAGTCATTACATAGCAAATGAACGTAGCATGCAATCGGACTGACATGCACCACCTCGCTTAAAGAGTCACTCGTTGAATACATTTAACGCCATGCTTATGGGATATTAACTGGAGGTGAGTGTGCCTATGCTCATCGCCGCACAGATGCGCGGTGGAACTTCTCACTGCCTCGATGCCTGTCAGGTCGATTTCAAGTGGTGCCTTCTTTCCTTTTTACACTTGCAGAGAGTCTCTCTAAGCTAAAAGTGGATGGCTCTGTGGAGAGGTCCAATTGTCGAGACTTAAGATGGCTTTCACTCGTCGTTCTCTGCCAAATTCGCATTATAGAAGCGACTAGAGGAGTATGCTCCATCCACTGACAACCGCCATACCTCGCCTATAGACATATTCCACTGCGAAACCGCAGCTATACGCCACCAATGGCATACAGCCGAGGCACGGAAGACGTATGAGATGTCTGTAAACGAGAATATCCGTTCCAGTAGCTCAATTGGAAGACAAACTGCCGGCACGTGCTTGTTTTGTGCGCGGCGAGTGGCGAGGTCCATAGCGGGAGAGAGACGGCGACTGCCTGGAGTCAATTCAAGGGCACCCTGTTCCTCGTTCCAAGTATTGGTCACAGCATCAAGACCACACCGTCTGCTAGAAACAGGTTAGAAATCTCCGAGGACCCTTATATCTCGTACCTCGGGTTGGTAGCGTTGTAAACACAAGAGGCCGTGGATACTGATGTCGCGCTCTTCACACTTTTCTCCGGTTGGAGTCTACTTTGTACGTGTCCGGTGAAGATTACAGAGTTCGACATTCGGTGTATCTGGTCATATCTGACGACCGGGATGACTGGTATATAACGGATTGTTACTGTACCTAATGTAGAACGAGGAGATGAGGACGTCTGAGGAAGACGCACGGCCCGCATTGCCTTCAGTTGTTTTACAGCCATTCAGAACAACGTGACCCTCACTCACCGGTACGGCCAATCCTTCCTGCCGCTTATCAGCTACAGTGTCAATCATAACGATACTTAGATGTATTTCATATCTAACAAGGACTCCATCCGTTATCATACTGGAATCTTCAAGGCACTCCTCGAAGTGTAATCGACCAAACGGAGGGAACGGTTTCGCTCCACTGGTCTAGCCTAGCCACGAACTGGGAAAGAAGAAATAGCTGAGCATTCATCCTCAATACATATCCTTTACTACCGCGGATCCTGTGACGATGAACGCGCAGGTGACTCTGCGTTGCGTTGAAGACGCTCCACGGGTGATTACACCGCAACAGGGAGAATAATCTGAGCTCCTGTGTCGATTGAATAAGAGCGGGTAAGCGTTCGTTTGGAGAAGATGGTGTACTATGGGCGTTGGTTCTGCAGATGTGCATCACGACAGTTCACAACGTCGCATCGTTTATTTCAATATCGATTTATTCGCCAAACGAGGGCTGTATTGTCATCGCCAGAGATCTCCATTGGACATTGACGGGTCCAAGGTTTGCGACAGACATCTTGGTCCTGACCTAGACTTTGACGCGCGTACAGTAACACTAATGTCCACGAAAGAAACGAGTGTACTGTACTTATCGCTTTTACCTGAGGAGATCTGGCGCTACATTCTCTTCGACGTCTATCCACCGATTCTACCTTTGCTTTCGGAGGACTCAAACTCTACCCTCGCTAGAACGTATCAGAATTCCGCTTTTCACATACAAAATCGGCGAGCATCACTCCGACTCGTCTGCAAAAAATTCGAGCCTATCGCCCTCGAGGTCTTATTCCATGAGATTGCCGTGTCGGGTAGGACACAAAGATTGAAGCGATTGATTGATACGATCGAGGCGGGAAATACCAAGACATGCCTGCCTCTTTCCCGTACCACTGGCGCCCTTATTTGGCTCTCTACTTCCTGGAGTGGAAGACCCGAGGAGAATACATACAACTTGCTTTGCAAATTGCGAGAATATTGTCCTCGGATCAAGCAAATGCTCGTATCTGGAAGCATTGCAGATAGTGTGGATCGGCGCATCGAGTGGGTAGTCGGCATTGAATGGTTTATTCACTTCTGCCCCTCTGTAAACTCGAAATTTCTCCAGGACCTCTCTAGTCACAATCCTATTCTCGGTACACTGGTTCTCGAGGTCATTGATCTCATGCTCATGGAGCCGGTGACATTCTCATGCGTCACAAATGTCTATCTCACAACTATAAACATCAGCGGACTTTCAAATTTCATCTTTCCACGTATTCACTGGCTCAGCATTGCCATCAGCTTGGACGACCCCGCCGATTGTCGAAGATTCTTTACGACGAATGGTCCGAATTTAACTTACTTGGAGCTCAGGAAGGGCATTACCTACGAACCTTTCAGAGCAACAGAGCACGCAAGATTAATGGCGGATATTCTCAATCTATGTCCCCGGCTTAGCGTGCTGAACGTGGATGCCATCATCATCGACGATAAGCAGCCGCGCCTGTTCACGCTACCCGCTAGTACGCTAATCATAAAGTCTGATGACGTGTATAGCGCGGATAAAGCTCTTCGTTGGTGGGTGTTTGACTCGGAAGGTCACGTCCCTGTCGGCTTCAAGAAGGTCAACCTCAGAATGCGCGGGTACAAAGACTTTGATAAAGATTCCGTGGCATATATCATGCTGTCCCAATTAGAGTCACGCTGTTCAGACTTAGGTGCTAGGTTTGTTGTAGAGCATATTCCTTGACTGAGTATCATGATGCATATGATAAAGGTGGATAGTAGAATATGTTACTCCCTTCGTGATCACAATTGTCCCGAACCAAGCAATAAAGAGGTTATTCACTATCTCAAATGGGCGACATGCATGGTGTTATGAAAGCGAATGAGGACCTCAAACAGAGGGATATGGAATCTATCCTCAAACACTATGCATACCGCCAACATAACGCCAATCTTGCTTGCCTTACCACGCTATTCTGAAGTCCGCTGAGGGGTATTGAATTTGTTGACTGGGAAATTGTCTTACTTTCCGCTTGGATCCCATCCATCTCTGGTTTCACACCGAACAGATCGGGTTAGTTTTGCTTTCACAGTCTTAAATAGCCAGCTGGCCAGTTCATTCGACTCAAAGTGCTCGAAGTGGATGGCGAACTCGTCGATGACAGGCAGCCACAAACCACTCCACTCTCTGCTCATACGCTAATTCTACACTATTACGACGTCGAATACATAGACGCTGCGCTTGACTACTGGGGATTTACCTCACATACCGATCCGCCTCCGAGTGTCAAACTCGTCATCATCATCCGAGTGTACCCGCATATGGGACTCCATAAAGATGCTGTGGAGCGATACTCGGATGAGGGAGCCCGGGGCTATTTCTCTCACAGCGGCGTGGAGGTCGATCAAAGGCAGCCATATTATGTAGGAATCATCAACTGTAATGTCCTAGGTTCACAAACGACAAGCAACTGTGGACTCTCGGCGACATGGACGGGTGCAAGGTTTGTCAAAAACAGTTTGGAGCCGCCCTCGTCTTTGAAAAGAATAGGGCGATACCAATGGACTCAAATCTCAACCATAGAATACCTCTCCCTTCTTCCTCAGGAGGTCTGGCAACAAATCCTCTTCAAGGCATACCCGCCAATCTTACACGTATTGCCCGAGCATCCAAGTACCCGCCTCGATGAAGAGTATCTCAAAAAGATATTTCGTAGACAGGCTCGACGTGCACGACTGAGACTCATCTGCAAAGCGCTAGAGCCCATCGCTTTTGAGGGCTTATTCAACGAGGTCGTACTTCGGTCATCGACACGGTGGCTTCGTAAATTCTTCGATGCGGTCACAGCGGGGAATCGTGGGGGGAATATACCTACCTCTCGCACAACCAGCGCTCTCCTCTGGTTCTCCCCTTGTCACGGGAAGCCAGACAGGGACATAATAAGAGACCATCGGTTTCTTCGTAGAATACACGAGTACCTACCTGCGGTCAAGTTGCTGATCGTTTATGGATTGGACGCATTTACCTCTGCGTGGTCGTTTGACTGGGTCGTTGGGGTCGAGACTCTCGCGATTCATAACATTATGGCTAGTTCGAATGGGCTTCGGGATGTTTCTAACAATAACTTATCTCTTAGGGCACTCGTTCTTGATGCGGTTGTTCGCGATCTCCAGGAGTCGACGACCTTTGCCCATCTCACGAGACTATATCTCAACATACCGGACTTTAGCAAAATATCGACCGTCTCTTTTCCGAACATTCGTTGGCTAAGCGTTGCCCTCGAGAAGCTCAATCACACCACTGCCACGGCATTCTTCAAGGCCAATGGCCAACGCCTGGAATACCTAGAGGCTCGCTCTGTCATTCCCGGCATTTCGGGCAGCATCGAGCCGAAGATGAGGGTTATGAGGGATATACTCAGCCACAGTCCTCGTCTGCAAGTCCTTGAGGTGGATGATCACCTCGTCAACGGTCGCCCACAAAAGTTCTCACTTTCCGCTCATACTCTAGTCCTGCGCTGCAAAAGCGAGCTAAGTACGACCAAAGCTCTCCGTTGGTGGGGGTTTGACGTGGGCGGCCATGGACTCGCCACCTTCAAAACTGTTCTACTCAAAATAGACCGAACATTATATCCCGGTCGCAATCCTATGGCGTCGCTTTCGGAAATCAAATCTCTATGTGTACAACAGGGTATCACCTTTGCCGCGAAATATGTTTACGAAGATGATACTGGACTGTAGGTCAATGACGTTACTTTGTAACTTGCATTCGTACATATATTATTATACGAATTGTCGTCCTCAACCAAGTTATCAAAGTGGATAATCAGTTTATTCAACACAAGGATTCATCATATATATCGGTGATTCATCACTTTTCACGTTATTGGCCTTCCGGATAGCCAAATACCATTGAAGAAAGGCTCTACTCTATTCGTAAACAGCGGTAATGCTACAAACTTCGCCGTTTCTGCGGCGAAAGAATGACTAGAAAAGTGTGGAGACGAAAGTGTACAGAAATATACCGTGAGATGGACTAGATGAGCCGAAATCTATCATAGCTAGCGCGCTGGGCAGCGACATCGCTGCCCCTCTCGCGAATTGTGGATACAGATGTGTCCGGTAAATCAAATCAAGTGCGCTTTCTCCTGAACCGTCGGCGTGTAGCGCGCGGAGCCCTTGGGCAACTTGTCTACCATAAGAGGTCAGCCAGGTCACAAACAATTTATCGTTGCACTCACCATCAGGATATTCATCTAATTGGCGCACCTCAAAGTTTGCATCGGATGGCAAGATGGGCGAGCGACGAATGGCGCTCGTGCGCGTGCGTCGCGCCACGACTGGTTCAGGCATTCGTGGTGGTACCGGAACAGGGCCTAAAGACGCAAGCCACGAGGAGTAGTTAATCCCAGGGACTTGTGACTCGACGAATATCCATTCGATGATCGTATGACGTTGAGAGAGAGCCGATTCGTCGTCGTCGTATACGATATCCTCGTCGCTCCATGCCGCTTCTGGGTCGTATCCAACGAAATATGCCTGGTCTGAGATCCATTTTATGGTCCGATCGCGTCTATAACGAGTCGTTTCCTTGTTTCTCCTTCTCGCCCTTCGATAGCAGCGCCGCTGCCATTTCCGGTAGAGAACCTTGCAGCCCCATGCGCCCAGGCCAAGACCAATTAGAATGAGGGAGATAATCGCCACGGTGGGAAATGGGCGTTTGGAGCCATCGCCATCGTCTTCGGAATCCTCAGATTGGCCGTCGGTCGGGAACGACGTCGCGGTTGGGACAGGAAGAAAAGAGTTGCTGACAAGTGTCAATGTAGACGATGGTGATGGATCTGTTGCTTGCACGGTGTCGGCGTGCTCATTGGCGATGGTGCGGGTGTTCAAGGTTGAAGCGAGTGGAGTGGGCAAGGGTACATTGGAAGTGATGATAGTAGATGAAACTTGCTCACTGGGTGCCATATTTGCGCTATAGGTCGACTCTATTGTAGCGGTGGTTGGTACCGTGGTCGAACAAGGGTGGATGCGGATCATTTTGACGGCTACTGACGTCCATGCAGCGACCTGCGCGCTTGGAGTCGACGTACAAAAATCTGAGGAGTACATTTCCTCAATGTCTACAGAGCGAAATCAGTCATTGTTTTCTCGAGCGTGAACGACTGACCGATCGGCACGGACGCGATCATGCCAGGTGGGCTGGGATGGTCGTGCTGGATGCCGAGAGAAGAGAAGATAGCTATAAACTTTAATCAATATTTTTTATTGTAGCCCGTGCGCAGGCCCGAGCTCCACCGACCAGGAATGGACATGGAAGTGGCGACCGTTTCATCAGCGCTCGGGACAGTAGAAACTGATATTCCAAGCAAAGAGATGACAAAATCACCAGTAGAGATCTTGGTAGGGTCGAGCGACGATCCTGCGCGCTCGACGGACGTCTGGGCGAGTGCGCTGAGAGCGCAAGCGAAACCAGACAGGACGTAGAGTTTGTTGAATGTGAAATACATTCGTGACGTGGTGTTTTAGCAGTGGTGTTCGCGTTGAGTCGATTAAGACGATGATGGTCAGGTCTGAGAGATGTACCCTGTTTGTTCGCCACAACCCATCTCGTTTCTAGATTCAAGTTCGAATATCTTGGTATACTGCAGTCTCTTAGCACTAGGAGGAAGCTGTCGAGTGGCTTTATCGTGATCCCTTGAAACAGACAAAGTGGAGCGCTGTGGAATGCAGAGGGTACCTCATCTGTATGATAACAAGGTGAAAATATTGCACCTAGACTTGGTAGTTGTCTGTTATACGAGCGAGAAGCTGGCAAGCACTCGATATCCCAAACCCTCACGGATAGGATAGCTTGGCCAGAAAACATGCATATATTATATCCAGATTAGCAAGAGTACTAGATTGTGAGTAGAGGTGACAATCGCTTGTCAATGAATGGCAGGGCTTGCCATGTATCATCCCGCAGTTTCCTACTGTGACTGTCTAGCGGATTTCATAACAGCAGCTAATGTAGTTGGGGTTTAATTTTAGGAACCATCGGCCGCCACCCCTGAAACTACTTATTATAGGCTTATCCGTTCATTTGTTATCTCGATTTTGAAAGACCAATGAGGATTAACTCGTTCAACCAAACGCATAGATAGGGTCTCGTCCACTGGTTGTGTGTGTCACCCTTGACCCCGACCTCGACGTTGACTGGTGTATAGCGAACAAGATGGAAGCCACAGAGGAGCCTTTACATTACCTTTCTCTTCTTCCTCAGGAGATCTGGCGCCAGATCCTCTCCGAGGTGTACCCACCCATCTTACGCGTGGTGTGCGAGAGCCTAGACGCCGACCTTGACTATCCACGTATGGTCTTCAATCTCCAATCTCAGCGTGCGAAACTCCGGCTGATCTGCAAACGATTGGAGCCGATTGCTGTCGAGGTCTTGTTCAAGGAAATCGCCATCGATCCTTCGACCTGGTGTTTGCAGAGTTTATTTGATACGATCAGATGTATAACTGGCTTTGGCGGGTCCCCGTTTGTCTACACTGCTAGCGCTTTCATCCAGCTCGACTGTCGAGGCAACGCATCCAAGATAGGCAAGGTCGACGTCGACTATCTTCAACAGTTGCATAAATATTGTCCCAAGATAAGATTGATGGTGCTCAACGTGGTCTTTGATCATACTTTTCAGATGCACGTTGACTGGATCAAAGGAGTGGAGACGCTCATGATCCGAACGCACCATATAGAGTCGGGAAATCTACATAGGATATCTTCTCAGGTCCATGGCCTCCGTAGGTTGATCCTCGACACTTTGACGTTTAACTTGGTCAAACCAGTGACCGTTGCGGATCTGACGTGCCTTGATCTTCGATGTAGTCTCGTCAAGGGGTTCGGATTCCTCTCTGTCTCAAAGATACACCAGATAAATACCATTTTCGACCCAGTCAATCTTGTCGAGCATCTGGCGCTCTTCGAAGCGAATGGTCCACATTTGGAACACCTGGCGCTCAGGAGCGGCATCCTATCTAGAGGTCTGACCAATGTCGGCCCACTTGTCAAGGGGATGGCGAATGTCCTTCGCCTGTGCCCTCGGCTCAAAGTGCTCGAAGTGGAGGGCCAGTTTATCTCCAGCGAGCATCCGCAACCTGCGCTGCTTTCTATCCATACGCTCGTTCTCTGCTTCCACAATCCAAAGCGAGACATTATCCCAGCACTTTGTTACTGGGGGTTCGGTTCAAAGAGTGAGATGCCGACCACCGTCACTACTCTTGTAATCAAGATGAGGATAGGTAGACTCTCTGAACACGGCGTGAGAAATCTTGCGCTTTCGGCAGTCGACGCTCACTTTACACGACTTGGGATTACTTTTACGATGAAGCCTGTCCGCTACGAACAGTTTATGGGAATTCACATCTCAATATAGCAAAGTTGGTATTCACGCGCAATGTGTAGGATAGAGTGCTTTGTTCCTGCCGTGAATAGACTTGTCCGTTCCGGGGAATCGGCGAGTTTCTTGACACGAGAGCGGGTGTATGTCGCGCGCCGACAGGAACCGCTGCCCTTTTACTGCCATCAGCGCTCGTGGAGCGGGGGCTGAAACTTTAGAGGCGGAAACGTTAGACTTTGCATGAGGCGGATAGCAACCGAGTGGGAAGAAGCAGGATAGGGACCTGAGTGCCGTCAGTCCAAAAAATCTGGGCCTTGTAGACGCCAACGGGGCCGAGTTTGAGAACCCACTGGAGCTCTTGTCTCTTGTTCCCGACCTCTTCCCCTCGTTTTCTTCGTCATTTTCTTCGTCTTGTTGGCGTCGTCGGCGTTGTCGTCGTCGTCGAGCAATATATTGGACTGTTTGCTGAAACTAGACTAGTGTGGCCGCCGGAGAGTGGTGCGTATCCGTTGGGTGTTTGTGGTCACGGAGGGGAGATATATATCGTCTACTAATCCTTTATTACAGGTCCAGGATAGAGTACACTTATACCCTCAACGAGTCACCCCCATTTTGCAAACTATTATGCTCGGACGCAAGACGAGCGAACCCTCTGCAGCCCAACCGCCGCCCGTGTCGCTGAGTTCTGAAGACGACAGCAGCAAACGGAATACGAGTACGAATAATACGATTACTCTTCATAAACGCGTCCTCAAACTCTCCAACGCGTCTTCTCGCCGGGAGCCACCTGCTGCCCCGTCCATCTTTTCCGACGCCGACGTCGACGGTCCAGGAGCGACGGCAGCATCGGCGGCTGCTTATTACTCGAGGAATCAGAATATACCGCATCCGTACGCAGATATTGATATCATTGCAGAGACAAACTCTGCCCCTCATTCGACCTACGCCGCCAGTCCAGTTCCTGCTAATCGTCCCTCTTCTTCCGTCGCCGCGGTAGCGCCAAACACGCTCGGAGTAGCAAAAGAAAACGAAGACGATTTCGATCCGTCGCTCCTTCACGTCCTCTCCGAGGCAGAGTCGGACGTACATTCTGTTCTTTCTGCCCCAGGCGATCTTTCCGCCCACCGCGACCCGTTTGCAAGTCTCGGTCTAACTCCCATCTCGACATTCCCTAGACGCGACAAGGCCGCTCAGATCCTTGGAATCCCCCACAGACGGAGTATGGAACCCATTCCGTCACCCAGTGCCCCCGCCAACGTAGCCAAATCCTCCAACCGCTTTACGAGCTTTGGAAGTCGTTCTGCGACGGGAGGATACACCAACCCACACCCAACCATCCCCGAGGGCGGTTCGAACAATCATTTCCAGACACATTCTCACCGCTACGACTCGAATGCAAGGACGGACAGTTTTATCAGCGCAACAGGCGGACGAATGCGTGCGCTCTCCGGCGCAACGACCAATACACAAATGGCAGGCCGTTTCGGGGCCCTCTTCAATGCCGATCACAATTCGCCGCCCACGCCCCTGTCGAGTCTGTACCTCGTCGCAGGTCTCCCAAAATCTCATCATGCCTGGACGCTCGCAGACCCAGACTCTGTCCTCGGTCTGCAGCATACGGATGGCGCCGTCAACAAATGGTGGCGACCAGAGGTCCTCGGCTCAACCGTCTCCCCCGGTGTCTTGCCCACGTCTTCTAGCGCAAAAGAGACAACGAGCGGAGCTATGAACGGCAACAGTAGCAGTAGCGGTGCCAACGGCGCATCTTCTTCGACGCCTATTGCCGCGGCAAATGCCACCGCGGGTTCAAAGGCAAACGGCGCGGGTGGCGGCCCAAACGGTAATGGGGCTACGCTCGCCTCGTCTAGTGCGTCGATTGATACCAAAAAGAATAAGCGTCGGCAACGATCTGGGACGAATGCGACTATTCCGACCAATGTCCCCAACCCGCGTGACCCTGGTGCGGGCATTGGATTGTCGAAATCTCAAGTTGCAAAGATGCTCTCCAAGGCCCTAAAGTTGAGCTTTACGCGCGAGGTTGAGATTATCGCTTCGACGCTTCAGCCGCCCTCGACTGTTCACTCGTTTACGTTTTCGCTTCCGACGCCCGTCGACCGTGAGCTTGGGTTGCCAAGTACGGTGCCTGCGAATACGGGTGTAGGTGGTGGCGCAGCTGGACGGAGCATGGGGGATGTCCGAAGCAGTGTTTACAGTGCGACAACTGGGAGGATGATTGGTCCAGGCGGGATGGGGATGAATGCCGTTGGCATGATTTCGTCTGCGCGTCCTTCTTCGACCTATCTCGGTCCGACGACGACACCTCTCACACCGGCTGCTCAAGAGGCCCTTCAAGCGGAGAGTGCGAGTTCTACGACATACTATGGTGTCTGTTTGACTGTGTGGAGCCATGCAGACGAGGAACGTAGCCGTGCGATTCGCAAGACGATGGAGCTTGGTTTACGCTCGATGAATGCCGACGGAAGCGTGAGGAGAGGAAAGGCACGAGAGAAGAAGGATAGTCTCGTACCGCCCAATGGCAGTCAAGCCGGCCAGGCACGCTCGCCCGCAAAGACGAACAGGAGCCTCAAAATGTCCAACCCCGATGCACCCGCATGGAGTGGAACGGATATCGAGACCGAGGCAGACGACCTCGAGTTTGAGGGAGAAAATGAAACGGATACCGGAGGGATTAGCGAAAGCGACTGGGAAGGTAGAAGTCGCAATGGAATTCGAGGGGATGTCGGAGGAAGCACGCTCTTCCTACCAGGCGACACGGTATGTGTATTCATTATGCGACACAGTCGGAGCGCTCATGGTTGGAATGAATAGATCTTCTGGCTTCCTTATGCTCTTACACTCGTCTCGCGCGTCCCTATCTACGACCTCATGCGTGACTTCCTCACGTTTTCGTGGGCCCGTTTCTCCAAGGATGTGCATTCGCATACTCTCCAGATTGCCAAAATCTTGTCTGCGCCCGTTCCCAAGCCCGGCGAACTCATCAAGCTCGATGCGAGCCCACCCGAAAAGGACAAGCCTACCGACCGTAGTGGACGTGCAGTCGCTGCTGCTGGTAAGTCCACCTTGCTCATTGTATGGACTTCCGCTAACGGTCTACCAGCCAACTCGCTCGAAATGATCTGCCGTATGCCCGGTGGACTCGACTTTGGTCGAGGATTGGTCGACGTCAACTTCCAGATGTGGCCACTCTTCTGCTGTCTCAGCCTCGACAATATTCTTACGTGCTGTGAAATTGCACTCTCACCGACGGGACGCGTCCTCTTCCTCTCCAAGCACCCTGCCATGCTCGGTATCGCCGTTTCTACGATCAAGTACCTCGTCGAGTTGCGCGGATGGAATGGAATCGCCCTCCAGGCTGTTCATTCGCGTGATGCCAAGATTTATCTCGAAGATCCCGGACCGTGGATTCTGGGATTGGCTACCGAGGCTCGCTATATTGCCAGGACGTCGCCAGAGGTGTGCGTTTGCGACCTGTAAGTTCTCTTTTGAGAATGTTTTCTAGTTACTCACGGCTTGCAGGGACATCAACTACGTAAACTGCCTCTCGCCACCACCAGGACACGTTTCGACCAAGGGACGCCGTGATCGTTACCGTCGTATCCTGCTCAGCGCCTTTGACGCTTATTTCCACCCCGACCACTCTGTCCCATCCGAGTTCAAAGAGGCCTTTCCAGCTGGTCGCTTCCGACCCGTTGTCAAGATCCAGAGCCGTCGAGGCGCGAGCAGCAGTGTGAGCACAGAGCTCATCAACCCACCAGATTGGTGGAACTGGACCCGCGTCGTTGGCGCGTTCAACGAGGTTCTTCAAGATCGCGACAAGCCACTCAGTTTGTTCAAGCGCATCACGGCGCTGCGTGGACCACGACGACAGGCCAAGCTCACGCCGGCGGAATTGATGATCCAGATGGCGCTCAGGAAGCGTGCTTCGGCGTTTGTGGATGCAAGAGACGATTTGGAGACAAAGATTGGTCGTCTGTCGAGACGCTTGAACTTTTTGCTCACCGAGAGCGATCTTTGGAGGTATGTGGCTGTTTGATTCGTCAAGTGATGCGGTGTTTTGATGGCCTTGTAGAGAAAAGTTTGTCCAGTTCGAGGCATATGCGGAAAAATTGAGCGGGGAAGCCATCGACTTGCGTGCCAAGATCAACAAGGAGCAACGAGAGAGTCGCCGCCTTACAAGCCTTGTCACTCTTACCGCTCAAGAAAAGGCCAAGCTCCAAGCCCGTGCGTATGTCCTTTGATGGTGGTTCAGTCAACTAAATGTCATTAGAACTCTACGAGACCGAAGGTGCCCACCGCGCTGCCGTCGTCGAGCTCGATAGAATGAAGAACAACATGGAAAAGATGGAGCTTGAACGTGCTCAAATGGTCGCCGAAGTAGAAGCTCAAATTGAGCGGGCTCTCCAGAGCATGATGGTCGGTGACAGTGAGGGAGAGTGGGATGAAGACGACTTGGACGAGATCCCCAACGACTCTATGTCTATGGGCCGTGTTCGCTCGCCCGTACTCGACTCTGTCAGCAATGGCGGATACGAATCGCGCCCCGTCTCCCCTGGCTCCATCGTCTCATCCCATCGCGGAACGAAGAAGCGCTACCACCAAACGACCAGTCGACCAGGCACCTCGCACTCGCTCAGCGATGCCAAGAGCGCAAACGGCGGTCGTCTCCGCAACTTTGGCACCGCGACTACGTTGGCAGAGATTGCGGACAGGCTAGAGCAGGTGAAACAGGTCCACGCTAAGAAGTCCAAGGCGTCTTCCCTTCATGGCCACGGCCGCAAGTCTCGTGCGTCTTCGGTGCACCATGGCAGTGAACGTGGTCATCGTCTCAAGCCACAAAAGAGCGAGCCCAAGCTCAGCGGGGAAGAGGCTGGAGACGAGGAGAGCATGTCAGAGCGCGAACGTGCCGAGCAGGAACAGGCGTTGAAGATTGCTACCAAGCGCTTCTCAACCGGTGCTGCCGAAGGTGGACAAGACGGGACGACAGGTGGCGATGGCATGATGAGTGCGGTCGATGCGGGTATCGTCGAGAAGAGTGACCGCATCGCGGAGAAGATGAAGCAGATTCAAGAACGCTTCGAGTCTGCGCTCGCTGCAGAGGAGGCGGCCGCTGTCGACGTGGAATCGGAGAATGACAAGGTTCCAACACCCGAAATGGAAGCAAACGCCAGTGGATCCGAGGATGAGGTGGAAAAGTTCCAGCCTGCGCCTCTGACGTCGATTACTTCACGCCCACGACCGACTCGTGCTGCTCGCCCTTCGGCACCGAGGCCAAAGTCGAGCGGAGGCGATCCCCATACTGGCTCGATGCCACCTACCCCTACCACAATCACTCACCGTGGCCCCTCTGGACGACGAGGAACACTCTCCAGTCTTCATGTGGATACTGAAGCATGGCGCCAGTCTGTTGCGACTGCGCACGAAGAAGAGCAGTGGCGTGAATCGTCCATCACTGCTGCTATGCCTGAATACCGGCCTTCGCCAGCCTTGAAGGCAAAGTCGACAGGACAACCATCGCCAGTCGCCTCTCCCAAGACACTCGTCCCTCATCTGAAGCGTGTCGCGAGCGGCGCCAGTGTCGGTGCTCTCGTCTCTTCACCTTCGATTCCCACTCCTCCCGTCAGCGCGCATACCAACACGACGATGCACAGCGACTCGATGTCGTCGGGAGCGATTCATCATTCTAGTTACTCTCGTTATCGTCCTGAATCTCGAGGCGGCATTACCACTGATGGAGATTCGGACGCAGACTTTCAAAGCGCCTACTCGACCAGCCCTCGCATGACGCCGGTTCAAGGCAACAGCGACTTGGAAAGGAGCAACAGCGCATTCGGTCGACGAGCCGGGTCGCGAGCCGGTTCGCGTCAAGGAACCACCTTTTCACAAAAGATTCGTCCCCCAAGCATCGCTGCGACCACGTGGAGCACCGGTGCCGTCGGAGGACTTGGTCTCTCTGGGACCGAGATTGAGACTCGCTCAAGAGCGAGCTCTGTCAACACCAGCAACGGCATCGCCTCTGGCGAGCGAAAGACGTCGAGCACGAGCGGCAGCGATCACACCGTCGCCCCCGATCAGTCTTCACCTGGATTCTACGAAACCAGCCGTGGTCCACACCCGCCCGTCGTCAGCCTCAACAACCGAGGAGTGAACAGCCTCAAGAATCGACGCGACAGCGGCACACCACTCATCATGGGCGCCTTTCCTATGGATTCCGACTCGTGATGATTGGCAGCTGCAAACGAAACTCGATAAATGCGGCCGGCCTCTGAGCTAGCTTTCGGCCCTCGTAATTTCGAAAATCATCCTCATTACCGTCGTGTCTTTTCTCGACGTTCACACTCGTTTGTCTCTGTTCCATTGGAAATTTTACACGAAACTCGTCAATCAACCTCATCGCTCGCACGCCGCAGTGCCGACCTCTCACTTATTGCCGGAATCTTTCTTCCTCTCTCTCAGATTTTATCTGATGTTACTGTAAATAGCTGCGCTAGTTGGTCCCTACCGGTGGAGGATTTCATTCTTTCGGTTCCCAGTTCAACTGATTGCCAGGGGCTTGTACGGAATATATTCATCTCTTGACCTCACTTGTCGTGCATGAGCTAGACAACTTGAGCCAATCTCTTCGGACTCCCCGCGCGAATCTAGGTTCAAGAGGCTTCGTTGGGTAAGCAAGTGGGCTAAAAATCCCATAAATTGTATGTAAGGTTGGCTATCAGTCCGTCTCAGGATTAATTGCTTCAAGAGGATCGCGTTCGACCACGAACATAGCGGCTATCTCTTGCTTGCATACGAGTCTAACTTCTGACAGCATAACCTGCTCCATTTCATTATCTGTGAGCTCGTGATAGCCGTGTGGTTTGATTACTACTCTTGTGACATTCGGAGGTGGGTTCCCCTTGGCGTCAAATCCCCACCATTCGAGGGCTGCTACCATGTTATTTGCAGCGTACACATGAAGCACTATGGTGCGAATAAATGGATGACGAAATGACGGTATGTCAGTGTAGACAAGAGCACCATCCATTTCGAGCACCTCGAGGCGAGGGCAATGGCGGATGACGTTTATATATCCCCCTGTATCTTCAACAGAGTAAACGATGAGGTCCTGGTAGTTGACTCTGATATTGAGGTATACTATAGTCTGGCCATTTGCTTGAATAAAGGCGTCTAACTCGGCAATGACCAGGTTGTCGATGGCAATGCTGAGGGAACAAAGGCTTGGAAGCGAGATATATGCCAGATTCCCAACACTTGGGTCATCCAAAGAAAGATGCGTGAGATTGGGGAAGACTACTGGTTTCTGGAAGTGGAGTCCGCCAGTACCGTAGAGACATAGCCTACCGAGACACGGATTCCGCGCAGAGAGCTCAGCTAGAGCCTCACATTTCACAAGTCTGGTGTTAATCATGATCGACTCGACGTCTTTGATCCAGCTAGTCGACCGTTCCGTATTATGTCCAATGAATCCGTCCAAGACAACGTATTTGAGCCGGGGACAGTATTTGGGTAGTTGAAAAAGTAGGTTATAGTTGATTATTTCTTGCTTGAGTCCATCCCTTAGGCGGGGAGAGGGGAAGAAGATGGAAGCTCGTGTAGTGCAAGGGGAGCCGTAGTTGACGCTGAGTGCGTCAAAAAAGCTGTTGAGACGGAGTTTCGTGTACTTTAGTGCCACTTCAGTAATCAGCACCTCGAATGCGATTGGTTCAAGCCGTTTGCAGATAAACCTGAGCCGTCCACGTCGAGCTTGAATGCCGAGTAATCGACTCCAGTGGGCTCTATCTCGAGTCTTACCTGGTTTTGAGAAGAATGGATTTGGCGGGTAGACCCCAAAGAGGATTTGTCGCCAAATCTCTGATGGAAGAAGAGAAAGATAATCTATATTCTCCTCCTGCAATTTCATTGATCTTTCCCGCTTTTCAATGTCGAGGCTGGGATCAAGTCGCATCTCACAAACCCTGGATTCACCCACTCCAGGTGAAGAAACCTGCATCAGAATTTCGGCCACTCTTGAGATTTCTTGAGATTGACATGAATCCAAATATTGGATGCAATGGGCTTGGCGACCCCACTCGTATCCTCTGTCAATCTTTCGGGCCGAATGCTGGGCCCAGTCGACCGAAAACGGATGTAAAAGTCATGTAACTGTCACACTTTTGCTACATAATTGGCAAAAATAGAAGAGAAAGGTGAACTAGACTATTCTCTGCCGGATATGAACGACTTCGCCCCGTTTTATAGATGAATTGAAACTCTTAGAAGCTCGCAATGGTTAAATATAAGTGGTCAGTTTTTCAAATTGGATCACATCTGGGCCCCAAAGGCTCCATCAGCGGCAGAGAAGCCTGTAGGCTAAGCTCCACTCATTTAGCACCGTCTATCAAGTAGAGCAGTATAGTATTCAGAAATTATTAACTCTTCCAATGAGTTCGACCTACTGCCCGCTTTGGATAGAACCCTGGACAATGCAAGGGTTAGGATGAAGAGAAGAATTGACTAGACAAGCCACCTGCATACGGCGTCACATCAACTATTATCCATTGCTGTCAGACTCGGTTGCTGTGGAACGAACGCATTCAATCTTAAACATGGCAGCAACCTGAGGTTCGCACAGCAACTCGACCTCCTGGCGAAGGAGACACTCCACAGCATCGTCTGTAAGTTCTCCATACCTATGCACTCTGATTATGAGTTTCGTGATACTCGGGAATGGGTTGCTCGTGGAATCAACGCCCCACCATTCAAGGACTGCCAGCAAGCGTTCTTTACTGTATGCATGCAGAATTATGGTGTATGGATGGGTGACAGTAAGGTTGCCTTTCGATGGGGAGGAAGCAACAATCCAGCGCGAGAATCTCGAGCTGAGCGCAATGACGAAGAACGTTTGCATGTATCTCGATATCTGAACTATATGGATAGTCCTGATAGTCAATTCTGAGGTGCAGATATATTAAATATCGTCCATTCGCTTTGAAAAAGGCTTCACATCCGGCGATGTCCATGCTGTTGAAGGCAATACTGAGCCAGCGAAGACTTGGGGCCGAAAGATACGCCAGTTTCTCGACGTGCATCTTCCCAAGGTAAAGATGCGTGAGGCGAGGGAAGGTCGCTATTGTCTCAAGACGGAGTCCGACAGCCTGCAGAGAGAGCATACCAAGGCTAGGGTTCTGTGTCGAGAGCTCAATTAGGTCTCTTGAACTGATATTACTGGTCTCGATGATTACCAAAGTCAGGCCTATGATCCAGCTGAACGGCCATACAATATAATACCCAAGGTATCCGTCCACGGCGATCACTTTGATCCGGGGACAGTATTCATATAGTTTCGAAAGCAGATTGTAGTCGTTTGGGTCGAGCCTGCGTGTCCGCCTCTCGCGCCCGAGGAGCCGAATAAAGACGGGAGTAGTATATCTGGAGCTACTTCCGACTGCGAGTGCGTCAAAAAATTGGCGTAATAGTGTTGTGCTACCGCCAAGACCAACTTCACTGAACAGGACTTCGCAAGCGATTGGTTCGAGTTTTTTTGCAAATGAGCCTGAGTTGTGCACGCCGACTTTGCACGTAAAATATTTGGTTGCTAGGAACGATTCCTTGGCTGAGGATTGTGTCGTGATTCTCGATGCGGGAGGGTAGAATGCGTGGATAGATCTCCAGGAGGATCTGTCGCCAGACCTCCTAAGGGAGAAGTGACAAATAGTATGTATTCTTCTCTCCTGGGTTCATTTTTCCTCTTATTGCTATCGGGAGTGAGTCCAAGATATATCTCACAAACTTTGGACGCGTCTGCCTCACCCGACCCAGAGTTGTCGGCCAGTTCTCCAGCTAGAACATTAAATTGCACTATGGAGATCTTGGCAACATTGACCTGCGGTCTGCGGTCCAAGCTTGAGTGTTCAGCCTCGTCTAATAGGCCAATGACTACTCCTTATCAAGTGAACCCGCGCACATGTGCCCATTGAGCCGCTAAATATGCAAGATAACCAGCAGATAAGCGGCTGCGAGGATGCCTAAGCCCATGCTGTTCAGCCGGTTCATCGCAGCACGGCGACCAGCGCCTACGTACGGATTCCAGTAGGATGCTATTTCCCCCCTTTTTTTTCTTTTCAACTTGTATGCAAAAGAGGCGATTGCTCTACAGCCCGTTTACCCGTGAGGTCGGGGATGTTCTCTAATGGCACTGGCCGAGATGCTTGTCAGATCATGCTGAGCACAGGACGTTCAGATTGAATCTGGCTAGACCAGGCCGCGCATCCTCCTGAACGTCCTCAGTACTCTGCCACAGCACCGCCGCTGGTTTACACGCAAGTGGTATATATGGACGATCACTCCTGCATGATCAAACGACGATATGAACCACAGTGTTATAAAGTATGTCTCATTTCACTGCCCAAGCGACAACTAATCACAGCAGACAGTCTTCCCCCGCGTATTTATTCATATTTCTCTGATTTAACCAAAGCTCAAGATATGAGGTATATTCATTTAGGGAAACTCCATTATGCTGACTAGCTTTCAGGCGTCAATATCGTCTTCGAGAACCAGTCCGCGATTGGGAGGATCACCCTTGGGCTCTTGTGGAATCTGCAGGCTCTTCAATGCTCGACATAGCCTCTAGGCGCGCACAAAACGGAGATAAACCAGCTGCCCGTCTTCCAATAGAGATATTAAAGCGAATATTTCTCTTCGCCGATCTTTCGTCCATCTTCAGAGCATCGGCTGTGTGTCACTGGTGGCGGGTCGCTGCAGTTTTCCAGTGGAATGCATTGGCTGGGAAAATTTGGCGGCTCTCGGTGGATGGATCGTCCCCTGAACTCTCACAGAGCGACGATACGGGGCCCACAGAGGGGCAAACCGTCATTTCTCGGGGCGAATCACCAGACTCTCACATAAAGTTTCAATTTCAAAGTCTCCATGATCTGTTATATACAATATAGCCCTCCTCCCGAATCCGTGACTCTTGAGAGAAGAATTTGATTGGAGCAGACAGCCATTCTGTTACAGTTGCTCGTTTGTTTTTTCGGTCGCACGCTCGACCACGAACCTGCTCTTCGTACGGCCCTCCTCGTCGAGGCGTGAGAGCAGATTGGTATATATGACGTTGGGCTCGTTTATAGTATGACATCCACTATAATAGCAGCGAATCAATACCATTTCAAAGCGAGGATACTCCCATCCGCCGGCTTTAAACCCCCATTGCTTCAGGAGGTCAAGGAGGTAGATCTCGAGCGAAGTGATAACGAGATTTTTAAGTGAAGGGTGGGGACCATAGTATTTGACTGGTCCATCCCCACAGGGAATTGGGTATGTTGACACCGTTTGCAGCAGCGGGCAGGCGTAGAGAACTTCGAAGATAATATCCATAGTCGGGGTCAGTGAATCGATCACCGAGGGTAAATATATGTCGAGGAGCGTTATCCTGGCTGTGCTGAAAAGCAAGGGATCGAATTTCCAACAAGATGGGAGGTATAAAGAGAGCCACTCGAGTGTCGGTGGAAGGGTTGTAAAGAGTTGGCCAGGTGCGATAGACTCAACGCTAGCGCGCTTCAAGTGTGTATGATAGATTGGAGAGCTCGATGTCTCAACGGTATCCCAAGGTTGACAGTCGAGAATCAGTGTCTCGAGCTCGGAGTTTTGGGTAAGAATCTGAGTTATAGTCTTGGGTGCATATTCGTTGACGAACCAGTAGATATGGCGGAGATTGCGGATCCATCCGACGTACGAAGGGTCCTCAGCGTCTTCACTGTCCGAAATAAGAACCAAGGTAACGAGATTGGGAAGGAGTATAGCAATCTTGTCTAGAGGTTTCACGCACTCATCTATTGTGTCGGACGAGACGTTTGGAGTGCTCAAAGTCAAACGTCGAGTATAATAACCAGGGGGATGAGTGCCTATGGTAGCCATATAGAGAAATGATTCCAGATGGGTTTGGTTTCTCTGCAACGCAACGTCTGTAAAGAGAAGCTCAACGGCGAGTGGCTCCAAGCGTTTGCAAACTAGTCGTAGTTGCGCTCGATAAGGTTGGTAATTCACAGGATCCTCTTTCGTGGATGAAAGGTTCCACCCTCGACAGAATTCATATGGATCCATCGCCGCAGGCTCGTGCACAGAAGGATAGGTAGATTGGAGGATTTTGCGCCATAGTTCGGTCGGAAGCCGAGATAGGTAATCAACGCCGTCAAAATTCTCACGATTCTTGCCTCCTTGCTCTCCCATATTGGAGGTGTGGATTTGGCGGAGATCAGGTTCATCGTTCACTGTTTGGACTAAACCTTGTCACCGGACTCGGCATTTGCGTTCATTCTCGAATGAGAAATAAAATCATTTTCTTCTCACAAAAGCCCACTAGCAAGTCTCATCAATCCATGGCCTTCTGTGACGGTGCGGAGAAGGACAAGTAGGTTCTAAACGTCTAAATATCAGTTCCCAAAGGTCGGGAAAGCCAAAGAGAGAGCAAATAAATACTCGCCCGATGTGTTATTCACTGTTTATCCAAAGTTCTATCGAGCAAAAGGAATTAAGATGACTGCAGGCCCCTGAATAGTCAGTGGCCAGCATGTCTGAAGGGTCGAATTTGGAGATAGAGTACTGGACCATAAAGTCAATTCCTCATGTCGGTTGCCTTTAGCGAAGCAGGCTCGGCCTATCTCAGGGGAGGAAGCCAAGGAACCAACGAGAATGGAACGATCCATTCCTATTGACGAGACGTATGTGAAAAAATTGTACATGTGAACCCTTAAATAATGCTTACTAGAGAATATTGATATAAGACATGATTCATTAGAGACCATCAACGAGCTACATATTCCCAGCGCTCGGCCTCCATAATATAATGTTGTATACAGGAGACCGCGAGCGACTTATAGCTCCCCCAATACAAATTCTAATGGAATATCATGTTCCTCGTGAAGGAATCTGACAAGTGAGTCTGCGACCTGCATCATATAAGTCGGCCTTGTAAGGACTAAGACTCGGTTGAAATGGGGGTATCCACAGCAAGAACGAATGATCCCCCATTGACGAAGCATTGCATCCACTAGGCCGACCGCATTTGTGATACAAAGGGTGCGAAGCGAAGGGTGCGCTTCGTAACTTGCTTTGGGTGCTACAAATGAGTAGCAGGTGCTCGTGGTGAATACCTCTAGCCGGGGACAGGCGTACAATAGACTCAATATATCATCCATTATCAGCGGTCTCTCTCGCGACGTAGACCAATGTACTTCGAGCGATGTTAGCATCTTTGAGCTCAGCCTGGAAAGGTCGAGTGCGAGATGCGTGCCGAATGTGAAGCCGAGTCTGTCGAGGTCCGGAGGAAGAGTCGCGAGGAAAGGCGTATGCGGTGGATAACCTATGAAAAATTGCTTCATGTTACCCCATGGCGGCGCATGTTTTGGCCAACAGTACAAGCTCCCTGAAGGCGATGAGAGAACAAAGCTCTGCAGCTCCGGATTTTGAGCTAGGATCTGCACAACTTGTTCGTATTTAAGCGGAGATGGATACCAACACAGATGCTTCACTCCGGTAATCCAGTCTAGGTAAAAAGTTGTCACTTTGGTGGAGAAGGCGTCATCTATGATGAGCGTGTTGATATTTGGAAACGTTTTATGAATAAGATCCAATTGACGGTCATACGTTTTACCTTCCTCCATTTCGCCATCCTCGTCTGGGAAGCATAAGCGCGTCATCAATCGTCGCGTTAAATCACCGGGACTTGATGGTGCTCCATGAGTCTCCTGAGCAATTTCAAAGAGTAACTCGAGTTCGGTATGATGATGTGGGAGAATGATGTCTTGAAAGAGCACCCCGAGTGCAATCGGCTCGAGCCTCTTGCAAACCAGC
The DNA here is from genome assembly GCA_910890315.1 of Serendipita indica DSM 11827. Lineage (NCBI taxonomy): Eukaryota > Fungi > Basidiomycota > Agaricomycetes > Sebacinales > Serendipitaceae > Serendipita > Serendipita indica. The sequence goes on along the minus strand of CAJVGD010000018.1, from coordinate 403,169 downwards.
CGTAACTGCGAGCGGTATTTCTGCATCGCCCGCATTCTTCGCATGGGATCTCGAGCAATAACTCCTATTGCATGGCCCCAAGATGTGAATGCGGAGGGAACGGCTGCCATGCCATCGCGTGAAGGGTAGACTTGATCGAGTATCTCGCGCCATAGCTCGTCAGGTAGCATAGTAAGAAACTCTGTGGGTGATGATTGGTTCCCATCTCGTGGGCCAAAGTCATGGCGCTGACTCTCCTTCGTCTCTGAGACCATGCTTCTCGACCATGACGCCGAGTAGAAATCTCCCCTTGTTTGCTCTTCGATCGCGACAGGATGTCGGATGGTAATCCTGTATTTTTGTTCCATCTTCTCCGATCTAAAGTTGTGGACGAGTCCAAGTGCGTACTACCCAAACTTAGACCTGACCAATAACCTGTCGTGACCATGTTCCACCTCCGCCGTATATCAAAAACGATAATAAACCCACGACAGCCTCGTAGAGCGGTTCTCATCACATCTTCCACCAAACGATTCCAGTCGGCATCCGCTGGGAAGTCTCGCCAAGGACACGACTGCCCGAACTGCGGAACTCCTCTTCCTACGACACTACCTACTTGTACAAATGTTGGGTGTGGCTACATTGAGCCAATTCCAAAGGAGCTTAGAAGCGATTACTACGCCATATTTGGCTTTCCAGGCGTACGAGATCCGGAACCGACAAGAAATCCTTTCTCTATCGACACAAAGGCGCTGAGAAGGCAGTTTCTGGACATGCAAAAAGTATGTCATCCGGATCGTTGGGCTCAAAGCGGCAAGGTGTGGACTTCTTTAAGGACTTTGGCGTATCTCTGATGCTCTATAATGTAGTCTCAAGCAGAGGCAGCCGTGGATCAGTCAGCGCAGATTAATAAAGCGTATCAGACGCTTCTTTCCCCGCGACTACGAGCAGAATACATCATTGCGCAACATGGTATCGACATTCGTGAAGCAGATACTCTGGAGAACGAACAAGAACTAATGATGGAGGTCATGGAAGCACGAGAAGAGTTGGAAAATGCCGAAGGCGAACAAATTCAGAAGTTGCTCGCTGCGAATGATGGTCAGCCTCTTGACAGCAGCCTTGATATCTCATCTGACATCTATATTTATCCAGAACGACTGCAGAATATCACCGCCGAGCTAGAGGATGCCATTGGAAAGGAAGATTGGCAACACGCACGGCGACTAGTCATTCAACTGCGATATTGGGAGTCTTTCCAGCGTGCAGGAAAGGGAATGGAGGTGGACCATTAATACGACCTAGCCACTGTTATACTTTATCTTCTGCCGTCTCGGCACTAATCAGACATATCGGTCATCATGGCATTCACCACTTCTAGACTACGCATGAAAAGATAGCCTGTTAATCCCGCTCGACGACTAGCTCAACAAACGCATGAGGAAAGGACGCGACTGCAACCTCGTGTACCAACATTGGTTTATCTAGCGGCTCAGGAACCTCCCACAGACTGTGTAGACTTCTTCCCAAAGAGATATGAGTATTAGGCTCTTCTCCTATCATCGTAACCTTCTTCAAGTTCGGGAATGCCTCCGTCGGGAAGGATGCCGCATGTTGTTGCACCTTCTTGCCGCCTATTGGACATTGAAAAATGAACATGAGATGGCGAAGATGAGCATGTGGGATTGCTCCTGGTTCAGTCGGACGAGGTGCCGCATCCAATTTCGAGATTGGGATGCTTAGAACTTCCAAGTTTTCGCAGAGGGCAAATAGACCCCCAGGAAGGGTCGGGTTGGAGTAGAGGAAGTCGGAGGTGGACACCTGCAATCCTATAAGATTTGGACCGTAGCGTCTCATGAACGCATCTGCGTATTCGAGCCCTTCGACTGTTCCAATTTCAATATGTAGCCACTTGAGATTTGGCATGTCGAGTTTGTCCAACGGAAATGCGGATACAACCTCCCAACTGAGATAAAGGCGGGTGAGGCAAGGGAAGTGGACAAGTCCCTCGTAGGCTTCCTCACCAACGGAGAGAAGCGAGAGTCCAGTGAGGTGAGGAAAGGTCTTGGCGGCGAGTTGAAGGTGGTATGGAAGTAGCTGGTTGTGATCTATGGTCCAGGTTGTGATCCCTTCTAGGCCCTCCACGCTCCACGAAGAATCCATGATGCTTTGGTGTAGATTTGGGGTATATTCCACTCCGATCGAATGGATGGCTTTCAGATTGGGATATGCATCTCGGAAAGAGACTCCGCAGCTGAAGGCGAATGAGACGATGAAAGGAATGTTGTATATCCACACGCTTCGCGTCCATTCGCCGCATCTGCGGCCATTTGATTGTAGAATATACGCTCCTGCCATATATCTCCCTTGTATCATATTCCTATGGCAGAGTATGATCTCCAGATAGAGCCACTCCTCAACCAGCGGTTTTAGGGCTTTGCATATTGTGAGGAGAGAGGCCCGATAAGCCTGAGATTTTATTGCCGTCTCGAATAGGGGCGGCTTGACATCAAGAAAGCGCAAAGGCGCCGTGGATGTGAGGCTTTCGGAAGAGCCCTTGGTAGGAATGAATCCGATAATTGTTCTCCAGAGTTCTATCGGTAGCTTGTTCAAGTAGTCCATCTAATTCGGGAAGAGGACAAGGCCAACGTGTGCTCTCCACCCAGCCTCGTTGTAATTCATTTTGATTCCCGCTCACACTTAGCGCTTATTCCTCTCGAATACATATGGCCACGGCACTATACATTACACCTTCTGGACTTGATAATGTGGAGAACGTATCCTTCTCCCATCTGCTGCACGAAGAACACCGCTCGTTTCTCGTTCGCCGGAGTGTTTTGTCTGACCAAAGGCAGTCACTCACGAAGTTTGAAAATTATGGAGTTGATAATAGTCACATACCCGCCGTTGGGTGGGAAAAATAACCGCCGACCTAGGGGCCGCGACTACAAAGACGAATAATAACAAAGACGGTGACTACTATTCGGTCACGGTATCCAGAGTTCTTTAGAGCGCATAAATGGAGGTATAAATAAACAATCAACGAGTGGGAGCAGATCCTACTTTGCACCTGTATCCCATACACTATGATATTCAGTTAAAGAATATACTCCGTGACGAACGTAGCGCCTAAGTCTAAACAGCATGACTCAGATTTGGAAAGCATACCAATTGCGATGTGATCCTTGTCAAAGTCTTTATACTTGCGCAACTTGAGGTCAACTTTCCTGAAGCCAACAGGAACCTGACCTCCCGAGTCAAACAGCCACCAGCGAAGAGCTATTTCCGCACTCAACACGTCATCAGCCTTGAGGATTAGAGTATGAGCAGGTAGAGTGAATAGCCGTGGCTTAGTATCGTCGATGACCCTGGCATCCACCTTTAGGACCGCAAGTCGGGGGCATAGATTGAGAATCTCTGCCGTCAATCCTGCGAGCTCCCTTGCTATGATAGGTACGGGCGCATATTCCGTCCTGATGAGTTCCAAGTAATCCAGATTCAGACCATTCGTCCGAAAGAATCCCAAACAACTGGCAGGGTCCCGCCGGCTGAGGGAGATGCCGAGCCATCGGATTCGTGGAAAAATGAAATTTGAAAGTCCATCACGTTCCGCAAACGAGAGAAAGACATTTGTAACGCATGGGAACGTCACAGGCTTTTTGAGCACGAGATAGTCGACGCAGAGAATCAGAGTATGAAGAGAGGGGTTGTGAATAGAGAGATTTTGTAGGAATTTTGAATCTAAGAATGAGGCGGAGTAAAAAACTGATTCGACGCCGGATAGCCATTCGACGCGCTCATTCGAAGCATCTTTATTGCGTCCAAACACGGTGATCCGCTTGATCCGAGGACAGTACTCACGCAATTTGCAAAGCCAATTGTATGCATTATCCTCGAGTGAACTCCGCCAAGGGAGACAAATAAGGGCACCGGTGGTACGGGAGAGAGGCAGAGACGTAGTAGGATTCCCCGCCTCGAAGGTATCAAGTAATCGCTTCCATCGCGGTGCCCTATCTGACACAATAATCTCCCTGAATAAGACCTCGAGAGCGATAGGCTCGAGCTTTCTGCAGACGAGTCTGAGCGACGCACGCATTTTTTGTATGTAAAGGATTAGCATTATAGTCATTGGAATGAATGGAGAGTTTGGATCCACGGAAGCAATTGGTGGGTAGACCTCGAGGAGGATCTGATGCCAGATCTCCAGAGGGAGGAGCGATAGATAGTCTACTTCGTCTTCTTTGGTCTCCATGAGTGTTGTTGTACGCTCGTCAAAGTTGAGGTTGGGATCAAGGCGTCTCGTAGACCGGGGACTCGGCCATCTCCTATGGACATCTCCGGCGTTGGGAATAGTGCATGTTTCAGCGGAATTGGCGAATAGAACGCTATTTGAATATCCACCACGACTTTGTGGACACGTACAAAACAAACCCTCGAACCATCGCCGGCCGACGTATCCCATCTTCTCCACATGAGCGTTTACCCACTTGTATTCAATCAACGCAGGAGCCCAGTCTGCTCTTATTTTGCCCTAAGATCAGCCGCGGAGCGTCTTCAAGGCAATGTGGAGCAACCTACATGTCCACCGTTACAGGATCCGTGGCGATGGAGGGCACGTATTATATTGGAATGCCCGGCTATTTCTTCTCTCCCTAATTCGTGACTAGGCCAGACCAGTGGAATGAACCGCTCCTTTTGTTCGGTTCATTACCCTCGAGGAGCGCTCAGGAGATCCGATATGATGATGGACTGAGGCATTGTTAGAGATACCGTGCGTTTGAGTATCCTTATGGCTGATAGTATAGTTGATAAGCCGCAGGAGGGACTGTGAGTCACAGTTACATTCTTCCGAACGGCTATAACACAAACGAAGGCAACACGGGACGTATGTATTCCTCAAACATCCTCATCTCCTCGTTCCGCGCCATATACAGTCGCAATCCGTTATTTATCAGTCATCCCCCTTGCTGGATATGACCAGAAATATATCGAATGTCGAACTCTTACAATCTTCAACAGGCGCGTGCAAAATCAACTCCAACAAGAGGAGAGCGTGAATAGTGCTACATCGGTATCAACTACTGGTTGTGCATATAACTCTACCAACGCGAGGTACGAGAGATTCTCTTCTTCGAAGAGTCTTGACCAGCGTCTAGACCACAGTATGGTCCTGATACTGCGACCAATTAAGGTACATGGTACCCTTGAATCCACTCCAGGCAGTCAGCGCGTCCTCTCGTACTTCTACCGTCGGAACTAACTAGACGATTATCCTGTAAGAACGCCATGGAATTCATCACACTTGGACTACGTATGACAAGCTAACATGTCAATCCATCTGAACAACCAGCTCGACGAGAGCGTTAGAGAAGGATGCGATTGCGACTTCATGTACCGAAGATCGGTTGTATAGCGGCTCGGAAATACCCAAAAATTGGTAGAAACCACTTCCAAAGGGTATGATGGGTATGATGGTTTGGATTTCAGGCTCCTCCGCGACCATTGTAACCTTTTCCAAACCCGGGAATGCCTCTTTAGAAAAGTATGCGGCGTATTGTTGCACTGTCCTACTGTGTATTGGACACTGAAAAGTAAATATTATATGACGAAGACGAGGATGAGCGATCACCCCCGCTTCTGCTGGACAAATTACTACGTCCATTGGTACCTTTAGGACCTCTAAGCTGTCACAAATGGTAAGGAGGCCCTCAGGAAATGTCGGGTTAGAGTAGACGATGGCGGACTCGGACAGCTGCAATTGTGTAAGCTTTGGACCGTACCGTCTCATGAAGGCACCAATGGATTCTAATCGACCAACTATCCCACTGGCAATATTTAGGCACTTGAGATTTGGTACGCGGAGTCCGTCCAGTAGGAATGTTGATGCAACTTGCCAGCTGAGGGAAAGCCGTTTGAGGGAGGGAAAGTGGACAAGTTGGTCACGGCTTTGCGCAAGAGCTGAGAGAACTGAGAGTGCAGTGAGATGAGGAAGAAATCTCGCTGCGTACTCGAGATGGTGTAGCTCAAGCCCGACGTGATCCAGCGTCAGAGTTGTGATCCCTTCCCACCGTAGAGGAATCCCATCTGCGTCCGTGATGCTAAAGAGTATATTTGAGTCAAAACCGATCCCTATCGAATGAATGGCCTTCATATTCGGGTAGGCATCTCGGAAAGACGCCCCGGAAGCTACATAGGTCAGGGATTTCCAGACCGAGACGCGATATACCCAAACAGTTTGTGTCAAGTCTCCGCACCTGCGTCCATCCGGCCGCAGAATGTTGGCGCCTGCCAGGTAGCACCCCTCCTGTAGGTTCCGCTTATATAGGACGACCTCGAGGTAGAGCCATTCTTCCACAAGTGGTTTCAGAGTCTGGCATATTATGAGTAGAGATGCTTTATAGGCCTGATATTTGGCCGCTCTCCTGAGGGTGGCATGCTTGCCTTGCTCTGTGTGTGAGATAGTAGATGCAAGGCCTTCAGAGGAGTCTTCCATAGGAATAGATCCTATGACCATCCTCCAGAGTTCTATCGGCAGCTTGTTTAAATAGTCCATAAGGTCGAGTCCGACTGACGTGTACTCTCCACCCAGCCTCGCCCAGACACAGCTTAAACTCCTGCGCACGTTTGGCGCTTATTGCTTCTCGGTACAAATGGCCGCTCCGCTGTATACGACATCTTCTGGGCTTTTATGGCATGCAGGAAAGATCCTAATCGTCGTCGCTGGTCTACCTGCACGCGGCAAAACGCACATTTCTCGCTCTCTAGAACGCTATCTGCGATGGAACGGAGTTACAACAGAGGTCTTTTCATTAGGAGATTATAGACGAAAGACGCTAGGACACGCAAAGGCTCTTCCCGCAGATTACTTTTCTCATGGTGCGTCGTTCGGAGACGATTGGGTGGTTTGATGGATTCTAATGAGTGCATAGGCGCAAAAAGTGAAGAGACATTGAAGATTCGGAACTCCGTCCGAGAGCGATGTGAACGTGATATCCACGACTTTTTCGAACACGCGGGACAAGTCGCAATCTACGACGCAAACAATGGGACAAAGCAATCCAGAAGAGCCCTTTATGATCGCTTCCACTCGGTTGGATACCATGTCATCTTTCTCGGTGTGGCCATCACCGCAATGCGAACTTTGTACTGACGGTTCTCCTCAGAGTCGGTCTGTAATAACCAGGAGATTGTTCTAGCAAATATCCGTAGTGTCAAGATCTCTTCACCTGACGTATGCCCTGCAAGTACACTTGGTTGATTACTGATGATTCCTAGTACGCGCAATGGGATCCAGACGAAGCTGTCAAGGATTATATGAAACGTATTGCGGACCACGAGCGACACTATGAACCCGTCGAAGAAATGGATATTCCTTGGATCCGTCTCTTCAATGTCGGAGAAAAGATTCAGATAAATGTTCGCCCTTCATCATCCTTCCTTGCTGGAAACTGACGAGCGACAGAAAATCCAAGGATATCTTCAATCGAGGATTGTCTTCTTCCTGATGAATATCCACAATCGACAACGATTCATCTACTTTGCTCGCGTATGTTCTTTTCCCTCTCTACGGTCATTTCTAACGTTGTGTAGTCTGGACAATCCCTCATCGAGCACTCCTATCGTGCAGACTCAGATCTCTCTCCAAGCGGATGGGACTACGCCAAGGAGACTAAAGAATTTTATGATCGAGCGGCGTTATTTGAACATGGAGGAAAGAAAGAAGAATAACGCTGGCATTGCGGAGGAGCGCAATCTGGTAGTATGTGGCTTTCTTGTGAATATCTACCAGACTCTGAGCTGCAACCCATCAGATCTGGACATCGTCCCGTCGTCGCTCGCATCACACCGCATGGCCATTCATCAAGGATTCATCGGCTGGAGGAATCGACCAACAGAAATCGCCGCTAAAAAATCCTGCTGAACTTGACGAAGCGCTCCCACGGCCTCACGAAGCCGGAATCGAGGTCCCTGGTCCCGTTTCGCCTCGACCTCCGGCCAACTCGACCTCCCACCTACACAAGCCGCCTACTCTAGAATAAAGGTAGTCGAAAAGAGTCGCCTCTGCGAGATCAACCCAGGGGTCTGGGATGGATTGTCGCCCGATGATGTACGCACACGATATCCATTGGAATGGGAGGACTTCCTCCGTGACCCCTATGGCCATCGTGCTCCTCGAGCAGAGAGCTATCACGATCTCTGTATTCGACTCGAGCCGATTCTCATTGAGCTGGAGGATATGAAGGATGACTTGCTCATCATCTCCCATGCTTCTGTCATTCGCTGTCTATTAGCGTACCTCGTCGGCCTACCAGCGCATGAAGTGCCTGCTGTGGACATTGCGCGCGGCGACCTTATTGAGGTCCAGCCCAGCGCATATGGCGTCAAGACACGGATGTTCCACTTCTGGAGCGGTCCCGGCAGGAAGGATGGGGAGGTTGCAACACAATCCATGCCAGATCCAACAGTGGGGATTCTCACGCCCCCTGTATCGAGTCCACCACGCAGCGTTTTACACCTCGACAGAACATATCGCTCTCGGAGCTCAAGTCAGGCAGACTTGGGGGACTCGTTAAGCATGACGCATGCAGACCACCAGGACGAAACTCACCATGGAGAAAACCATGAGGAGAACGTATCTGCACCCATCGACATTCCTAAGCCCACCTCCGAGACGCAGCAGGCTGCTATTCTTGACCTTGGTCTGGAGACACCCAACGCTTCCAACACTCATGGGCTGTCAAAGTCGCCCTCTATACCCCCACGCAAGGTTCTTCTGGCCGCCAATCCGGCCGAGCCACACCCACAGCAAGAGAACTCGGTAGCAGAGCCAGAAAGTCCGACAGAAGCAAGCAAGGTGCTGCCCAAAGTAGAACCAAGCCTCGGCGCGGATGAAGCTGGACAAGTAGCTGCGAAGATTGAAGCGGCAGATACCCGTCCGACATTTTATGAGAATGTCGTTGAGGGGGCGACGAAGAGGAAGAAAACGCAGGGACCAACAGTGATTTCGACGCTCCAATAGTTTTACTTGTCTATGTAATCACTTCTAGAGCTGTTCACCTCAGGCGGCGTTTGCTGGGAGGCGCTTATTAAACTTGGACCCCTCCATGACATGACTTGCTAGAGAATATTACACCAGTCAAATTTTGCAAGATTAGAGCATGGAAACCAAAGAAAGAGCCACAACACCCGTTTCTAAACCCCCTCCTACCACACATCGTCTCTTCAACAAGCCTCTCGTCGTTTTATTCCCGCTTTTTATCGCATTTATATCTTATTTCATGTCAAAATACGATCCAGAGCTCGTCTCCGATATCTCTGGACGTACTCACGAAACGCTCGGCACTCTCAGGGGCCTTTTGCACCTCCCAAGCGAAGTCCAGCGCTTCTTTAGTGACAAAGCAACCTCAAAAACTCCGGATAACCTCGCTGTTGCCTGCTTAGAAGAGGGAGCGACGCATGGAAACTTTCGTCTCCTGAAGCGGATCAGGCTCAACTACACCGACGCGACTATAACAAAGTGGGTTAGCAACAAAACGGGTCTTAAAGTGGTGCATGTCGACTACCAAGGTGCGGGCCGTCCATCACCAGCGTGGATTCCTCTTCTTGTCCGCATGTCTCACTGACACGTCCCTCAGGGCCCATCATCAACGGCTACTTTGCGGTCGCTACCGAAAGTAAGTTTACAAAGCTCGCTCTATGAGTAAACAGCTCATTTCTATTAGTATTCGACGACTCTGGGTGTCCTCATACACTCGAACATCTCGTATTCCATGGTTCCGCGTCATATCCGTATTCGGATGCACTTCAAAGGATTGCTGCTCGATCATTCGCGTCCACACCCAACGCGTATACGGCTCAAGATAGGACGGTTTATACAATCTCGACAGCCGGAGAGGATAGTTTCTTGCGTCTCTTACCCGTGTTTGTGGACCATATCCTCTATCCACGACTAACGAACGATACTTTCGTTACGGAGGTATACCACGTCAATGGCGAGGGCAAGGACAGTGGCGTAGTGTATTCGGAAATGCAAGGAAGAGAGAATTCCCCAGGCGATCTGGTGGACTTGGCGTCAGTCTTCTCAGCCCTATGGTGGAAACGTAGTCTAACTTCGTCCTCAGATACCGGCGCAAGCTATATCCTCAGGGAAGCGGTTACCGAAGTGAGACGGGAGGTTTAATGGAAGCTCTTCGAACCCTCAGCCTGGAAAAGATCAAGGCATACCACAAGAGCTACTACGCATCTCATAACCTATGCCTCGTCGTCACTGGTCACCTGTCAACTGCCGCCCTCCTTGATCAAATCGAGAAGACGGTCGAAAAGAATACCATTCAGCGGAGTGGATACTTACTTTCGAATGAAGACGTCTCTAAAGAGCGTGCTGGCTCTATAGACAGTGGCTACCATCCACCCGAAGGATGGAAGCGACCCTTCCTCGAAACGGAGAGCTCCAGATTGCCAGTACTAGACAAGGACCAGGAGCTCATTGTCGAGTTTCCTGCTAAGGAGGAAAGATACGGCGATGTCACATTGATCATACTCGGGCCAAAACCAGATGAAGAAATTCTGCATGCTGTGAGTAGAGTTATTACCCCTCGAGTCGCTCTTCTCAGCTCCTTCACCAGGCACTGTCTCTTCTCGGCGATTATCTCGCTGGAAATATCGTTGCGCCTTTGAACAAGGAGCTTGTTGATATCCCCTTCCCATACTGGTAAGATTATGGGGCTTTTTTTTTACCTGCATCTCATCGTTACAGCACATCGATATCCGTCGGCGGAGAAACCAGGGCTACATTCAGTGAAATGCATATCTCGATGACAGATGTGCCTCTCAAGCACCTATATAATGTGGAGTCGAGACTAAGAAGCGCCGTCAAGCGGATAATAAAGCAAGGAATCGACATGAAGCGTCTTCATGCGATCATTGATCGAGATGAGCTTCTAGTGCGGAGTATTCTTTGAAGTGAAAAGATGATTACTGACATTCAAAAGTGGCGTCATGGCCTTGAGGAAATCGGTGGCGAAGCATTCTCTTCTGATATACTGGACGACTTTATGTACGGCGATGACGCAGGCTCAAAGCTGGCAAAGCGCCTTCAAATGCCAGAGTACTACACTCAATTACGTGGATGGTCAAGTAAACAGTGGATAGAGCTCATAGACAGGTACGCTGAGAGCCGTAATTGAGCTCATTCTGATCACAATGCAGATGGATCCTTCAGCAAAATGCTCTTATAGTGCGAAGTAAACCATCAGCGACCATGTCGCAGCGCATTGAAGACGAGGAACGCCACCGTGTAGAATCTAGAATCGCTGAATTGGGCGAGGATGGTTTAGAGAGACAAGCCCGAATTGTCGAAGAAGCCAAGCGTAGGAACGACGAGCCTATGCCGGACGAAATCGCAGGCGCCTTTGCATCTCCGAACGTTGCATCTATTTCTTGGATTGACGTGCAAAGCGCTAGCACAGTTGCTGATAGCGACCAAATCGGCAGCGTGGAGGCAAACTCTGACTCACTGCGAGAGTATTTGGAAACCGACCAGTGTGTTCTTCCCTATACGCTCCATTTCGACCATGTCTCTGTGAGTTCTCCGTCTTCTGGGTTTTTAGTCGTTGACATTCCTAGTCGCAATTCATTACTGTCTCAATATATATCTCTATGGGCCAAATCCCAGTTAAGATGAAACGGTATTATTTAAACTCTTCATTGAGCAATAGCTGACCTCTCGTAAAGGTTGGTCTACATTCTTCAGACGCTATTCTTCAGCGCAACGATCACGTTGGAAGATGGCACGAAACTCGATGAGGACCAGCTTTTGCACAAGCTGGACCAAGATCTCGTATCTTACAGTTTCTCACCCTGCGACGCGTATGAAGAATTACTCTGTCTCAGCGTAACGGCAGAGACGTCTAAATATCCCACTGCCGTAGCATGGATACGGCGCCTTCTATGGTCCAGAGAGGAGAACGTGAAGAAACTTGAGACACGTCTGGCTATACTGAAGCAAAGTCTTCCGGAGGCACTGCGCGATGTACATACGGCATTCTCGGACGTCCAAGCAGAATTGCTCTTCACTGACAAGTTGACGGCTCGTCCGACCCATGCGAGGAGACTTGTTGCATGGGTACCAGAACTGGAGGCCCAGCTGAAGCGCAATCCAAAGGGGATTGTGAAAGACATCGAGGCACTCAAGGACATCTGTGCGTCATATAGTATATCTCATTACTGCATGTTGACGTTCTATGGAGTGCTAAGACCAGAAGGATTCACATTCTCCGTCCTTGGGGATGTGCTCAAGTTGGAGAAGCCAAGGACTACATGGATGGAGCATTTCCAGACACTAGCAGTGGGTTTCACCACGCTCTGAGGCTCATAACTGACCAGTTATAGTATGCATCTCCACTTCCTATTCCCCTCGTCAACGAGACACTCTCGGGATTGGGTAAATCGCCAAGTAAAAAGGTGAGCTCCAAGCGTCGTAAAGCACCAGCTAAATGTCGACAGGCGGTCGTAGTTTCTCTCTCTAACATAGAAAGCAGCTTCTCCGGCCACTTCGCGCGAATGTTTACGGGTTATAGTCACCCTGAATATGCGGCGATGATTGTGGCTGCAGAAGTCTTGAATGGCGCAGAATTATACTTCTGGGTGAGGAGAACGCAACTGATTCACTACCGATGCCTAACACTATATTACAGAAACGTATCCGAGGTGCTGGTCTGGCGTATGGAGCGGCTGCTAGGCATGACCTCCAAGCTGGGCTCATCTCTTTCAGGGCATGGAGTGTAAGAGAAGTAGCGGGGATCTCAGATGATAGCTAATGCCCTGTGTTGGTTTCACAGAGTCCAGACGCTGCAAAAGCATTTGCTGAGGCCAAGATGGTCGTAGAAGGACTGGTCGATAGAACGGTTAGTCCAAATCAAATCAACATTCAAGTCGCCTTGACCTCTATATCAGATCCCCTTGGAGCCGCAGAAACTCGAAGCTGCAAAGAACGCATACGCTTATACGGTCGCTGACAACTTTTCAACTCGTATGAGCATGGCAAGTCCTGTTCCTTCAGACAGCAATATTTCTCATGCACGCCTCTAGGCGGACTCCATGTTCATCAATAGGGTATTCCGCAATCGAACCAATGACTGGCTTAAACGGCGACTTGAAGACGTCCAGGTATGTCATTTCCAGCGAGGGACTACGTTTAGGCTCATTCCGGATAGCACATCACCACTGAAGATGTGCTCGGGGTAATGGAAAAGTATATTCTCCCTGTTTTTCGAGCAGAGAGCTCCATTTCCATCATCGTCTGCGGGCCAAATCAAGCCGATGGGATAGTGCAAGGGTTGGAGCGGGATGGATACGAGGTTGAAATCCGACATTGGGACGACCGTGTGCCTTGGAGCACAGAAGCTGAGCAAAGTACGACAGAGAAGCTGAGGGCCGGGGTAATTATGGCCACTTCGCGGCTAAAGAGCTTCTTGCGAGGGTAGTCTGAGGCTTGACCAAAGTGCCTAAACCGTAATAGCCAATCTATTTGAACATGTTCTACCGTTTTCGCAATAGAAGATAGACGTTTTCCCCTAGGACAATGCCCGACATGTGTCGATAATTGCCCGATAACGCCATCAGGAGGCCACCGTACGAGATGTAGGCCGTGCTATCTCGACATAAGCCATGCCTACAGCTAACTAAACCTCACTCACACTGTTGTTCCTTCCCCCTCGTCGAACTTGTACACTTTGCCGTACATTACATAGTCGTAATCAGCATCAAGCCCTTTGCTCCTCCCAATTGTCGGCCGCCAAGTGTCGCGGTCAATTTTGTCCTCTGCGGGTCCACTCGCTCCTGCTGCTGCACCTGTCGTCGCTGTACTGGCTGTGGTTTGCAATGACGAGGCAAGGACGAGCGTGATCGTCTCATTTGGGCGAAGTGGATACAATTCGTGGTTAAAGTCGAGCGAGAGTTCCATTCCTAGATTTGACGATCGTGCTTGCAGACGCGAGACTATAGTTTTTGCGCGGCCAAAGCACAGTGGCGCAAAGCGCGGAGTCAAGATTTTAGTTTGCCGTGGAAATCTGATGATAAAAGGACAGACCTCGCTCGTATCTATTACCATCCACGTTGAGGATGGTAAACATCTCGTCAAAGAGGATATTCGCAGACTTGGCCATTATAAAAGACGACTAGAGACGAATGGTGAACGAGAATAGTCTATGCTCCGTTAGTCATGGCGGTTTTGAATGCCTCTGATGTACGAGACGCACGGTCGGTATAATGGTCGGGTCCAAAGGGAATTAACTCGATCTTCGCCACCATGAACCCGGGACAGAACGTCGTGTATCGAAAGCAAGATTGATATAAAATCATGGACATATCGCTCGCGACATCAACTACAAGGGTCTACTGTCCTTGATCAGACGAAAGCTCGCGAGTTAAGAAATTAAGGCCTGGAGTACTATAATCGCAGACTTACAAGGTGCAGTGTATAAATCCTTATACAATATTAGTGATACCCATAGGATGAAGGCAGACTCTTCTGCGTTTGGGGCCGAGCGCAGATTGAACACTAGCACCGGATCATGTCTGGTCGAGTTTTTCAGCTATCACAGAATGATCATGTGCATAACGCTGGGCAGGTCCTGGTCAAGGGTGGCGACATGATTTGACCCTGTCCATCGTCGGTACAAACGGCAGCAAGTCGAAATAATATGGTGGATTATCTCCATATGCTTCCCATAGAACTCTGGCGAGAGATTCTCTCTCTCGCCTATCCATCGATGCCAGACGAGACGACCTGTGACGACCCAATCGACTTCTTTGACACTCTACCCGCCGTTGTCAAGGACAACGGTGCACCAGAATACTTTAGCAAACATCGAGCAAACCTCCGACTCGTTTGCAGATTTTTCGAGCCTATTGCACGCGATCTCTTGTTCACCGAACTCGAAATCACAACAAAGGACAGAGGAGAAGAGAAATATTTGGAAGCTTTAAGCTCTCTGGCAAAGAATGGAAGACACCTTGGGGGCTCGCGTACGCCGCATCCGCCTTGAATTGATCACCCCAGAGGATATGCGAGAGGAAGATAGAAGCAAAAGAAGTGTTCAGATGAGCGAGAACATCAAATTATTAGGTGACAACTGTCCGAATCTACGGGTCGTTGAGCTGGACGCTCGAAATGCAGACAGTCACGGACTTGATGTGGGGATCTCTGCACTCCATAGCCTTCAATTGCTTATCTTGTACTCTTTCGTCATCTCTAGGCCTCTAATGTATAGTTTGTCCTCTCCAAATCCACAACTGACTACCCTCATACTTTCGTCCATATTTTGCAGGATACCCCATCACGTCGAATTCCTGCACCTAACACGCATTCATATCGACATTAGGAGTATTTCAGGGCGTTTGGCCTCTATTTGTGCCCCCAAACTCCAATGGATCAGTCTCAACACGCAATGGGTCGCAGCGGCCATCCCTTTTTTACAGCAGAATGCAAAAATGCCACATTCCTACGTCTGGGTCAGGGAGATGTGATGAGTGCAGTCATTGAAGCGGCGTACGCATGCCCTCGTCCCGAGACTCTCGGGGTCGGCTATCCCCGGGGGCAAGGTGGAACTGTATCACAATGCCAACCACACCAAAGTCTCAGGACGCTAGTTCTATATTGCGCCGATCAGACCACAGTTGTTCCTGCCCTTGCCCAATGGGGGTTTGAGCGCCATATAGGGCCATCCAATCTACGATTTACAAGCGTGGTCGTTTGATTGAAGGATCAAAAGTACTCTTGGCCCGAAGAGTACAAGCGTGCCAGAAATAATATTCTTGGAGCAGCTGCAGTGTTGTGCGATATGAGGGATACGGCCTTCACAGTTCGTTGCGATCCCTACTATTAGCGCTTCCTGGCCCTCTTCCATCGAAACCTATGTCCTTTGTAGATAAAGTTACGATCCATATGTATATTCATCTTCCCGAGTAAATACGCACTAAGAGAAGACTCCGGCAGCTTCTGATGTGGTGCTTAACAGCGCATTTCACGGGATGCAACTACCATTGATGATTGTTTAGCCAACAACAGGAGAACGAGCGGGTAGAAACAAACACGAGTAAACCCCATTAAGAGATGGAATAAAGGAGCGGGTGAGAGAGTCGGAGTACACGACAAGCACGGTTCTATACTGAGAACGGATATACGTGAGACAGGTCGGCGCACGTGGGTATGTGCAGAGACGGGGGAGTCTAAGAGGAACTGCCTCGATTAGACAAGACTTGGTTGCGCATAGCGCAGGATCCTTGCATGACAATGAGTAAAAAAAAGACGTCGAAAGGAGTGTGTGGCAGAGTCCGCGTCGCGCACCGAGACGAGTGTATCGGGCACAGCTCTGAGAGTGGAGCGGAAATCGAGAGTCGAAAGAGCGTTGGATGATTAGGGTAAATTGATTGCTCCATGGCAATGATCCGAGTCGAAGCGTTGTTGCTTTGGTGGTGACCGAGGTCACTTCTTGCTAAGCCAACCGAGGATTCCCTTTTTCTTCTTCTTTCCAGGGTCACCACCGGTCGTAGCAGCCGTATCAGGTCGTTCGTTGCTCTTCCACGAGCTCGTCTGTCCTTCGCCACTGCTCGTACCGATACTCGCACCACGCTTAGCATGCCTGGGACCATTCGACAGTTCATCTCCCGACGAAGAGTGGGGCGAATGCTCCCCCCATCCAGATTGTTGATGATACGACGAAGGCGAAGGCTGTCCACCAGAAGACGTCGAGGGACGTTTGATAAAATCCTTTAGCCGCCCACCAGATGAGCGTCGCTGTGCCTTTTCGAACCGGTCTTGACCTTGGAACGGTCCAGAAGAGTGCGATCCACTGGGGCCCTCGGCAGCCGCATAGCGCGTGGCCGTCGGATAGTGAAAAGGAACAAACGTCTCACTCCCAGTCTGGTGAAGCGCTGGGTACCCACTCGGCAGACGCCCGCCGGAGGAGCCATGATAATGCGACGACTCGTGGGACGAGATGGGCGTTTCAGGCGACGCGACGTCCTCGGTCCGAGGGCCACCTTCGGGCGGAAGGAACCGGAACGACGTTTGAACAGGCGAGTTTTGCGCCTGATTGTGCTGCCAATTCGACCGGTGTTCAACAAATGGTTCAGATGGTGCAGAAATCGAACTGGGCGCCGTCGAGGGGCGCATCGACTTGTGCTTCTTTGTCTTTTCCGGTGGAGCAGGAAGACCCATGGTGTGCGTTACAATCGAGGTCTGAGGATGTGCCGAGTGCGGAGAAGGATTGCTACCATGAGCTGCCATTCCAGTCGGTGTCGTATTGGATCGCGAAGACGCTGGACGACGCGGTGGGCCAGCAGACCATGGCGATGGAGCAGACTGCGTAGGCGTCGCGGTACTCTGCATCGGCGTCGTACCTCTTGAACCACTGGTAGCCGTGATGGGCGACGGGGGAGCCATCTGCTGAGAAGAGGAAGACGGCTGCTGGGCGCGAAGAGCTTGGTTGGATTGAGAAGTATGAAGCGAGTTTCCAGCCTGGTAAGACGACACTGATGCCGAACGTTTCGCTCTCGATCCACCAAACGCGCCAGCACTCGCCGCACCTTGAGCGAGTGCTGCGACGCTCTTGAGTGCCTGAGCCTCGACGTGGAAGCACAATTCGGAAAACTTGGTGAGACTCCATCCGTCTGCACCATCTTGCTGCGAGGCGCCTTGACCCGTCGCAGGACGAGGCTGATTGTTGGAGCGTGCGTTGCGTACGACGGCAGAGCTGAGAATCGCAAGATGCTTGGGCACGTCGAGCGCATAGGGCAAGAGTGGGATCGCGTCCTTGTACAATGTCGGAATCATATTGCCCGACCCTGTGAGGCGTTCGCGGAGCGAGTTGATGACGTGTAGACGATCATGCTTGTCCGGCCCAGAAAGGAAACTGCTCGTGTGCGCAGAGGGCGAGAATTGATCCGGCGGGGTAGACACGCAGGCGAGGTAGTCGAGCATCGTAATGGTGTTGCGTTCCAAACACCCCTTGATCCCGCGCATATAATCCTCCTTTTGCGGTCCTCCAGGGTTCAAATTGGCCAGACTCTGCGTGCACTTGGCGAGCAACGTCAGGCTTCGGACCACACCCTTTGACGGCATCCCAGGGCAGATGCCAAAAAGATGCGGGTTGAGGATGGCAGGAACGAGGAAGCGGAGGAAAATAAAGCTTGAAATGGCTTGCCACGGTAACATCTCGACCGAGGGACCACCAATTCCCAAGCCCGCATTAAACGCCGCCCCTGAACTCGTCATTTGCACACTCTTCTCTTGCTGTCCCTCTGTCCCAAATCTCCGCTCGACAATGGTGCGAATGTGCGAAAACAGCCTACGGAGCTCGACGGGACACTCGGTGCGAGCAATGTAAATCTGACCCCAGAGCTCGTTGCACCAATACTCGAGCGCTCGAATCCCTTGCTCTTGGAGTTCAGACTCGACCTTGTCCTTGGACATGATCGACTCTTTGGTGCTTGGTCGGTAAGAATCTCGCGTGCTCGGTCGGAACGAGTCCTTTGTCGAGGGCCGCTTGGACGAAGTCATGGGCAGACGCGAAGGGTCGACTTCGATTTCAATGTTTTCCGCAATCATCTTGCGCACAATGGGACCGACAGAGAGGTCGAGAAAGGTCTTGCCGTACCATGCCATGGCAGTTTCGACCGTCTTGGTGAGGACAGTGTTACCACGGAAAAGCGTATTCGTCGCTGTACTCTTGTTAAATAATCGCCCTTTGCAATGCAGAAAAGTACTCACATCCACTGATGGCCATGACCTCGCGCTCCGCCAACTGGACAATATCCTTCAAGAGCCGATTCCGCGCCACAGCCAACGAGATGATATGTGTCGAGAGCAAAGACTGGTCCATGCGGAGTTTTTGCTCGAGCTCAGTGAGAACATCGAGATAGTTTCGCTGCTCGAGCGCATCCAACACATTCTTGTACGCACGCGAAGGTAGGATAATCTCCTCGTCGACTTTAATCTTGAGCTTCATTTCGCCCACTTGCACGAGCGCACCCGCAACGCCGCCGACGCCGCTCATCCCACCAATCCCCATGCCACCAATGCCCATTCCAAGCGCGCTCATCGCACTCATACCTATAGAATGTGAGTATATGGTTCTTTCAAAGGAAGGAGGAAACATACCAGACGCACCACCAACAGCACCCATGGCATTGGCATTCGCGTAGAGTGGCCACCACCCCTCGACCCATTCTCCCCTCGGAAATTCGGGAGCGAAATCTCAACACAACCAACAAAGACGGAATTCTTCTTGATACCCGTACCAGTCGTCAAATTCGACGCAGCACCCGCACTGGAGATTCCACCGCTCGTCGTTCCCGCCGTCGTCGTCGAACTCGTCGGATTAAGGGACATGGACGCCGTATCCGTACCCTTGGAACTCCTCGGTCGACCTTCATCTTTCTCTTTGGATTCCTTTTCCTTGTCCCGTTTCGAACTCGAACCTTCGGGTACAGCGCGCCAGAGCATGACGAGCATATTCTCAAAGCTCGGGAGATCCGCAAAGAGCATATTCTCAAACCACTCTGCGCCTACACCACCCAATCCACCGTTTAACCCACTCAAGGAGGGTGAAGAGGGGGACAATGTGGGAAATGCCTTGCGCACCGTCGTCCGTCCACACACTTCTCCATGCAAGACGACTTCTGCAAAAAGACCAGGAAGCGCAGCGACGCGTTCACGCTCCTTTTTCTCCTTTTTCTCCCTCTCCTTGCGCGCCTTTTCCTCCTTTTCGCGTTCCTTTGCCAATTCCTTTTCACGTGCTTTGGATGAGGCGTGTGCGGCATGAGAGTTGAACGAGTGCGAATGATGAGACGATGTGCCGTGATGGTGCACGTCGCCGGATTCAGACGTGCCAAGCGATGCGGTACTATACGACCCAAGACTCGTGACGGTTGCATTCGCAGGCGGCGTTCCATTCCCACCACTCCCACTTGAAGACGTCGTGGTAGGCACCGTCGAGACAAAGGACGGGGTATGACTATTCGTTAGCGTTAAAGGTACACCACCACCACTCGTCGTATTCTCGTAAGGATGAATCGTCGTGGCCGTCCCAGGTCGCGAGACATCGTGACCACCACCGAGCACGAGATCCTTGCCATCTTTACCAGCAGACGTCACCCCCACACTCGTATTCACACCCCGCGAAGCAGCGACCGCAACGCTCGAAAGTGGCATCGTCGCTACAGCAGCGTTAGCCCCATTCGCCGTCGCAATCGTCGTCTGCGCACTACCAGGTCGAGCAGCAGACGAAGACGAGGTAGCGGATGCTGCACCAGAAGGTGCTGAAGTGGCCAAGTTGACGTTGCGCGTTTGTACGATGGACATTTCAATCTGTCGCCACATTCGATATAGTCCACCCTGTGGCGGTTGAGGTAGCGAAGATGTCGCGGTCCCCGTGGGCGAATCGAGCGTCGAAGTGGAGAGCTGTGGGTATTGGTTGAGCGAGAGGGAACGGCCATAGATTTCTGGATTAGTGTAGGATCGTAAGAGGACGAGCCACGTATTATGAGCGTCGGTCGACGGGAATGCGAGATGGATAGGGGAGAGTGTTGGGTTGGTCGAAAGGGAAACGGCAGCGCTAAGGTTGGGTTTAGCGAAAATTGAAAGAAGCGGACGAGAAAAGGTACCCACGGGTGTCCCCAGATTGCGAGAACATCCGACCGATTGAATAGAGACCGCTCCGCGGGTCGAACGTCTGTGCTGGTGAGTTTGTGTACGTTGATAACATGTTGAAGCGTATTATCGTCTGACCAATAGATGGTGAGGAGGGCAGAACCCGTGGGTGAAGCGGAGGATTGGCCTTTTGGGATCATTTAGGGGCCGTTTTTTGGGCTGTATTGCGAAGGGCGCATATACGTACCGGGCCATACAGCACCTTCGCCACTCAGTTTGCAAACCGCCGTTCTCCAATAGCCGCGGGAACCAGTTGCACTCGGGCTTGACCCGAACAAGCCAGCGATACCCGACTTCTTGCCTGGAACGCGGGTTAAGAGGTCTGACAGACCCGAGGCCAAGGGACGGGACATACCGTTTGTAGCCGCGGCAGCCGCTGCAGCGATACTGACGGCAGCAGCAGAGCTTGCAATCGAGCCTACACCAACACCGCTACCTGCGCCGTATGCAGAGACATAACCGCTTCCGGAGAGGGTATGGGTAGAGTGGGCTGGGAGGGTTGTCGAATCGGACAAGGCGGACATGGAATGTGCGAGAGCGAGCTCGTCTGAGGATGCGTTGCCATTGCTATAGTGTCCACTCGCGGTTCCAAACATTGTCGAGGCGGGTCTGGAACGAGGCTTCTGTTTGGGGAATGAGGAATGTACAAAGAGTGGTATAAAGTATAAATACCTTTTTGCCTGTTTTTGAGCCTGCAGGTGTATTTGCTGGACTGGATGAGCACCACATTTCGACATGGACGAGAAACTCGCGAGAGGGGGCGGCGAGAGAGGGAGACGAGTGGATGGGATGTCGTGAATGTTGGGATTCTGCACCAGCATATGCATTTGTGGGTGTTGTATACCCATTTGAACTATATCCTATATCGGCGTTAGTCGTTTGGAAATATTAGACTGTTTTTGTTCCACAAACCTTGGGCATAGTGGCTATTGGGTGTTCCAGGGGAGGAAGGATAACCGTTGCCATTGGAAGACGAGTGAGTGTGACGGGTGGAAGATGCGGGGGCGTAGGCCATTGTCGCGATGGGCATCGACAAGGGGCTGCTTCTCTTTCCCAGCGTTGTTGCCAACGGTGTTGATAAGCGTATTTACTGAATCCTAGAGAGTATCTTGTAAGGATATCTCGACCTGGAAGAGTCCAACTTGAGACGGGGTCGGGGGAGGGACGAGCAGGAAGCGTCGCATAGAAGAGATGTTAGCTGGCATGAATCTATATATATGGGATATGTCAAGTGTAACGCACCAAAGTTAACCACCGTCGAGGAATCTATTCCAGTGACAATGCTAGTGTTTGTTGTCGTCCAAACGTCTATCCCAATTGCTATCAGAAAAAAGATAGAGGCCTGTCTGTCGGCGTCGTCGGAAGCGGGAGGGAGCAAAGAGCGTAAAACCCCCACGCGGCCAAACACACGTAAAGGGCCGAGGTGGGACGGCCACCGAGGGAACGAACGGGGGGCCATTGAGTCGGATTATTCCAGTAACTAATACAAATGTCATACGCCAAAACATACTTTTATGGAGGGGACCCCTTTTTTTATCCCCGGACCTTGATGCGTCTCCGTTACGGCCATGGTCATTCTCCGCGAAGTCAGCATTCAACCACGACTTCCCACGCCCACACGCGCACACGTAGGCATACCAACGTCGATCTCCTTCTCCTTCTTTTCGGACACTTGCTGTCTCAGCCACTCCGCTCAGGGGCTCCGCTCATCCGTCGAGGGGCAGTCGAGAAGTCCGGCATTACCAACTGTCCGATTACGCCACATATTCATGCCAATGGCAAGTCTTATGACATATCCCAGGGACTCTGCCAGCATTTGTGACAATTAACCACCAGCCTACGTAAACCCCTCAAAGCGCCCGTTCTCACCATCACTAAACAGGCACCCGCGGTCCCGCTAAAGTCTAATTATTCATTACAAAGTCCAGACTCACATTCTACACGATACACAGCACAATCATCGACCAACAAGCAACTCCAAACGTGGCATTGTGCGGTCTGGACTTTTTATTCTAATAGTCTGTGATTAACCCTTTCTTGGACCTTTTCCTCGACCAAAGCACATTCAAACATTGTATAGTAAATGCAGAAGCTCCCATACGAACTCATACGCGAGATTCTTTTCCTCTCCAATCAGCTCCTCAGGCAACTCGAGCCACATAACAAATTCTTCCACGGCCTACACGCACACGTCACAGGCTATGTATCCGCCAACCTCACAGCAATCGAGATTTCCACTCGAAGCAGACACAAAGACGACGATTTGTCCACAGGTTGGCTCACACGACTCAAACATCTCGCAATCTTTTCCAGAGGCATATCCATGTCGACACCTCTTCTCCAAAGCACCATTGACGCGAATCCACACCTGGAAACGCTCATCATTTCCGTATAGTCGGGAGCTCCCCACTTTACACCCCACTCTCAAGAGGCTCGAGATTAATGCGGGCGAATTAATCGACTTGACCCTCATTGTTAAAGACGATACCCACGTCTTTCTGACTGGCGGAGTCCCGAGTAGGGTCAGGACAGGTCTAGCAATGGTTTACTTTAGATTATTCCTCGACGTGAGGTACTTAGTTACTGTAATATGACGCGTAAACTGGGCGAGGGAGTCAGATATCAGACTAGCAAATGTTACATGGAAAATCGGGTCCTTTTATACCTTTCGATAAGCTTATGTAAGCATTATTTCGGAACCAGTAGTCGGTAGCGGGACTACGTTGGAGGGCATAGGGTTGGCGGGAGTTGGAGGAAGGGACAAGAGGAGTCCGAGACGAGACAGCGATCCGACATCTTATATCATGTCATCTATATAACGAGTCACCTATAGAGATGACTCTTGATACGGGCGAGTCGTGCGCAGCCGTCCACATACAAGCTCCCGCTCGTAGTGGCCAAAGCTGGCCACGGCCGGCCGCGCATCGTGAGTCAGGTAAGTGACTATCCTCGTTCTTCGTGACTCATACTGACATATACGAGTCATCCAGATGACGTGGGTCCTGCGGGCTGGTCCGTAACACTCATCACCGCACCACAACTCGAGGCATGCACACTCACCGTCTCGTCCTTGAACACGATCATGGCCAATGCGTGTGCATTTCTCAAAAAGAATGCTCACGGTTTACGCTTCTTGCGCCTAATCAGGAGAGAGCTGGATGCGTTTCCTCTAAACTATATTCACGACCTGGTTCATCTATGTCCGCGCCTCGAAGCAATTCATCTACTAATCTATTACACAGAGACCACCCTCCATCGTAATCCGCATCCAACGCTCAAGACACTCATCCTCGACCGTACCTTTGTCACAAATCTCTCGCAAGTTCTCGATCATTGGAAGATCAACGACGACGATTTTGCCAACTTTGATACCGTCGTTCTTGCCCTGGGTTTATATGAATCCCCTTTGGCCACAAAGGCGGACATTTTGCGCTTCATCCAAACGGACCCTCGGCTGTTTGCTGTCACTTGTATCATCACACAACCACATTGTTCGCCAGTGATTATTCCTCCTTGTGCAACCAAGGATCTGGCTGCAAAGTGCGCTCGTGATCCGTTAACGCTTGCAAAAGTGTCTGCCCGTCGGTCGAATATCTCCAACTTACTTTGAACTTTTGCGTTCACAGAGGATTTGGACTAGTATATCGCGTTTGGATCTATTCGACTGAGCGCAAGCTTTGCTTGTAATGTGTCATGTCACTATAAAGATATCCAATTCTGACTGGGCGCGCGGTCGCACGCGTCTCTTCGCCCCTCGACCATTTGAGTGTGATATCAAAATCACGCCCATATCTTGTACATTCGATGGATAAACTCCCATATGAGCTCATACGCGAGATTCTCGTCTTATCCAACCAACCTCTTGTTCCAAGCGAACCCCACAACGAATTCTACCACGGTCTACATGCGCACGTCACAGACTACGGACTTGGAGGTGTACCAAGAAGGGAATATGACATTCTAAGGCCAGTTCAAAGGCAGTTTGCAACCTATCGCCTCATCTGCAAGGACATCTCGCCCATAGCATTAAAGCTTTTGCTTCAGGACGTGGTGCTCTGTGCTACTCCAGCATGTCTCACCTCCTTTTCCGCCTTTTTGCAAACCAAACGATACCGAGGCCAGCTGGGAGCCTATACCAGACGAATCCTCCTTGTGCCTCTCCCTGTGGGCATCGATTACACCCCCATACTTGATTACAGCCATGTCCCTCTACTACGTACCATCCGCACTCTTTGTCCCAACCTTGAGGCAATCGAGATTTTCAACAGAAACAAGGACTTTGAGATGCCTACAGGTTGGCTGATGGGGTTGAAGCATCTCGTAATAGTTTCCCCCAGCTCCTATCGGTCATCATATCTCCAAAGCATCCCTCATTCCCACCCACTCCTCGAGACACTCATCATCTCCGCAGATATTGGCGCTATCAATTCCCCGATTCATTTCTCCCACCTCAAACGGCTCGAAATCGATACTGGAAACGCCTTTAATCTCAACTTTATCACCGCCCCACGACTCGAAGCCTGTACTCTCACCATTTCCCACCTCTTGGAGTCCAGCTTAACCGATGCACATGCATTTCTCAAAAGCAACGGTCGTGGTTTGCGTTTTCTGCGCATCATGCAGGCGCTCACCACCGAAGATCACTACGAAGACATGCGGTATCTGGATCCAATCCCCCTAAACCGCATTCACGACCTGGCACACGCATGTCCACGCCTCGAAATAATCCATGTACTCCCCTTTTACACAGGCGCTCCTCTACACCGTGAACCGCACCCGACACTGACGACACTCATCCTCGATCGTGCGTATGCATGGAATCTCTCGTCGGTGATAGGATACTGGAAGATTAACGAGAACCAGTTTGCTAAATTTGACACCGTTGTGTTCGCACTAGGCGCTGGTCAAAACCCCTGGACGACAGATGCGGAGATTAAGCAGTCCATTGAGGAGGATCCCCAGCTCTTTGCTGTTACGTCAATCATCACAAAGCCGCATTGCTTGCCGGTGGTTATTCCACCTTGTGCGAGCAAGGAGCTGGCTGCAAAGTGTGTTCACGATCCACCAGCTCTCGCAGAGGTGTCTGCCCATCGCTCGAGTACTTTAGGTACGTAAGCAAGGACAAGTGAATTTACCTGTTATTACTTGATTCGTGTACACCGTCGAGTTTCTGCGACCCTTGCAAAAGACATTCGCAACGTTGCATTGCCTATTATGGCTCGAGTACATTTGCATGTCCGCCTCTCACTAACCATATCTACCTCTGATAGTCTCTTCTTTTACAATCATCTTCCTCTGAATGAGCAAAGTCACCAGTCTGACAGGCAAAGTGCAAACTCTATAGGCGGGATATAACGCCGAATATGGCAAGTTGAAACCTTTTTCTAGATGCTCTCTTCGGCGCACGTCGGCATTTTCTCGCCGCGGGATCATGCTCGACTACCTCACCTTGGTTCGCTGTTGACTACCTCACCTCTTGGTTTCTCCTTGACTACCTCGCAAGTATCTCGTCAAACCGCATGATTATCCCTTGACTTACTACGCCGTAGATGGAGAGCCTCCCATACGAGCTTATACGCGAGATCCTTCACCTATCCAATCAACCGCTCATTCGACTCGAGGCTCGTAGCGAATTCTTCCACGGTTTAAACGCGCGTACATCCGTCTATGGGCACGATAAGTTGGATAGAACGGGGTTCCCTGCTCTGAGGCTCGTACAAGAGCGGTTTGCGGAATACCGCCTGATATGCAAAGCCATCGAGCCCATTGCCCTCGACCTTTTGCTTCACGACGTAATATTATCACCTACCGTGGCATGCATCGCATCCTTTCACGCCTTTCTCCGGACCAAAAGCAGCCCATGGGGAAGCAAGCCGCTTGGCTATATTAGGAGAATCATGTTCGCGCCTCACCCTGCTGAGACAAAGCCCGACAAGTACCCTGCGTATTCGGAAGAGCACGCGCAGATATGTTCCATTCGGAATCTCTGTCCCAACCTTGCGACGATCGAGATGTTTGACACGTGCACGTATCCGACGGCGATTCCAGATTGGCTCGTCGGTGTTGAGCATCTCGCAGTCGTATCCTCTTGGGCCGGATGGCCGGCGAGCTTTCTTCCCACCATTGTCCATTCAAATCCTACCCTCGAAACCCTCATCATCTCAGCAGAGACGCTTGAGATTCACTCCACGATTCACATCCCTACTCTTCGAAGACTAGAGATTGTGACAAAGCATTACTTTGATCTAAAGCTCATCACTGCCCCGATGCTCGAATCGTGCACTCTTTCGATTTCTCACCTCTTGGAGACATCTTTAGACGATGCCAGCGTCTTTCTCCGGAGAAATGGTCACGTATTGCAGTTCCTGCGGATCAAACAGGCCAGCAATGCTGCTCTGCAACACCAATCCTATTACCCCACGCCACTCAGTCATATTCACGACCTGGCACATGCCTGTCCTCGTCTCGAAACGATTCACGTGTCAGACTACTACACATGTGCCGCTCTTCGGCGCGACCCACATCCGACGCTCAAGACTCTCATCATCGATTATCTCTATCACACAGAGGCCCTACGAAACTTTGATACATGGAGGGTCAACGACAATCAATTCGCTCATTTCAGCACTGTCGTCCTAATGATGAGATCATATACCCCACAAATGAAGCCAGCCGTCTTGCAAATCGTCGAGGAAGACGTCCGGTTCTTTGGTGTCACGACGATCGTTGTCGAGCCCTACTGTCTACCAGTTGTTATTTCACCTCGAATTAGCAAAGAATCGGCGGCGACGCGCACTTGCGACCAAGTACTGTTGGCGCAGGCGTCGGAGCATCGTGTCGGCTTGAGCTACTCGTATTGGTAGACGATGGTTGCAAGAATGGGTGCTTTAACTAATGATATGCAACAATTGTCCATGTGTTCGCTACTTGCATCCTCGCCATCATAGCTTTGGCTCTAAGAAGCAAGTCAAGATTCATCTTCAGTCAGGATGATATTTTGTTTCTACTCGGATCAATAAGATTACATAGAGTGTATATTCATTTATGGATAAGACCCAATTTACAGAGGTAAACCTGCGTGACCGCGGCGGCGCCACTTCGTTATTTGCCTTTACGCCTCGACCACCCGGTAAGTACGTCGTGAAAGCACGTAATGGTGTCTCATGAAGCTGTTTTATATGCAGAGGCTTCCATACGAGCTTGTATATGAGATCCTCATCCTCTCCAATCAACCGCTTGTCCGACCAGCACCGCACAGCAGATTCATCCACGGATTATACCCAAGTGCAGGAGCCCACGGATATGGGAATGTCAGTATCGAGGATTTATCGCTTTTCAAACTTGTCCAAGAGCGGTTTGCGAGCTATCGCTTGATCTGCAAGGCCTGTTGGGAGCGGTGGGATGTTGAGAGCGTCATCCCTGAGAGACTCGGGATGCATATGAAGCTGGAAACGAGCTAGAAGAGAAATCCATTTCCTATTTACTTACCTTGAACCACTTGGCCATTTGTTCATGATCATCTTCCGACTGATAGTTCAATGCCTCCTCGCCGCATGCTACGCACTGAGAACCGTCGTACAGGAAAAGTGTTGGAACCTTACATAACGTTCAGAAACCTGTATTCTGCGATGAGCTGGCCTTCCTTTGGCGGACCCGCTAGCGGTTGGTTGACCAGGCCATTGGGTTACCTGACGACAGTCAGCCCATGTTGACAGGACTTGGTTATACTCGCCATCTCTACGGTCGGATGGGCTCGCTTCGAGAGATGCGAGTAGGACGCAGCGCCTGAAATGGTGATGCTTTACATCAGCCCGTCTCAAGGACGTACTCATGGTCGTCCCAATAGCAAATGCGATAACAGTCTTTTCATCTCCGTTGTACATCTTCTCGCTGCGATACGACGCCATAGTGGACGGGGGAAGGCGAGGGACAGCTCGAAATGCAAACAGAAGTCTGTTTTTTTTTTTTTTTTTGCATTGTGGGAAGATTTCCGTCACAATTTTAAAGCTGGATGAGATGGACTAAGCAAGCTTACCACATTACGGCGACGGCGCTGTTAGAAAAATGATGATAGGTCTCGACGGTATCTATCTAGCGGCTCTTCGGAGACAGGTCAGAATTTCCACATAGTCGGCCCCAGGATAGTCTCAGTGCCTCGCATCTCTGAGAGCTCGGAGGAAGTTCACACTCCTCCCGTAGTATCGATACGTCTTCCACTTTTTATCTGCAGTATTGACTCTCATGAAACAGTTGTCTCTGGTAGCATTTTTTTTTGCAAACGGGAGCATGAATAGTGCAAAGAGGTCAACCTTGCTAATTAAATTCCAGAATCGTGGTGGCAGGCCCTTGCTTGAGAATTCCCTACGAGTTATCAAGTTACGGTTATGCATCTCATAGAAGACAGGTGCATACTTTCTCGTACCATTGCAGTCGTGCCTGGAGCTGTGCGCCTCCAATTGGCAAGGTGACCGCAATCTGATAATCAAGCTTCCAGTATTTCCCCTTTGGACCTTTCTCGACTGCGAGGCCGTGAGGAACAAGGTGAGAGAGGTCCGCTTGTACTGTGCAAATATAGTGGAAGCCGGGCATCAATGACCCTAGACGCGATTAATTTCTCACAAATTAGCAAATATAAATATAGCCACGCACTATTCTTCTGCAAGACCCAAAGAGGAATGGTATCGGCTTCCCACTTATAGACCTGCACTTCCTTCACTCCCAGCGATGGCTTCGAGTGTGCTTCCTTGGGCCAGGTAGTAAGGTAGCCTACTGTATACGTAAATCCATCTTCCACCGGTGTTCCCTATAACCATGATTAAAGGACGACGATGCAATGAACCAAGCGCTGACTTTCTCAACCCAGGGGTCAAACACTCCCGATATCCTCGTCAGACCGCTGTTCTCAGATGAGTAAGTTCACATCAGCAAGAGGGATACGTACTCGGGAGCGGTATAGACCTGGTCGCTGCGTTCGTTGTGGCGGAGTTGATTGTAAATGCAATTTACATCCGTCCCGTAGGTTTCACGAGCGATTCGTGTCTTGACCATGTTCCTGAGATACCATACCACTGCTCCTTCACTAAAAAGGCAAAACATGAAGATTGGGACGGAGATGCAAAGGCAGACCTACGCCGCCGCTTTCTTGCTGGAAGCCCATGATTCGACAAGTTACTTAACAAGGAACATGTTAAAGGAAGACGCACGTTGGTTGCTCGACGGTAATGACCTCAATGCCTTGACTTCCGAAGATTCGAGAGAGTTCGGATCGAAGATATGGTGACTCTCCGAAGCCTCCAACGAGAAGAAGATACTAAAAGCTAGCGTTAGCTGTATAGACCGACTCCCTTGATATCGTACTTGTGGTCGCTTGCTACTGATCAAGCGGCGTATACTATTGACAATGTTTTCCGAGACGGGTTTGAATGTTGCAAGTACCTCTTCTTTGCTCAAGCTGATTTGACCCTTGAGGATCCCCGAGATTCCTGTCTGTGTCACGCGAGCCGCCGAATTTGATCACGTTTTTGTTAGTATTGCCGTTGAATAGACGCTTGGTCTGTTGCATGACAGGTGAATCCATGGTCAGTCAGAAGGATGAGATTACCTTTTTCTCGAACTCTTCTACCATTGCCTTGATGTTGTCTTTGTCACCAAATCTGGAGTTGGCGAGCCTGGCCTGGAGCACTTGTCCCAGGACATCGTCGACGTTGACACCTGCAGCCTGAACATATTCGGGATAGTATCAAGTCGTCATGATAGGACGTGCCTGAACACACTCGCTCATAGACGCCTCCTTTAGCACAATGCCTAGCGAGACCTGAGTACACGTGTAGAGTGTACTATCCGTGGTGGATCCACCTTGTGGAGTAGGTGACTACCGATTTTCTCCAAAATGAAGGCCTACCAGCATCAACCACCCCAAAGGTGGAACCCACGCTCAACCAATGCCGCATAGAGCCATAGACGGAGACAAAATGTACGGATGCTTCTCCTTCTGTCACGAAGCGGACCAGAGAATCTGCCTTGGAGGAAGGGAATAATCCGGCGTCGATGGCGGCTTGTCGCAGCGTCTGCTGCTGGCTGTGACCCCATGCATTCGGGATGGCGAAGATGAATGTCATGGAGTTCCTGTTTCGCCTCCAAATAGATGCTCCATTCACTACCTTTTTCTCAAAGTGACTCTGGGTGTTTTTGAGCATGTAATCCATGATGTCCTGGTACACTCGCTGAATGGAGATGCCGTTGGGGAGTGGTGGGATATTGACAGTCCAGTCCTTAAGAGAAGCCGGATGCATGTGAAGCTGGGCGCGAATCAGACTAGCATTCCACGGGGAACAAGACTCACCTTGAACCATTTGGCCATCTGTTCATGGTCGTCCGCCGAGTCGTAGTTCAAAGCCTCCTCGCCACATGCAACACACCGAGATCCGTCATATAAAGCCAAAGTCGGGAACTCGAGGAACAAGTCTCAGCATCAACTATTGAGGTTTACGGTTTACCATCACCTTGGCAGACCCGCTCGTCTCTGGTTGACCTGGCCATTGGGTTACCTGGAACTGGTAAGAGTCTCTGTATGACAGCCAATACGCTCACCATCTCGACTACTGGGTAAGCTCCCTTCGAAAGATGTGAATACGACGCAGCACCTACATGGGACCATGGTCAAGTCTGATACACCGGTGGAAAGCTATAACTTACTCATGGTCGTTCCAATATCGAATCCGATGACAATCTTTTCATCTCCAGTATAGACCTTGTCGCCGCGGTACGCCATAACAGGAGAGATGGATGGGGGGAATGGCAAGGTGCGATGAAGTTAGGATGTTCTGTGACAGAATATACATCTTCCGAACGTAGCTTCGGCCCTTCGAGGTTCTCTCCTGCGGCCGGGCGAGAATGAATCAATCCAGAGGGCCAGACATGATACAAAGACGCTATCAAATGGGATGAAACCCTTTTATTGACACCTCTAGTCCAGATTCCGAGGCTACTTGCTCTAGCCCAAATGGACCAGATACTGGCCAGCAATAAGGGCACGCCGCAACGTCTATATATTTGGTCATTTGTCATACGGTAATCGTACGGATATTCATGTCGGCATTCTGACTGCGAATACGAGAAACGGGGAGAGCGTTCAGGGTCCAAGGTGCGGAAGAGTCATGGACGGCGACAAGTCGCCGTTGGTGTGCAATTGTAATCAGATTTGCGCTCTCCATTAGCCAGCACTCCACCTCAATCTCGCGACTTTCGGGCTATCTTTGCGCGCTTTGTACGTTCCTGCCGTACATAAGAAGAAACTCGTCGTCCAGCATCCGAATGCAGCGTAACGTCACGCATCTCCTTGCTAATGCTGTGAAATGTTCGGACAGTTGCTCCTTGCGATCACTTTCCGGTCGATCATAAAGACTCTTCGCGCGGAAATCCGGAGTACATCCTTCCAGAAAGACCTGGGAGATATTTGGGAGCTCGATGTCCGTTGGAAGCACAGGCATATCAGAAACATTGAACGTGAGAACTCGTATCGTTGAGCATTTCATTCGTTTGAACAGTTCGTGCCAGATTTGCGGCGGCATTATCGTGTGTGTCAACACCCGCAAGTGGAACTCGCGTAGTGGCGGAAGGTGTTCGAGAAATCCATAGAGATCAGAATCCCATGGTGCGGGCCCAACGAGAGCCTCGAGCGATTGTAAAGTCGGGATGCACCAACGGTGGTTATAACGGATATAGGCTCGTTCTGGGGTCGTGAGGTCGATGCGGAGAGATGTCAGATGCAAGAGAGATATTTGCAGAGTCGAATGGGTATCAGAAAACCGCGTGAAACACAAAAAAACGTCGCCGAGAACAAGTCTACGCAAGTAGGGTATACGCGGAAGAAGCAGATTGAGGTCGCCAACGAGGATGCCTTCTTTGCCCGACCATTCTAGATGCTCAAGCGATGTATTTCCCTGTTCTGAGGCGATTTCTTGTTGCTTCAGTTGCGGGAAATAGTCGCTTGTTCTTGTTCCACCCCCTCCTGATCTGCCGAGTGCGTTGATGATAGGGAGGGGCGTCGAATTGCCGGCTCGAGGATTTTTGTTGACATAGATACGCAGTTTTGGACAGCACTTGAGCAATTCGGACATGATACTCCCGTATATCAGATCATCTGACTGATATTTGCCCACTGCTCCGTGTGTTAGTAATCCATGCTGCCGTAGCCAAACCGCTCACAATCAATAATGGTTTCGATCCTCTGGATCAATGCACCGTGGCCTATGCCTTTGCGTTCCAATAGTAAAGGAGTGGTATATGGCCCAGGCACATATCGGCGTTGGGAGGGATGTACGATACCTGTGAGGAGTTGAAGTTGATGCAACGACGTGAAAGTCACATTTCGAAATAAATCCGGTAGCCCAATCTTGCGCCAGTGTGAGCATGTCGCGGTGATGGCGAGCTTGACTTGGAAACTCGCTGAGAGGGGCACATCGCTGCTGATCGCCGGCGAAAATGCGGTTGGTGAGAGTCGAAGAGTTGGTGAGGACGATGGAGAGTATTTCGACGCGGAGCCCCCTCGTGCAGGGCCTTTGTCAGAGATCGGCGTTGCGCCCATCGGTGGCGGCGAGGAAGGGCCGCTAGAGGTGCGCGTGGTCCAGTTCGCTCGAAAAGCTGCGACTCGTATAGTTCTCGTTATGAAGAAACTCGTAGGCATGCGGGCGATGGCCCTGCGGCTCATGCACGGGATCCAACTCGTTGGATTCCCCGATCGCAAGCTCGAAAATCTCTCGTAATAATTCGACTGGCAAGTCTTTTATCGTATTCATGGTTCAAACAAGGTTCCAGTGTGGAATCGCAAAAAGCTCAGCGATGGTTGGGTCCAAGCCTGATCAAGGATGGCTATGCTGACTGACCTACGCCAACAAATGCCGACGCATCCTAACGCCAAGGATGGTAGGAATGTTTGGATTTTCATTGTCACTGAGCTCTGTACTCGGAACGATGCGTCTCGTCTACTCTTCAGTCGCGCATTTGCGTTACCAGGCCATTGTACCCACAGGCATTCCTTGCATCGACCCCATAGAGTACCCTTTATCAAGCAGTTCTAAAACACTGTACAGATAGCTGTGGAGTACCAGTGAAGTAACTGGACATCTACCCGGCAAGCGATACATATTGCAAGTAATCATCTACTTGGGAATCTGCATCTCTTCAGAAGCTCTTCCAGTTCTACTCGACGGAGCTCTATTCACGGCTGCAGTGATAGTAACAACCAGCCCATCGTTGTTCGCCGTGATGCGTTCTTCGAGTGGGGCTAGGTGACGGCTCTGGCTACAGATTATCTGAAAATCTTTCGATTCGATATGTAATGGACCACAAGTCATTTTCACTGGTTTGTATTCATTCGGTGCGACGGTCAAGCTGACCGTGGGCATCCCCGTCGCTTCCGTGAATGTTATGACTTGCATTTTCCATAACGAGAAGGGCACGCATGCACAGTGGGCAACTATTTATCCGCTCGGCCGCCGCCCACCAAAGCTTATGCTTGGGGCTCACCAGAGAGCCTCTGGACAAACGCCTGGTCAAGACCTTGGAGCTGCACCTACAAATGTCAAATGTATCTAGTCACCGATCATTGGCTACAACATTACTCTGCGCTTTTTGGGATATCATCCAAGTATTGACTGTGCCCTGACTCTGCCGCTAACGGCGTTCACAGTTCTTATAGGAATGGGAATGATCTTCATCAACCCTATGAGTCGCCGAGAGAACTTTGAAGATCTTAGTCTGAAGTATTGTCTGCATGCCCCGGCTCCAGGTGAAATTATTCTACTAGCGACATTCTCGCCAAACTCGACGCCATTTTACCACTATATGACGAGCAGAGTCTATAGTGCATCAAGGAGTGCAGTATAATACAAATAATACAGAACTGGGCCGTTGATTCGGCCTGTAGACACGTCCACAGAGGTACCCAAGTCGATTGATGGGATTCAATTGATGGAGAGAAGCACCGACACTGCGCAGATTCCGCGTGAGGCCTCGTGAAACCTTGAGATGCAAAGCAAGGTACTGGTCATGTGCGGATCACCGCGTTCTTTAGGTTGACTGTCGGCGTAGGGAGGGCCAGCTGCCCGGGGTGATATGGATGCAGCCTACAATTCTGAGTCAATGGATAGGATGAAGAATTATAGAGAATAAATGATCCAATGAATCAATCAAATTCCATCTACATTATCCGCTCGATTGCGCTCCATTTGCTCAGTGCGAGTTCATCAGGGTCAAATAAAGCGGCAGCCTCCATTCAGCGCTGACAGTCTACAAAACGAGAAATTGACCTGGTTACAAGCAACGAAAAGACCGCAATGTGGCGAACAAACAGCGCCCAATCTTTAGACCTGACCACGACCGTCTCCAGTCGATTTAACACGAACACCACTCTTAACACGCCACCACAAGAATGTCCTTCACATTCAACAAAATCTACGTCCAGTCTAGACTTGTCTTCGCCTTCAGCGCACTCGCCGAGATGTCTGTTGTGCGCGCACAGTCCTCGATTGGACACTATAACATCTCTAGGGGCAATTCCATCGTCTCTGTGCTTGAGGAAGCTATTTTGACTGCGCAGCATGCAGAGGAAATGCCCGTCCCTCCCATCACCATTCATGGTCAGTCGAGATCAGGTCTGCGCGCTGGGTGGGCTAGAAAAATTGATGAAAATTCACAGCTACCCCCCCTTCTCCAGGCATCCAAAGTGGCCACCCAGTCGCACCTGTGTTCCCCGCGTCCTTGTCCATTGGTCAGTTGTGCACGTTCGGGGAACCTTGTGCTCATTTGGTTCTGTAGACATAGAGATCACTCACTACTATACCCATTTGACGTCAACTTCACGCGTGCAAGGCGCCGCACCTACCTTTACTGCTTTCACCACGACCGTCCACTCCCGCTCGTCGACAAGATCAACCGTGTCCATGGCCGAATCAACCTCTAGCGCACTCGCACCCATCTCCGACCGAGTGTCTATAATGGTCGTCACCCCCATGCTTCCTTTGTTCAGTCCATCGCCTGTAAACGATTGCCCGACTGTCAACGACTACACTATCACTGTACAGGATTCACAGCCACCTTCCTCATCACTCGTCTTTGCGAGTACCTTTTCACGTCCTCTTCCACGCACGACATTGGTCCCCAGTGACGGCCACGCTGTGGACTCTGGAAGTGCGCGGAATGGCTTCAAAGACGCGGCCCCAGTCGTGGTGATTGTTGTCAGCATCCTCGTTACTGGAATACTCGTCTACGCCTACTATGCTCTCAAGCGGAAATGGCAGCGCCATCGCCAGGCGACGGCAGCAGCAGCCGTCCGCGACGACGATTTGGCCTGTATAAACCTCACCGAATGAGCGAGTTCGTTCTACCTCATCCCGAACTCACTGGCTCGCGCCTTCGGCATCTCCCTCTCCATCTGGACCAAGTCAAGTGATGTCGGAACCACCTTCGCCAGACGTGACACTCGACGATTGCGTCCCATGGACCGAGCCGGAACTTTCTCGTCGAAACGCTATCAAATTGACGCAGTTTAAGCCGGTTGTCACCAGGAGTATGCGCACCCGTGCCACTCGTCGTCCACGGGCTTTGCCCTTTGGGATGACCATGGAGGCGCCGCCATCTCGAGAGGAGCAAACAAAATGTGAGTGCAACGAGGTTTCCTGTGACTTGACTGACTTGGTATCCTAGGCTCGCTCCCCAGAGGCCACCTCCCTCACAATCCATCCCCTCTGCGAGAGGTACATCTCGACTAACCCTCTCATGTTCAAGAATCGACATTAGGCAGCAATCGTGCTCCCCACTGCGCTATTCATCAGGCATTCATTGGTTCAACTCTTCATCTCACTGTAGCATCCCTCTGTACTCTTGTTTACATCGTCGCATTTTCCTAGTCCCTCTTTCGCTGTACCTATGGCGAAAGTGTAGTAAGTAGTATCGGTGTCTATCAATAGAGTTGAACCTCTTTTCAAACATCTTGGGCTCTCCGAGCGGTTAAATGAAATGAAAATTAGTGAAGAACCAATTTGTTGATGAATTGTCGGTGTTGGCGTCTCACCTTGGACCTGACCGTCACCGCGTCAGAGCTTTCCGTTTTCCAGACCAAGGACGGCTGGCGGGTTCATGGCATCTCCAGCTGTTTCCAATAATTCACAACAAATAGCATCGACGTCGAATAGCTATCTATCCTCTCCAACAAAAGAACCTTTGTCGTCCAAGACGGATATTTCCAAGGATGAACCTGTCAGCCCGCCTCCACCGTCGCGCAAAGACTCGGATACGGCACAGCTTGTGGAAGCTGAACTCGCGAACCGGTTGAACAAGGGTGGTTGGAAGCGGTTGTCCCTCTCGCATTCACCTCTGACACCGATGACCCCTTATTTCAGGCGGACCAAGACGCCGGTGACCCCAGCAGACACTGAAGGCCCAGAGCCTGGACAAACTGACGAGCGTGCGGTCCGAGAGGGTGGAGCCCCACCTTCCTCGGGTATCGCGGAGGGTGTACAGCGCGCAAAGAGTGGACGTACTGGTGCAGATGAAGATAGCAATGGGGAGAGGAGTCGGTTGAGAAAGCGTGCGACTGTTCTGCGACAGGCAACGGACGCATCTGGGTCCGTCGAGCTTGACGGACTCACTCGCGTAAACACTCGCTTGGCGATGCAGAAACTTGGCGGCCAAAAAGCCCTTTATCGGTATATGGATGTATACGAGAACCAGCGTGGGTACGTGTGTCTCTTTGGCGCTGTTTGTTAGAGAGATATTGACACGACCACTCTAGGTGGGCTCGTCTCGGTTCGTTCAAGTTTAGCTCTCGCGCTCTCAAGATATTCTTTCACTACAACGATCCAGCCCCATTCACAAAGTTTGAGCTCACAGAGAACGGGTTAGAAGAGGTCGACCTGCCGTACAACTCGTTGTCCGAAGTACAACTGCCTAGTGCTGACTGGTCATGGCATAGTCCTGAATGGATGATTGACATGGCTGGAGATGGTATCACATCCTATGACGGCTTTCAGTACAATACGCATTTCCGCACCAAGAGTTGGTCGCCTATCGTGCCGAAATGGCATTCGTATATTGTGACCTGCGTCCGCCGGCGGCGTTGGTTGAGGTTGATGGTCTACTTGCCATCCATCAGTGCTGCACTGCCGGATAAAGATGGAAAGTATCATCCACCAGAGAGGCACATCCCGACTGCATCTGAGCCGACATCGCCATGGCCAGGAGGATACTCTGCGGGGAACACACCTATAGACGCTGAAACAGGTCCTCAAGATGGTGATGATGACGATAGACGTGGGCGCTCGCCTCGCAGCCCTGGTCCCAGCGCATCCCAATTTGACACCCAGGATGTCTGGCGAGGCAATGCCTACGACTGGTCAAGATGCCACGCGGCACTCAAGACGCTCCGGAGCGATGGACGGCGACTCGAGCTCTGGAGAGCCTGGACAGGAGACCTGGGCGAGGATAGTGAAGAGGTCGACATGACCGGTATGGGACGGCTCTCCCTAGAGCGCAAGCGTGTCACTGGAGAGGATGATTCTTTGACTAATAAACTTGGCGTCGTCCAAGTGTCAAGGGACAATGAGGATCAAGCTGTTTCGAAGAAGGGAAAAGGAAAGTGGGCAAGAGGTGTTCGCTGGACGGAGGATATAGTATTTGGAAGAGGAAGTACCATGCGCATCAAGCATGAAGCTGGCGAGAATGGAGAGGAAAAGCGGGTCCTCTCCGAGTTCATGACCGACGAGCCGCTTGAAGTTGATAGCTCACGCGCGCCAAGGGAATACATCTCCAATGTTCTTAAGTATCACGTACGTCTTCCTTATTTATCACCTTTGACGTTTCCTCAAGAAGTCTGTATACTAACAATGGTTAATGTAGGCCGAGGATATTCTTGCGCTATTCATCTACCCGGACTCGCGTTCCAAGTTTCATGATATCCTACAAAGGACGGGGCTTCTAGAGGCAATCCCCAAAGACGTGTCATTTACGTACTCTAAGGATTTCCGGGAGCGTGTCGAGGTGTGATCCTCGTCTCGCTAATGACGCAGCATCTCTCCGAGTAATCGGATTGTTCGATTTTAACTTACTACGTCAACCTCGATTATGGTATCTGCCCAGACATTCATCCAGTAACCGTTCTGCCGTCGCCATTACCTTCCTGTTCTACATCTCAAGCCATACTATGCTCTCGTCTGCAGTTTATGGATCATACACATGGTTGTATGAGTAGAAACTCGTATTATACACGGGGTTCATACCTCGCGACCACCTCATGAAAAAAGCTTGCGACACACGACAACTGGACGAGGATTTGGGGACAATTTTGAGCTAAATGTGGGATCTAGTGCGAAGGCGACACCTGTTGGTGTCGTCGCTAGTCGCGGTCGTCTGTCCCTCCTCGCCTGCTGCGTTTGCGCAAATGGCACAGGCTCTCGTAAAATAAGTGGTTTTCTGGCCTCAAGGACAGGCAGCCCGTGTACTTGACATTGCATGCTTGATACATGTCGGGATGCACTCATTCTCTGTATCTTGTTTGGCGGAATTTAAATGCCTAGTTCGGCGTGAACCGATCCTTTCAGGTCCCTGTAGTATTGAGAGTGTACATATAACTGATAAAAAGGCAGTTGATGCTATTCATTCTATCTGTTGGACTCGAATGAGACTGCCCTCGTCTGCCAACTCTCTCATGATCGATGAAAATACGCAAAAGATCGCCAAACCAGCCACTACGATTTAATTATAGAAACTT
The DNA here is from genome assembly GCA_910890315.1 of Serendipita indica DSM 11827. Lineage (NCBI taxonomy): Eukaryota > Fungi > Basidiomycota > Agaricomycetes > Sebacinales > Serendipitaceae > Serendipita > Serendipita indica. Next base: position 363,711 of record CAJVGD010000018.1, on the reverse strand, counting down.
TGGTGGCCATTTAAACATGGGAATCACGAGGCTGCAGCTGTTCTCCAAGTCCCAACCAGCATCACTTATTCCCTGCTTCTCATTCACCCTGCCGAGCCTCGTGCCTTACTGACTCTACACACACGAGGACGGAACAATTTGTCACGTAGTAGCCACGTTCAACAGCCCGTCTAGTATTTCGAGGCCCCGTCTTTGTCCCTACTCCGTCAGTTTGCCCACCATGTCGTCGTATCGCAGCCACAAAATATACCTCGAAGAGGAGAAAATAGTCGTCGCACTCGATATCGGGACCACAATGAGTCGGTCATCCACAATTCGCTCGTTCCTGGCTAAATAATTCCTAGGCGCTGCGTCCTATTCGCACCTCGCCAAGGGATCCTACCCATCAGTAGATATCGTGCGTCTAAAGAACACGTGGAACACCTATTTAGACTTCTTAGGTGACGCAATGGCCAGGGCAACCAAATGCCAGTGGCTCCGCCAAGGTAAAAATTTTATGGATTCCCAATTGACGTTTTCTAATGGTATAGATTCCAACGCTGGTCCTATACGACGGATCTCGATGCGTGGCCTGTGGTGAGGAAGCGCTGAACTATGAATCAGATAATGACCAGGAGCAGATGGCCAAATGGTTCAAAGTAGGATTCTCTTTGTACTTCTCGGCATTTCTGATCTGCATGCAGCTGCATATGCATACAGAATCTCTCAAGGATCGCTCCCTCGATATCCCCCCTCTTCCGCGGGGTATTGCAATCAAGCGGGTTTACAAGGACTTTATAGAATATATGTTCCTACATACTCAAAAGCATTTTGAGTCCAAGGTGCCCAACGGTTCGTCGATTTGGGCCCGGAATCGGCCTCGTATGGAGTTTGTTTTCGCTGTCCCAAACGGATGGGACTATGTGCCACAGCAGATTATGCGCGAAGCTGCAATCGACGCCGGATTATTCCCCGCTTCCAGGGCCGACTCGCTACTTCGTTTTGTCACAGAGGGAGAAGCGTCAGTTCACTTCGTCTCGGTCTATGGGTCCATGAACCATTGGCTGCACCTTGGCTCAACATTCGCAGTCGTGGATGCCGGTACGTCCTTCATTATGGAGCGACCCTGCTCAACTGGGAAATATAGGTGGATCAACCACGGACAGTACTCTCTATACCTGTACCCAGACGACTCCAGATGTTATTTTAGAGGAAGCAGGGGTTAGTGAATGCGTACAGGTGCGCCATTCTTGGCCATCTACCCCTCTACTTACCTTGCCCAGGCCGCTGGTGTCAATGTCGACGACGCTCTGAGGCAAACGCTCAGAGCCAAGCTTGCGAACTCCAAGTTTGGAGACGAGGAGACTATCAAGTTCATTGTCGAAGAATTTGAAAAAAAGGTACTTTTATGCTCTAACGGCACATTTATTCACCATTCGATGAATAGACCAAACGCTTGTTTGACGGCACGAATGAGAAAAATGTAATCAAGTTTGGTGGAAATCGGGACATGGATCGAGCCGTCGGGATCTTCAAAGGACAAATCAGTCTTGAGAAGGAAGAGGTTCTTGCCGCCTTCGATCCTGTTCTAGACAATATTGCCGGCAGCATCCGCCGTCTTACGAGTGAAAAGCGCCCGAAGGTACGACTTTGACCTAAGTCACACTGACGACAATATCTCACTCTCTAGTCCTTGCTTCTGGTCGGTGGTTTCGGAGAGTCACCGTATCTCAAGTCTCGACTAAACCAACTCTTCGGCATCCAAGGTATCGAAATTGTCACCTTGGAGCAGCCAACGTACGTTCCGGCTAGACAAACTGCCGCTTGCCGACTGACAATTATCTCAGGAAGAAAGCTGCTGCGTGGGTCGTACTGCGTTGTGATCTCCTCGGGCTGACAACTCGCTTTAGTGAAGGAGCCATGATATGGTATCTAAAGAATATGGTCATCACCCGAGTTGCCCGAGAAACGTACGGGACTGCCACAAAGGTTGTATACGACTCCTGGCTTCATTATGAACGAAGTCATCTTGTCGTACAGGATCCAGAGTCTGTAAATTTCTATCTTCGCATGCATCTGCTTAAATGGGGACAGCGGAACGAGAAGAATCTCAGGCACGTTTGACCCCTGGGTCAAGAAGGTACGCTGTAATCATATCGCCGTCCTATCTGAGCGCCGCTCCAGGGAGCGTCTGTCGAGGACGGATTTTCGTACACTCTTGACTACCACTTCTCCTGGCCTCCCATTGGATACTCAAAGCCGATACTGAGTGTTATCGAGCTCGAGGTCTACATGTGGGAGGGTGACAATATTCCGACTTGGGCCAAGGAAGAAAATGGTAATACATAAACTCTCCGATCTTAACCTGCGAGCTTACGCTAGTCTAGGGGCGTTGATGCCTGGGTTTCGGCGAATCTGCACAGTAAAGGCTGATGTCTCAGCCTTAAATTCTCATGGCATTAAACTACAGCAAGGGCCAAATGGTTCTTACTGGAGAGCTGATTTTCAAGTCGCGGTGACTTTGCCTATCGGAGGTGCCCAGCTCCAAGCACGATTGCAATGGCGCGAACAGGTGAGTCCTCCCATCTTGATCAGAAAGAGGGTATCTCAGTGCATAGGGTATCCTAATGCAAGGACCGGTAACCACCCTTGTTCACTTCGATACCGTCAACGGTCAGCCAAGATGGGATGCACCACCAGCGTGGTCACCTTCATTCGTCTGGGGAACAACTACCGGGGAAAAATCGCTGAGGAATCTATGATCACATAACAGAAGAGGTTCCACCCTCTATTCCAGTAATACTCGTACGTACTCATTAGAAAATACCCGAGCGTGGTTGGAAGAACGGACAACCCAACTATGTCGAAGATCTTATCCAAAGGAGATTTTGTAACAGGGATGGCGGCGAAGATGCTCTCCCTGGTTAAAGTAGACGGATTTTATAGCACTGGTATGGACCTGGTTCGGAATGATTAACAAAGTGAGGGGTGAATACAAAAGGACCTGTGGATTGACAATGAGATAATGGTAACCACTAGCTCGCTGCGGCGCACCAGGTTCATTATCATCATCATATGCAACAAGTTGATCATCATACCGCTGAGCACGAACGCCACCAAGCCCTGTCCAATTCATATGGTACGCATAGTTACCGTCGGAGCATAGAAGAGTTAGATCAGGATATCTTTTGATGTCCTAAATATAGCCAATTTCATGCATAAATGATTCCGCAGAGATGTGAATGCTCGTATGCAACGGCTGACCTGACATCTTTCCTTGTGATACCAATCGCTGGGCGTTTCGTCTGAAGGGTTGGGGGACGAGGTGTTGACTCCAAATCTCCACCGACCTCAACCCAACCCATAGTCAATCTTCTGCTTTCTTGGCCCAATTTGGTAGCAAGAGGCCGTATACGCCGTCATATCTCCACTATCATCAAGCGAACGGTCTATGGTGGCGCATAAGCTTTGGCAGATACCTTTGTGGACGGAATATGACATGGTATACTTATTGAATAGTACAATTTGATCAACAATCATCGCAAATCGGTATGCTTGTTCGATGATTTATCTCTGTCGAGTCCTCTATCGTTTCTTCTTCCCCGCCGCTTAGCCCCCTTGGCTAGTTATGGAGTCTAGAGCAATCTTCAAGAGCTACCTATATATATCAAAGGAGGGGGGGGCATTAAAATCCTATGAAGGAGAAGAATGAGAACAGTCTGCTATTTGACGAGTAGGCATGTAAGATTACATATATGCGCGCGGAGCTTGTCCTACTAATAAACCCTACAATGTGTAAACAGACCAGATTCAGCATACGTATTTCATGAGAGTTCTGAAGAAACAAGTATCTTTGTATTAAGTGAGCCCGAACGAAATCATTTGTCAGGACTGCAATAAAGACTCACTCAAACGCAAGATTGCCGGTGTGAGCAGATGCCGTACAGTTTAGGCAACGAGACACTGCAACCCATCACTGCTCTGCCCTGGACCATCGGCATCCTCAAGACCTATTGGCCCTTCGGTGGATGGCAGGAGATGTCCAAGGATGGTGAAGAATTTCATGTTGACAACAGAGAGACTAGAGCTAGAATCCTCAAGGAAATTTAAACTTTGGGAATGGATGAGACACTGGCTCGGAGGAGGAAGCATTCTGGTTTTTTATATACCGCAACGGTGGTCCATTTGCATCTGAACAAGTACACGCTATCACGGGAAACACGGGACACGAATAGGCAAGCATTGTCACCGACCCTCGCACTCTCGTAAGGATGCGATCACGGCTGTCGTGGATGGGCGCGGTTCAATTGTTCAAGCACCCTCTGGGCGCGGTCCAAAGGTACTAAATCGCCCGGCTTGATGCCAAGAAATGATCAAAAATCTTAAATTCTCGAAGGGGGCTATACATATAACAATGCGTTACCTCATGGCGAATGCTGGATGAAGTAGACCGCGACACAAGCACCGAATGAGTTGAATTTTCTCATAGTTCTCTCCCGTCACTAGTTTCTTTTATCTCTCGCATCGCTCTTACCTGCTCGAGTAGTATTTCCCCCAACGATGAGGGGCCTCTCTAAGCCAAGGAACCAGAGAGGTGACATTCAGGAACAGAGTATGGAGGTTGGAAAAGGTAATCTATTCTCTTATGTATTGTCACTTTATTTGCGCGATGTAACTTGCGAACGACCAAAGACTGCCTCAATTGTCTTGTCTTGTTCGGTCGAGCCAAGTCACTTCAATTTGCATATACACAGTACTAGTGTTCCTAGAGTGACGACACGTCACTTCATGGTTCACGCCTTCAAGGAGCGCCATCTGAGCCCTTGGGCCAAATACTGCTCGATTGCCACGCGCGCCTGCTCAGTACCCTTGCTTTGCATCTCAAGGTTTCACGAGGCCTCACGCGGAATCTACGCAGTGTCGATGCTTTTCCCCATCAATTTAATCCCATCAATCGACTTGGGTACCTCTGTGGACGTGTCTACAGGCCGAATCAACGGCCCAGTTCTGTATTATTTGTATTATACTGCACTCCTTAATGCACTATAGACTCTGCTCGTCATATAGTGGTAAAATGGCGTCGAGTTTGGCGAGAATGTCGCTAGTAGAATAATTTCACCTGGAGCCGGGGCATGCAGACAATACTTCAGACTAAGATCTTCAAACTCTCGGCGACTCATAGGGTTGATGAAGATCATTCCTATTCCTATAAGAACTGTGAACACCGTTAGCGGCAGAGTCAGGGCATAGTCAATACTTGGATGATATCCCAAAAAGCGCAGAGTAATGTTGTAGCCAATGATCGGTGACTAGATACATTTGACATTTGTAGGTGCAGCTCCAAGGTCTTGACCAGGCGTTTGTCCAGAGGCCCTCTGGTGAGCCCCAAGCATAAGCTTTGGTGGGCGGCGGCCGAGCGGATAAATAGTTGCCCACTGTGCATGCGTGTCCTTTTCGTTATGGAAAATGCAAGTCATAACATCTCTTCGCATCGACCTCACGACCCCAGAACGAGCCTATATCCGTTATAACCACCATTGGTGCATCCCGACTTTACAATCGCTCGAGGTTCTCGCTGGGTCCGCCCCATGGGATTCTGATCTCTATGGATTTCTCGAGCACCTTCCGCCACTACGCGAGTTCCACTTGCGGGTGTTGACACACACGATAATGCCGCCGCAAATCTGGCACGAACTGTTCAAACGAATGAAATGCTCAACGATACAAGTTCTCACGTTCAACGTTTCTGATATGCCTGTGCTTCCAACGGACATCGAGCTCCCAAATATCTCCCAGGTCTTTCTGGAAGGATGTACTCCGGATTTCCGCGCGAAGAGTCTCTACGATCGACCGGAAAGTGATCGTAAGGAGCAACTGTCCGAACATTTCACAGCATTAGCAAGTAGATGCGTGACGTTGCGCTGCATTCGGATGCTGGACGACGAATTTCTTCTTATGTACGGCAGGAACGTACAAAGCTATGGTACGTCGGGGTGGGAAGTGCCCCGTAGCAAGAAACGCTTGAGCAATCTCAGAGCATGGAGAGAGTGGAGCTCACATCTGCGCGCTGCAGGAATCGCTTTGACGAATTGTGAAGGGGACATCATTGGTCTAAGTTATTGGTTAACTAGGTTATGATAATCAGAAAGTGCACTTTCACATCAAAATCGGCTCCATGTCTAGGATTTGATTGCTCTCTTCTGTGTAGATGAAGTCAAATGAGGGAAACCTACAGGTGCATTTGACCTGTGCGTAAAGATAGCCCGAAAGTCGCGAGATTGAGGTGGAGTGCTGGCTAATGGATAGCGCGAATTTGATTACAATTGCTCATCAACGGTGAATTGGTCGCCGTCTATGACTCGTCCGCACATTGGACCCTGATCGCTCTCCACTTAACGGTCCTTTCGTGAGTCTGGAGCAATATAAATGACTAGGATTCAATGAGCCTACCCACGCGTGCAATCATCTTGACTGTATCATCGTATGCGTCCATTCTATCTTGATATCCGAATTGATCCTTCTGTACCTCCAAGTCCCAACCGTGCCCAACGCCTTTGATGTATTTTCCCTCCACTTTCCCGCCGTCCTTTTGCAGCCGTTCACGCAGAGCCTCCGCTTTTACAGACAGGTGATCGTACTCCGTTGTCCACAATAGCAAGATTGGTGGGAAATCACGGGTGGGGGCAAGTGCAGGGGAAATCTCGACTCGTCTCTTCAACTCTTCGATCCGCTTGGTCTCCTCCTCGGTGAAAGTGGAGAAGAAGATGGGGAGAAAAAGTGGGCGATAGTGATCACGTCGCTAACAAAGGGTGGCATGAGCGTCCCTGGCCATGTCTTTGGCTGCGGTGGCTCTGGTACAGTCGCACGCTCGCCTAACCAATTGACGGGCGGATAAAATGCTGATATGCCCTTGATCGGATGTACTCTTGTCTCTGCGCTTCCCCCTTCTCTGTGCACCTGCTCAGAGGCGAGCTTGACAGCCAGACCAAGGGCGAGAGTCGCACCTGCGCTTGTCCCACTGAGGGTGACACGGTCCATGTCAACGTTGAACTTTGTCGCGTTCTTCATGAGATAGTCGTACACGTCTCGCGCGTCTTCGTACGGTGCGGGCGCTGGGTGTTCGGGAGAGAGTGCGTAGGAGCAGTCGAAGATGGTGACTGGATATGCATCTGTGGTGAGGAGATCCGAGGAGAGGATCGTGCGTATGAGTCCGCCATTCTGACCGTGTAAGGGAAGCATCCACCCAGATCCTGCCCGTCGCATTTGTCAGTAAACAAATTAATTTCAAGAATGTAACTGATTAGACGAGATGCGCACCGTGCCAGTTGATATGGACCGCAGAGGTTCCGTTTGTGAGTCCTAATGCGGCCTTGTTTCGGTAAATATGTATCCTAATAGTCCTCTTTCCTTTCGTAGACGGGATTGTGACGATCTCTTGAGGCGGCTCGACTCGCTCGACACGACCCATCGCTCTCCCGAGGGCAATGCCAAAGAGACTGAACCCGCGCATCATTTTTGCCATGAGATAGAGCTTGATATAATTTGTCCGTCCGGTCGTATCACTAGAAGTGGACATCTTGATTCCTTTCGGGTAAATGGAGTGGACAGAGGATGGAGACGCAATAAGACGAATTTGGATGTCTTATACACAAGAAAAGCAAATAGCTTACGTGTTAGTCCGGCTTGATCACTGTCCCCGCAGTTTACAGATGTCCACGTCGACGCCGTCCGCAGTGGCGGAGTTTGAAGTGTCTCCGATGTCAAGGATCTATCATACAGCCTGCATCAATATACGCCCAAAATCTTCAGCATTGTGTCGCAGGCACAATTGTTGCGGGTCCGCATCGTGTTGCCCCCTAACAGCCGTCAGTCGTTGGCCCTTCGCGAAGGCAGATATACACTTGGTGCTCCCACAGCAAGCGTGCCATAGATTGGAGTGCTCGAATCCAATCTCAACTTTGTAGTGAATTCTCCAGACTGGTCGCCCATCCACACCTGCGCGTGATTGGATCGAAGGGAGGAGTTGACTCAAGTCGGCAGTGATAGTCCACAATTTTCGAAGCTACCTGAGCCGTTCACCTGTGCAGAATATGAGACATAAGCACAACGACACCGAGAGAAAGGGGAGACTGGCCTTGCTCGTTGTACGGCCACAGTGTCTCGCCAGGTCCTTCCCAAACATGTAGAGATGTCTTGCATGTGCCAAGATCCGCTGCATGAGACCGCTAGTGGAAATCACGATGATGCCTCTCTGATGCCGTCCATGAGTCGGTGATGATCGTGTTCTGTGCTCTCGGTGAGTACCTCTATCTATTGCTTTAAATTGAGCGAGAAGCCTGCCCGAGGAATCATGACGCTAAACACAATTCCTTCTCAGACCCCTAACTCATCCATCAGTCACTGGGAGACAGACCGTTGACGGACGTACTGCGAGTTCAAGTAAGTTTGCATCTCTCGCTCACGATGAAGAGATGGTTTATAGTCGACTCCCATGACCATTCCACATGACCACCGAGCGGCGCGACCGCGAACGAGTTGCTTCGTGTACCATACCACTGCGCGGTCACTCTGTGACATCAATATTTAATATAATCTATTGACTCCGGACGTACGAAGCGGCTTTCCTCTTGGAAATGAATAAGCAGGAGGGATGCAGCAGAAATGAAGTTGGGGCTCACGAAGGTTCGTCTATCGCCACCACTTGGATCCCTATTGACATAATCGCTGATTCGAGTTTTGTACGCAAGGTGACTCGCCAAGTCCACCGACGAGGAGTAGATGCTATACATAAGCAGCTCGTAATGCAGGCAGAGGTCGGGCCTACCCCAATTCTTGGTGGACCTATGAGCTTGTTACAGCTTTGAATCACATTTTTGATGACATTTGAAAACGCATGCTCGACTTCTGCACCAGAGAGGGTCAGTTTGCCGCATCCAAGTCCTTGTCCGTGTATGCTGTAGCGCATAGTGGACGCTCGCTTCGCCTTCGGTAATGAAATGCAGCCGTCTGTCTGCTTCACGGCGCGATGGAAAGATACCTGCTGTGACCGCGACGTTTGTGAGAAAAGTTTGCTGGGTGATATCCCATCCGTTGGGGTGCAAAGGACGAGGATAAGCGAGGGCGGTAGACGGTCCCATATGCTCCGTCCATTCGGCGTATTGCCGATGAAGAATGCTCGTATGTTAAGAATATATAGCTCAGAAAGTCGGCGTAGATTTTGCCGAGTGTGACGCCTGGTGGGAGTAAAGCTAGTTCAACTGTCCCCTTGCCTGCATTAGATGGTTGAATAGACTCTGGATGTAGAAGTAGCTGAATAGTGTTATTTGGCAATATAATCATCTACAATGGGACCGACCTTGAACCAAGAAGCTCTCTGGTACTCTTCATCGTTGATAAACTCGCTTGCTTCTGCACCAAATGCTTTAGCTTCTCCTTTTCTATAGGGGACTATAGTCATTATCTGGCATATTTCAGACTACACGTGCCCATGATCTGGGTATAGCGCCCCTTGGAGGCTCCGCTTGCTTCTGGCTGACCTGGACACTTGATGACCTGTGATATCGTCTTTGAGTCCAAAATTATGTGTGATTTTGTGTATTACCGAGAGAACGGCGAGTGGGGAACCTGGATAGAGATGGCAATAGGATGGAGACGGCGCTTGGCTCCTCTGGGTTAGAGAGTTTCCAGCGAGACTAGTGCGTACTCTTTGTGGTCCCGGTATCGCAGCTGATCACAATTCCTTCTCTGACTGTTAGCGCTGACCTATTGTAGTCATTACGAGGCGTAATCTCCAGCATATTCATTGGATTCAGTAATCCGCTGAGTGTAAACACCTCCGTGTCGCGTATGTAAGCACTTGCCATTCTTGGTAATTCCGACTAACGAGATTACAAATCGCAGCCGTCTGCGCCCACAGCCACCGACTTGCTGCCTTGGACTCCGCGTCATCTGCGCCGACGTCGATTGTCCTGTCATATTCCCCTCCCAAAATATTCTAGGTGCTATCATTCATCTCCCAGCACGCGCCGACACGCGTTGAAAGGCAAACGGACAACATGCCGTCGTTTTCACTCTTGCCACAGCCAAAATCGTTTCACAAGAAGAAGAACTACGTGCTCAAGGAAGAACTAGGCAGTGGCTCGTTTGGAAAGGTCATCCGAGCGACCTGGACGAAGCCGCTCGACGCGGACTCTAATAATTCCGCAAACAATTCGACAGCTACAAATGGTGGAGTGAGAAAGTCGAGCACAGGGATATGTGCCTCTACAAGCACGTTGGAGAAGGAAAGGAGCAGCGTTGGACTCGCTGCGCAGAATGTTCGCCCGGGCGAATCGCGAGACGTCGCCCTCAAAGTGATCCCGAAGAAAAAGGTCAAGCACAACGAAGACTCAGTGTGGGGCGAGATGAATGTACTGAAAGGACTTGACCATCCGAACATCGTATGTCTTCTTAATCATCGGAATTGTGCGTATTCTGACCAGGAGTCCCGCAGGTCAAGTTTTACGAGTGGTTCGAGTCCCGAGACAAGTACTATCTATCGTTTGAACTCGCGACGGGGGGCGAGCTCTTTGAGCGGGTAACACGTCAGGGCAAGTTCACCGAGAAGGATGCCCAAAACGTCGTTCGTAGCATGCTTCAGGGCGTCAAGTATCTTCATGAGCATGACATTGTCCACCGGTGAGCAGATTTCAAATCTCATATTGCCCCAATCTGACCGGACTTAGCGACTTGAAGCCGGAGAACATTCTCTACCGCACAAAGGCGTCCGATAGCGACATTGTCATTGCAGACTTTGGAATGTGCGTGACTTTCCTCATAGTATGGCCAGTACTGAGTGATTTACAGCGCCAAGCACTTACATGGCCCAGACCAGCAGCTCCTAAGCGTGGCCGGATCCTTTGGATACGTGGCACCAGAAGTTCTCGCACAGAAGGGACACGGAAAGCCAGTAGATATCTGGAGTACAGGGTGCGTATGATTCATTCTCACTCGACGCCGCTAACGGCATTTAGGATCATTACGTATGTTCTTCTGTGTGGCTATTCGCCCTTTCGCTCGGAGAAGCCGCAAGAACTGTTCGAAGAGACGCTTAATGCCAGAATCCAGTTCCACGATCGGTACTGGAAGAATATCTCGCAAGAAGCCAAGTCGTTTATCCTCTCCCTCCTCAGACTCGACCCTGCCGATAGACCGACAGTTCAAGAGGCACTCAAGGACCCCTGGCTGAGCGCCGAAGTCTCGACAGACCACGACTTGTCGGCTGCGTTGCGCGAAAACTTTTCGCCGCGTGCGAAATGGCGCAGTGCGATTGATGCCGTCCGTGCCGCTGGACGGCTCTCTGCGTTGGCGAATGCCCATAGAAACTCGGGCAGCTCGTCAAGTTCGAGCACAGCTCTTTCTGGGAGGATGAAGAGTGACGACAGTACGCTCACCGTGGATAGCGGTGGGTGGAAGTCGACGTTTACGGACGATAGTCGTAAGGGCACGGAGATAAGGGACGGCAAGACGACGAGCGATGAAGAGGAAGGAGAGGAAGATGGTGGTGTTGGCATGGAGTGGGAGATTAAGCCTCACCATCACCATCATCATCACCATCATTCCAAGAATGAGACCGCTACTACGACATCACCAACGACAACAGCGACGATGCCTCCTCCGCCACCCGTGACGGTAAAGAGCCAAGCAGAGTCTGTCAAGGCAGAAGTAGCCAAGTCACACGCGAGGCGGGAGAGTGACGATAGTGACGATGTCCATAATCGGATTCCCGGCGCGTATATCTGGGACGCCGTCAAGAAGGCGCTCGACTAATTGTTTCTCTATTTAATAGGCTATAGATGTATGAGCTTTCTGTTCGTCATGTATGATTGGTATCTAATCAAGTACTTATTCTTCTGGAGCTGCACTGTTCATGTTGTAAGATAGATGGCCTCGGACCCTTCCACAACCTCGACCTTACGCTCGGCGATGGAGCGTGGATCCAAGAAGAGTACGCAATCTGACTATACGATAGTACCAATTCTGATCTGGTCTACTTTGTAGAGCAAGAGTACTTTGATAGCAAACGGGGCCAGTCGTCTTGGGCGAGGCCCGTAATAGCGACGGCGGCACCAGCTTCTGTGCGCAACCTTCTCCTCCAAAAAGATCTCGATGCGGGCGATCTTGCCATCGCAGCCGTCCGCAAGCAACTTGAGATCTACGAGATGAATCTCAGACAAATCAAGGCCGGTGACGGGTCGTTCAATCGAGATGATAACCGCAATGAAGAAAGGACTGGATTTAGGAGTCTCTTCTCAACTGCAGCGAGGAAACTCGGGGAGCTCATGGAGGACGATCCGGAGAACGTAGACGCCGTTATGAATATGGTCAATCCGACCATCTCCCGTGCGAGTTTGACGTGGTATTCGATCCCTTATACCGCTTTTTGCACTATTCACTCACAACATACGCCCCACGAACCTGATCGCGAGCGCACACCCATCGAGGCAGCAGGAGCACGAGTGGATGGTGGAGATGATGGAGAAGGATTTAGCTTGGATTGGTGGATATTGAAAAATGAGACCTGGCTCCGTAATCGTCGAATTCGAGATCCCAATGCCAACTGGCGTATAGGCTTGGTTGGACTTGATGACAGATCCAACAATGTCTGGTCTACATTGGTCGAGCTAGGTACTACATATCGCAAGATCAAGCGACAGCAGCTAGATGGCTTCAAGTTTCTTGACGCGAGAAGGGCTGAACACGTCTACCTCCAACGCTCCAATAAGCAATTCCAAGCCGCTTACCAGCGTTTGACGAACGGCCAACTCAAGGGGTTGGACTGGAGTAATGTATTTGTGGCCGGAGGGAGCGTTCTCGGAGCGCTATTATGTCCGGATGGAGTGGAGAACCCCACGAACCGTCCGGAGCAGTGGGAGTCTTCGGATATCGACATCTACTTCTACGGGCTCGGGCCAAAGCAAGCGAAAGAGAAGCTCCATCACCTATTCGATGTCTTCAAGGCGAACCTGCCTAAAGACGCGCCAACGCTCGTCGTTCGAAATACGAGGACGATCTCATTTATCAGCAACTATCCCAATCGACGCTTCCAGATCATTCTCAAGCGATGCATGAGCCCGGCAGAGGTACTACTCAACTTTGATCTGGATATTTGTGCCGTGGGGTTCGATGGAGAGGCTGTTTATATGCTACCCCGAACGGCGAGAGCCCTCGAAAGTGAGTTTTTACTGCAATTCTGGCCAGAATCTCATGCATTGACAGCCGGATACAATTCATGGACGATGGACATGGTGCAGGGACATTACCTGGGTACACGCCGGGCATCACAGGAGCAGAGGTATGGGCAATATGAACTGTACGCGGACATTGAGAGTCCCCCAGAGTCTTCAAGTATGCGGACAAAGGCTATGGCATTCGGATTCTTCCTCAATACCTCGCTGCGCTTAAGAAAGTCGACGTTAAAGACGTACCTAGGGAGTCACGACGCCGCACTGCTAAAAAGGGCAGCTTGGCTCTCGAGCCATATATCGCTGATGCGCGCGACTATTTCGAGCGCGTCTTCAAAGTGTACCTTAAATGGTCCCACGATGGTGCAACCCTCCAACCACATTATAGCGGCTCTAGCTGGTGTGGTTCGCCAATGTATGAGTTCAAGGCTCGGCGATGGAATGTCGACGAGAGCGACAAGGAGAAGCGAATACCTGTGCTTACGCATGCGTTGCTGGACACGAATGAGCAGGTGACAGGAGAGCCCTTGAGACGAAGCTGTTTAACGGGATTCACGCTGCTTTATCGGCACGTGGCGCTTTGGGAGGCCCAGGAGCAAGGGAGGCTCAAGATTCAGGACGACGTTTGGGCCAGTACGACGGTGAGCAGAAGTATGCATCTATGAATAAGCTCTGAAAAGCTCTAGTATGAGGACGTACTTTACCAAAATGCCTACGACGAGCTTCCACAGTACGTCTCCATCGTCACGTTCCACCCATTGACGCGTCCGGCCCAGATACCAATGGGATGTGACATTTGACCTCAAAGAATTTGGGGAAAGGATTGAACAATTCAATGCCCAGCAATCAGAATGGGTCGAAGACGAGGTCAACCCATGTTGTGAGCAAACCTTGGAGGCGAGCATCTTTTATCTACTGACAATATCCCAGGGGGGGAAAATCATGGTTCATTTGTGCCTACGGTCCGACGTATCATTCATGGGGAAAATGTTGACGAGGTTCTCCAGAAAGATATTGTGCTCGCAGCGTGGATGCCAGAGAGCTTTGTCACGTTTGCAAGGTCTATGCTGGACGAAGTAGCCAAAGATATTCCAGACGTCAAAGGATCTTCTGTCATACAAGAACTCAAGCGTATAGAGGAGGGTGACGAAGTACTCTGTCGGATCGATATCGATGCACACATCATGTGGCAGCAGTTGGATCGTAGAGCCGACGAGTATGTCCTTCCATCGTTGTTTCATAACCACTGCTGACATAGGTATAGACTATTTGAACTGATCTGGAGTTTTGTGTTTGCCAACCGGAACATGGAGCTCGAAGATTCCAATCGGCTCAAGCTCCTGAAGAGACAAATATCGAGGAGAGCTTCGAGACTGAAAGATGAAGACGAGTTCCTCGACTTTGCCGCCTGGGTTTTTCGTGACCCTGGAGATATTGGTGGAGAGAGCTATGGTGCTATGGGCCAAGGGTTTTGGTGGGAGTGCTTCAATTCGGATGAAGAGGAGGAAGACGAAGACGAAGACGAAGACGGAGATGAAGATGAAGATGAAGATGAAGACGAAGACGAAGACGAAGACGAAGACGAAGACGAAGACGAAGATGAAGATGAAGATGAAGATGAAGATGAAGACGAAGACGAAGACGAAGACGAAGACGAAGACGAAGACGAAGAGGAGGAAGACGAAGAGGAATAGATATAATAACCTTGAGAATATCTATGAACGCTTTCAATTCATTGAGTATGTACATGGCCACTCACGCGACCGTCGGAGTTTGAAATCAAACTTGGACTTGAACGACGCTCAACGCGTCGCGTCGCCTCCCCTCAACGCGTTAAATATCCTCTCATAATCTCACAAAAATGCCTAGAGAGGTCTTTGTCGCACCGTCACGTCCATTTGCAGAGCCGCCCGCGCCTGGATCGCTCAAGACAGCCGAAGAACTGGGACTTTCGAGCGCCAATGCATGGGGATATGGCGTCTCGACGCGTCTGCTGAGCGATCCTGGACGATGGGAATTATTTAATATGATTCAGACGGGCAACGTCTGGTTGGATAATTACATGTTGGAGATCCAATCCAAGCTGCAGGCAGTCGAAGTAGGCAAGCTAAAGGAAGAAGTGTGCGTTGTTTACGCCTTTGGAAACGCGTCGAGAATCATGCTGAGACTTCTGGTCACGTAGCGACTTTGTCGATCTTGTCAAGACGCCTGGACGAAATAAGGGGACAAACAAGTCTCGCTCACAGACGACTATCGATGCGGAAAGATTGGCAAAGATTAACGCTTTGCATTTCGGAGAGCTTGAGCGCCACTCGCCCGTCAAGAAACCACAGGTCAGCAACTCACAACCCTTCTACGTGGTTTCTGACGCAATCATATAGTTCTTGAAGGATGTAGCAGACGATGGCGCCCAGTTGAAACAACTTCCAGCGTCTGTCACGATGGACGCTGTCCGTCCAGAGGAGATGCACGTTGTCACGCATTCACCGATTGCTCCTCTGCCACTCAAGGCTCAAGGAGAACCACTTGGTATCTCTATGACTACCTCTCAGGCCACTATCAAGCCTGCCGCAGCACCAAGCGTAGCCTCTTCGTCAAGCGAGCGCCGATTCGGTCCTCGGCCACTTCCAGCCCCTCCAGCCTCTGGGATGCGATCCCGTACCACTTCCAATGCCAGCATTATTTCCGTCAAACCGTCGACATACGAGAGACCGCCTAGCCGTGCTGCTGTTGAGCCCAAGCAACCAGTCGCTGTCTCAGCCGAGTCTCAGAAGCCCAAAGTTCCAGTACCTGCAGCTCTCAGAACGCCTTCACCGATCCCTATTTCCGCTGATGACGGAGATGACATGGTCGTCGATGTCGAAGTTCCACTCAACGATTTGACAATGCCACTCAACGATACCACGTCTTTGTTCCCATCCATTCTAAATCGTAAACCGAGCTTTGCGGCCCTACCAGGCCCGAGCCCGCTCAAGCGAAGTTCGCGAGGGACCTCTCTGGCCAACTTTCACCACTCGGACGGTGAAGGCTCGAGCAGAGCGTCGTCAGGCACGGCGTTAACGTTTACAAAGCCACCAAGCGCGAATAACGGAACTCGTTCCTCTGTTCGTCCGAGCTCTGGATGGCTCAAGAGCGCAGCGGCAGCTCGAGACCGAACTACATCTATCCAAGGCGGTGTGCCCAAGATCTCTAACGAGACTGCTCTCAATACTGCTGCAAATGCTGTAGGAGCCAGCTCTGGATTCAAGCGTAAGAGTGAGCATGGAGACGTCTCTGCGGCAGAGAGGGCGCCCAAGGTGCAAAAGACGCAGAATACCAGCTTTGCTATGCAGAGAACATCGGAGGAGAAGCCTGTGCTCGAGCCAACGTCGAGCAAAGGTTCCTTACATGGAACTGACGACGGAAAGCAGGACGACGATGAGTCCATGCCGCACGGACAGGACGAGGACGATACTGCCAAGAGACTGATGAGACTGAAGGGTCTTGTCAAAACACCGGTGTTGGAAGATGGACCCGCGTCCACTCGGAATACTTTGACGGGTACGAGTGACCGCACTCGCGTCGAGAGCGATACCACCCGTATTAGTGCTCTCACCTCTGCGACACCCGGAGATAGGGTAAAGAGATTGCATTGCCATCGTCAACAGTCGAGAAGAAGGGCGACGGCGTCAAGGAGTCAAGGCCTCGCAAGGAACCCGTCAGCGAGGCCGCACCGAAAAGAAAGGATGACATGGGTACTAAGGTTGCTCCTCCATCGAATGCGACTATCGCCACACTTGCTGCTTCGACTACCCCTCCTGGGTCGCCCGTTACAGTTGCACTCGATAAACGAAAGAATAAAGATGCGGTCCCAACTGCAACTGTCAAGGTGGAGGAGAAGCCCAAGGCGAATCCTCCTGCGCTCGTTTTCAAGCCTCCAGCAAAGGCCAGCATCTTCTCTGCTTCAACCAAGCACACATCGGGAGTACCGGAAAAGACAAAGCAAAATGGCATTTTCAGTCGGCCTCCGTCACTCCAAGCCCCGTCTTATCAGAACCTGGCTGGTGGCAGTCAAACTACCGAGGAAACCGAGTCCCAAGCTACCTCTATCTTCGATGCACCAGTAGCTAAGGGCAAGACGAGTATCTCGACGTTCGACACCGGTTCTCAGTCGTCGCATCCTGCCAATGAACAATATACGGAAAAGGAGGACGAGTTTGCCGGATGGGACGAAGAGGACGGTGTCACGGCTGGATGGATGAGCAAGGGAGATGAGACTGCTGGTATTCAGCGCATACCCGGTGCTTTCAAAGACGAAGAGGAGAACCGGGAAGAAGAACCGGAGGATGTTACGAGTAACCGTTGGCATGCGCTCCGAGCCGAAGCTATGGCAGACGCAAACGCGAATCCCGACCATGGACGAGAGGAGACACCTACTCCATCTGGGGACGACGAAGAGATGGCGATGGATGAAGAAGATATTGAGATTGGAGACAGTGAGGGCGAACCAATGGAGGAAGAGCCTGACTCGGAGCCTCCCAAGCCTGCGGCTCCAATGTCGGTCGGCGGTGGCATTAT
Organism: Serendipita indica DSM 11827; assembly: GCA_910890315.1. Lineage (NCBI taxonomy): Eukaryota > Fungi > Basidiomycota > Agaricomycetes > Sebacinales > Serendipitaceae > Serendipita > Serendipita indica. Next base: position 345,952 of record CAJVGD010000018.1, on the reverse strand, counting down.
GGCGTCCGTCGGTTCATTAGCCTCCAAGTTTGGCCTCAAGAGCTTGCGGATGGCAGCTGCTGCTGCTGAAAAGGTATGTGTCCTCGACGACCTGACACCTAGTTGATACCTTTGATAGGAGAAGACGGAAAAGGAGAAGAAGCAGAAAGAGATGGAGGCTCGTCGACAAGCCGCTGCACAGAAAAAGGCAGAAGAAGAAGCGAGACGCAAGGAAGAGGCGGAACGAAGACGTAAACTCGAAGAGGAAAGGCGCAAAAAGGAAAAGGCGGACACGACCTTGAAGGGGAGCGTCAAAACTGTGAAACCACTAGTACGTCTGGCACTGATACTCTGACTATCTCTAACGAAGAAGCAGCAGGTTCCCGTGTCGGAGAAAAGCAACCCGAAATCAAACGGCAGCCATCCAAGCTTGCGTTGGGCAACTCGACGCTCGCAAGCTCAAAGACCGGGCCATCAGTTATTTCGTCCACGTCAAAGCGAGCGCCCACACCAACCAAAGCGCCGTCGACCATCAAGCTCCTCAGTCAAGCGAGCGCCGCGGCTTCAACCTCAAATCTCCCTATGCTCACTCCTCTCGCTACCCCTACCTCCATTCTGGGTCCCACGACGGTCAAAGCTGGCACCAAGGTCACTTTCAAACCCAGCTCGACCTTGCCCCTCAAGACCGCGTTGGTGAACAATGGTAGCACAACAAGCTTGATGTCCAGCAAGCAGGTTCAGCGGACGGAGACTACGACCAGCAGAGTGGAAGCCGAGGTTCGCCTTTCCGAAGGCGGGATTGACGAGAGCGCCGACTTGCCAGACATCAAGAGCGAGTACTCTGACTCGGAAGATGAGGACAGACCGCGAACGTATGATCCACCTGTGTGGGCTCAGTCCCCCGACTTGCGACAAGCGCTCGAAGATATGCGCACGGTCAATCCTGATACCATCTTTGGTGCGATGCCGACGTTGAGGATGGAGGAGATTTTCCCTGGGAGGCGGAAAAGCAAGTTTCGTGCGAGAACGAGCTCGGCGAACTGGGCGGGTACGGATGGCGTTACGGCCGAGGAGGAGATTGAGTATGCGAGACGAATGGGATTCGAACAGTAGAAAAAGGACATTGCATGAGCTATGTACATTGTATACCTATATGGTACAAATGCCATGTTCGTTCATTTGGGTAAGAGACGAATATCAGCGAGGTGCATTATGGATATAGTTGACATCGGATTGGGTAGTGTAAACCACCGGGTGCATATACCACACAAGCTCTTGCTTTTGTGTTCCCTTGTGGGGAATCGACTGCGTGCAGCTCACTCCCCAACCAACACCGATCATGCAGGTAATAGGAGCCGTCTTGTATCCAGTTCGTGGTGGCTTGAAATCGGTGAATGTCCCTCGTCGGAGAGTATCTCCATGTACTGGCATATAGATCTTGAAGTTTGCGTCTACACATTCCTGTTCGAGCCGTCGACGAATTTGAGCAGCCCGAACCAAAAGGTTGAGGGCCAATTTTATAATCTCATCTTTAGCGACTTCCACGTCCCTGACTTGGCTGATCAACATTTCGATGTTATTCGACATTGTAACAGCCGGCTCGGTCCAGTCTTTGGGCGTTGGGATCTGGCCAAAGGTAATCGATCTCCAACGACCCGCATCTCCCTGAGACTCCCCGTCCTGGATAGATAAACTGATGTTGGATAGGAGCTTTGAAGTCGGATCGTTGATGCTGCATCCCGGAATGAAAGGATCAAACACATAGCGTTTGATTCCGGCGGATAATATGTGATTGATCATGAGCTTGACAATTGGGAGAAGTAGTAGGCCATGCTTAAGATTCTGGAGGCCTGCGAGGAATGGGTGGAGATCCTGGAATGAGAAACTTGGGGTGCTGAGCATTCTAAGGAACGATTTGTAGTATTCGGGTCCGCAATACGCATCCAGTTGCTTCTCATATGGCTTTAACAGTCGATCCGACGTCCTATCAATCTCCCCGCGAAGCGCTTCAAGCTCCTTTATTCCTTCCTCTGCGCTTAGCTCCCCCTCATCGGGTGCGTCCTGCGTCGTTGCTGCAAGATCTTCTTCGACAGTCTTTTGTTCTTGCTGTAGTTTGATTATCGCATCCTCAATCTCCTTCTTGCGCCTGACACTGTCCCGTACATCCTTCTTCAGAGAGCTCACGATGCTCTCAGCCGTTGCTAGTTCGAGTCTCTCCTTTGCTAATTGTTTTTCGAGGTCTTTAATCTCATCGAATCGTCTTTTGTCTTCCGGATCTCTCCTCTAGAAGAGTGGTCTTAGAGAATGTGCGCCCAGATGCAAATACTTCTGCTTACCGACCCAATTCCGACAACGTGATTAAAGGCTCCACCGATGGCTCCGGTCGTGCGCTCATAAAATGAACGAGTTGTAGCAGAGACCGCTGGGTTATCCATGGCCGTCGCAGATCTTAAGAAGGCGGTTGTTTGGTCACTCGAGACATTTTGGATATTATCGCCATGTATTTCCTTGTTATCTTTCGAATATCTTGTTCGATCACCCGTAACGAGTTGGAACCAATCTCCATCCAGCGTCTATCAGCAATCCCAGCCAGCAATCGATAACGTCAAATAGCAGTTATATTAGCCTCAAAGGAGCCAATTGAGATCCAAACTCGGTACATATGGACCCCAAACGGTCCCATCCAGCAATAAATTGAATGTTCTACGACTGCGGCAGTTGAGAAAAGATATGCTCTCAATTGGAAATCTGCGGGAAACCATGGGACCGGTTCGAAACTCTTTGAATTAAATGATTGGCTCGCCATTTTGTCGATCATCCAGCTGCACGCATCCAGCAAGCCCTGGCAAGCTCTGACATTCCCCTCTTTAATGTACAATCATACTATCCGACGGGCCAAGAGCCTGCTCCAGCTTTCTATCTCCTTCGCTCTCATACCACAATCGTTTGAAGATGGGGACCAGGTACCAATGCGACAAATTGTACACTGGGGAAGAGAAGATTGTTATTGCGTATGACATTGGGACTACCATGTGCAAGTCAGCATGACCTATATCCTGCGCGTGCTGACTTTCGTTGAAGCCGCCGTCTCGTTTTGTCACCTGACAAAAAACTCTTTCCCTTGGGTTGAAATGGCGAGTCTACGTCTTGACTACAAGTACCAAGGTTCTTACCTTCCAAAGGTTACCAACTGGCCAGGTCAGGCGCGTGGCAGTGGCGGGTCCAAGGTATGCGTTGAAGATGATCTTTTCTCCTCTCACCCACGTAGATTCCAACCCTGGTAGCATACGATGGAACTCGAAATGTGGCTTGCGGAGAAGAGGCGTTGAAGCATCTGGACTCTGACACCGTACGCGTAGCTAAGCTATTCAAGGTATATTGGTCGCTCCTTCGTGATCTATCTAATCCTCTCCCAGCTTCACCTACATCCAGAGACTATCAAGACTGGGCTGCAAAGTCTTGCCATTCCGCCTCTCCCTTACGGCGTTTCGATCACCAAAGTTTATGCGGACATCATATCATACCTCTTCTCTCACACGCGATCGTATTTCGAGGAACGTGGTGGGGGATCAATAGTTTGGAGCCGTTTGCGCGACAGCATGGAGTTTATCTTTGCCATCCCAAATGGCTGGAACTACATCCAACACCAGACTCTACGTCAAGCCGCCATTGACGCTGGATTGTTCCCGTCCTGGAAAGCCAACTCTCAGCTTCAGTTTATCACCGAAGCTGAAGCCTCTGTTCACTTTGCACTCACATATGGAACGACCAAAGGATGGATGAGTTCTGGGGAGGTTTTTGGAGTCATTGATGCTGGTATGCGAAGGTTTGCCTACTTGATCGCCTTTAATTTTATGTTTAGGTGGTTCAACGACCGACAGCACTCTCTACACCTGTTCCTCTGTCTATCCCGATATGGTTTTACGCGAGGCAGGGGTGAGCGAGTGTATAGAGATACGATTTTTCTTCTTTATAGCATCCTGCTTATATTGTTAGGCAGGAGGAGTCACTGTAGACGACGGCTTCCGGAGCATGCTGCGCAATAAGCTCAGAAACTCAGATTATGAAGATGAGGAAACTGTTGAAACCATTGTCACGAACTACGAACCGAAGGTTTGTATCGTTACTTGTCCTAAACTCGTGCTCATCCTGGCTCTATCCAGACCAAGCGCTTATTCGACGGGGTCATGGACAGGAATGTTGTCCAATTCGGTGGACCTCGTGATACCGACAGAAATTTGGGTATATTCAAAGGGAAGATTTCGCTTACAACCTCCGAAATGGTCATTGCATTCAATGAGACCGTCTCCAAAATTTTGGCAAGCGTGCGGCGGCTTGTTAGTAAATCAACACCAAAGGTGGGTACATTGCCGTTTCATAAGCTTACTTCTCACTCATTCTTCCTAGTATCTCCTTGTTGTCGGAGGGTTTGGCGAGTCGCCTTATCTCCAAAAGCGTCTCAAGGACGAATTTGGCAGTCGGGGGATCAGTTTTATCATCTGCCCAGATCAGGCAACGTAAGTGAAATAATCAGATTATCTGGTGTTCACGAGCTCATTCCTCCATCAGAAAGAAGGCCGCAGCGTAGGTTGTGCACTGGTTTCGTTCGCTCGTACTCATTCTATGCAGCGAAGGTGCCGCGATTTGGTACCTAAAGAAGCTTGTCAAGTCTCGTATTGCCCGTGCGACGTTTGGGACATGCACCAACACGCCGTATGAGCCAGCCCTCCATCGTTCAAGACCCTACCAAATTCGCACAAACCACGCGTAAGAGGCAATAATTACATCTATGAATACTAATAGTCACTCAGAGGCGTCATACAAGCCACTGATGTTTTCGATACATGGGTGACAAAGGTAGGTTGGCGTTGGCGTTCTCTCTCTTTCTGACTAACATCAAATATATAGGGCACGATCGTGGAAGATGGATTCTCTCACGTTGAGAAGTATCGAATCACCCGGGCCAAAAACTTTCTTACGTCGTGGTTCAGCATACCCCTTGGTATGCAAGAGCAAGAAGTATATATGTGGGAAGGTGAGGACCCACCGACCTGGGTCAAGGACAAGTCGGGTTCGTGCATCGATCTTTCCGGAGTATCATACTGATTTGCGAGAATAGGTGCTGTAACTCCGGGACTCAAACACGTCTGCACCGTCAAAGCTGATGTCAGTGGTCTCACAAACTCGATGGAAGTACGCTCTGGAAGCAAAGGCGAGTACTATGCCGTGGAGTTTCAGGTGGCCATCTCGCTACCCGTCGGGGGAGCACAATTGCAAGCGAAGCTGCAGTGGGAAGAACATGTGAGTGCACTTTAACAATCATTCATTGGCTCATTTTGGTAGGGGGTGAAAATGGAAGGCCCAGCGAGTACCATTGTTGACCTTGGTAACTAGAGATGTATTCCCGGGATCATTAAATCAAGATAGGTAGTGAACCACAATCTAGATAATTTATTTTGCACGAAGGTTTGACGTACTCCTCACCATGGAGAATTGTGATCTTGGTTCCTTCCTTGACCGACGCCCACGAGTGGCGAACGGATAACGCTCAAACAGACGTCTTTCGTTATTTGGACGCGCTATCCCGCTCATTTGAGTCGTCATTTGCGGGCCCTCCCCGTTCGGGTCGCGGGAAATCATGGGCATCCGCGTAGAACGTCGAGTTCCGCAAGTAACAAAGGCTAAACATGAGTATTGAGGGATATCCCGTCTGGCACACAGCCCAGTCTCGCCAGGCTCTAAATTGAACATTCTCAACCAGCAATAACCCAAGTGCCTGGACACCTCGATCATCCAGTGTCATCCAGCCGCTTAGAAGCACGTTGAACTGCCGCAAAAATGGAGCCAATTCGCTTGCTTTTGGGTTCCACGCTTTCTTTGTCCCACAAGTTCACCCCCGCCTCGTCAGCCATGGCGTCGTATCGCAGCGAGAAGATGTACCTCGGAGATGAGAAGATTGTGATCGCTTTGGATATTGGCACAACCATGAGTATGCCACCCATCTCTCTGGATGCGGAACCTGACCATTGCAGGTGCCGCGTCCTATTCGCATCTCTTTAAGAGGTCCTATCCTTCAGTAGAAATGGTAATTAAAACTTACTCTTGGGAAACTGTGCTAATGCTTCCCAGGTAACGCAATGGCCAGGCCAACCGACCGCTAGTGGTTCCGCCAAGGTAAGAGCCGATCATCGCGCGATGAGAGCGACTGATTCAGTTCTTCCAGATTCCAACGTTAGTCCTCTACGACGGATCCCGGTGCGTTGCTTGTGGGGAGGAGGCTTTAAACTACGAACTAGAGGGCCATGAAGAGCTGGCCAAGTGGTTCAAGGCGAGTCAAATCCTTGTAGATACACTCATTCTGACCATAATTAGCTTCATATGCATCCAGATTCTCTCAAAGACCGATCCCTTGACATCCCACCACTTCCTACTGGCATTCCTGTTAAACGAATCTACAAGGACATGATGGAATACATGTTCAAGAACACTCAGAAGCACTTTGAGACCAAGGTCCCGAACGGTGCCTCCATCTGGAGCAGACATAGGGCCAACATGGAGTTTGTCTTCGCCATCCCAAATGGCTGGGACTATGTTCAACAACAGACGATGCGACAAGCTGCCATCGACGCTGGTTTCTTCCCGTCTCACAGAGCCGACTCTCTGCTCCATTTCGTCACTGAAGGAGAGGCCTCGGTTCACTTTGTTTCCGTGTACGGCTCCATGCGCCACTGGTTGAGCGTTGGCTCGACATTTGGAGTTGTAGATGCTGGTATTTCTCATTTCTGATACATACTATATCGATATAACAGCTGGCTAGGCGGATCAACTACGGATAGCACCCTCTATACTTGCACCGAGATGACGCCAGATGTGGTGCTGAAAGAGGCAGGCGTGAGTGAATGTGTCCAGGTATGTGTCTCGATGGACGCTTTCCGGCCTGCTCACGCCATCCAGGCTGCCGGCGTCAACGTCGACGATGTCCTTGGTCAAATTCTCAAAGCCAAACTCGCAAACTCCAGGTTTGGAGATGAAGAGAATATAAAGGCTATGATCGAGGCGTTTGAACTCAAGGTAACTCTCATACTGAGTGAATAGTGTGAAGCTGATCTTCCGCAGACAAAGCGTATGTTTGATGGGAACACCCCGACAAACGTGATCAAGTTCGGTGGAAACCGCGATATGGACATGAGTGTCGGTATCATCAAAGGTCAAATCAGTTTGAAGAAGGAAGAGGTTCTTGCCGCTTTTACTCCAGTGCTCGAGAATATTGTTGGTAGTATCCGCCGCCTGATGAGTAGCAAACGCCCAAAGGTAAGGTACCTGAGGCCATTTGAAGGTAACGCTAAGCACTGTCTACAGTACTTGCTTCTGGTTGGTGGCTTTGGCGAGTCGCCCTATCTCAAATCCCGGTTGAACGACCTCTTCGGTGGTCAAGGCATTGAGATTGTCACCGTAGAGCAACCAACGTACGTCTCGAATTCACTGCCTTTGCATCAGCTAACGGTCGTAGGAAAAAAGCTGCAGCGTAAGTTGGCTGAGCACCAACCACTCTGATACTAATACTCGACTTTAGCGAAGGGGCTGTGATATGGTATCTCAAGAACATGGTGCGAGCACGAGTCGCGCGTGAAACGTATGGAACCGACGTGAGGGCCATCTACAACGCCTTGCTTCATGGCGAACGGAGTCACAAGGTTGAAAGAGCCGTCGAGTATGTTGATTTTACTTTGGTTGCGTTTACTGACACGGTTCAGCGGCCTGCAGCGGATTTCACATGTATTCGACACTTGGGTACAAAAGGTAGGACCAGCTTCACTACCTCGCCGTCTCTCATCGTTGTTTCAGGGAACCACAGTCGACGATGGGTTTTCATATACTGCGGAGTATCACTATTCCTGGCCCAAGATTGGATACTCCAAGCCAAAATTGGCCGTCGAAGAGGTAGAGGTTTACATGTGGGATCGTGACACGGTCCCAACGTGGGCGAAAGAGGAAAACGGTATGTGGCGGCTGCTTCTGAGGATGAGATACTTATTCCATTCAAGGATCATTGACACCCGGTTTGCGGCGCATCTGTACCGTCAAGGCTGACCTCTCCGCCCTCAATAATGATGGTATCCGAATAGAGAAGGGTCCGAATGGAGAATACTGGAAGGCCGATTTCCAAGTCGCGGTTACTTTGCCAATTGGGGGTGCACAGCTCCAGGCCAGACTTCAATGGCATGAAAGGGTAAGATGACACGCTTTCGAATGCGTAATCTAATCCTATGGGTAGGGCGTCCTCAAACAAGGGCCAGCAATTACGATTGTCAGCTTTGATTAAGCTATTCTCGACGTTAATGCTCTACTTGTATACTAGTTTGCCGTTTGCCGTATCGTATTTGCCTGGGTAGATGCACCAGACGACTGTACCTGATTTCATGGCTGGTTGTGCTCAGGTACATCAACAGTGTATCAATTGCGTGTCTCACGACTATTGAGAATTAGAGCCATGCAAGAACCGCCGATTACAAAGCGCAAGAGCAACTCGAATCTCCTTTCAACGGAATCACAGTAAAGACGACTGCATCCTCTATCAGTAACCGATCATTACATAGACGTGCGTGGAATGGCAGGTACGGATGTAAGTGTCTAGTCGAGCCTTCCTCTTGTAGATGAGTTGGGGGAGTGCGAATAATCTGACAAAAGGAATGTATCTATGATCAAACAGGGAGATGATATCAGCAATCTGATAAACCTCCAATCCTGTAGCAGCAGATATTCTTGTCCTCCTGTAGCAGCCTACCTGTAGAGCAGCCTGGGCATCCTTGTGACCCGCAGAGCAGTCTAAGCGATATTAAAGTACAGATGTGACCGTCGGGACTCAGTTTACACGGCAAGAGAGGCTGAGAGCTAATAATTCCTAATGAAGAAGCGCATGAATTAGATAATGAGGCGTCATACTGCCTCAAATAGCTAATTTAAATGAGAGGTGAGAGAACACGAATGATACCTATGGTCTCAATATACCCTAGTGTGCCAACAGGCGGTACAGCGCAAGTCGCCTGAGAGACATATGGCACAAGCACTTGTGTGCTTTACGAGAATAGCATTCATTACAAATGTACACCATTCGTATAACCTGAGTGAGTACAGAGTCAACACATCTGGCATAGCTTATCATAGCCCGGCAGTACATTCATTGAAGGTTTACAATGGTTTCCATGTGTGGGTTTGGAAGGGACCCGCTACCACAATCGTCAACTTTGATTGAAGCCATCGATACTACATGTTTCCTGGTTCTGGAGCTCTATGAAACGTCATTGATTCGACAGTGTAATTTGGGCCCAACAATATCGTACAGACTGGACTTTGTCGAAATCTAGATTGCCGAATTTGGAATGATGCTCGCTGGGCCTTCGCAGGTTTCATCCTGTTGACAGTCAGAACCAATGCTCCGCAGAAACCTAAATAACGCGCCCCTTCCGTCCACTCAAGTCGCACCTTCATCTCCTTTCCACCGAGGAAGATTAAGACGCGCAGGTCAGATTGGAAGTACTTCTTCCCTTGAGGACCCGTCATTTCCTTCATCGATTCTTTCATACGCGTCACTTGTGCCTCAAGTGAGCATAGCAATCGGAGACTAGGCACTAGTTCCTCTAATATTTGCAAGCCTGGGTAAGTCATTCGGGTGGCACGAAGAGTATAAGGGCATACCGCCGACCTCGTCTTTGGCCCAGACCGGAGGCGCCTCATTACTCTCCCAGCCATAGAAATTCATCTTTCTCGTCACGCTTTCTGGTACGAAGAGCATCTTCACTGGGAGAAGACAGCTGCAAACGATGCAGTGTGAGTATGATCATCGTCGAAGACTTGATCCTATAAGGCCGCTCATCAATATCTATGGGATATGCACTGAAAAGGGTCGCTTACGACCTCCAAAATGATCACTGCATTCAATGAGACCGTCTTCAAAATTTCGGCAAGCGTGCGGTGGCTTGTAAATAAATCAACACCAAAAGTGGGTACATCGCGCTCTCATTAACTTGCGACTCACTCATTCTTCCTATTATCTCCTTGTTGTTGGAGGATTTGTCGCCCTATCTCCAAAAGCGTCTTAAGGACGAGTTTGGCAGCCGGGGAATCAGTTTTACCATCTGGCCAGACCAGGCAATGTAATTGAAATAACCATTTCTGGTGTTCACGAGCTCATTCCTCCATCAGAAATAAGGCCGCAGCGTAGGTTTGCACTCGTTTCTCTCGTACTCATTCTATGAAGCGAAGATGCCGCCATGTGTCTCAAGAAACGTGTCAAGTCTCGTAGCCTGCGCGACGTTTGGGACCTGGACAACACGCCGTATGAGCGAACTCTTTGGTCAAAGGCCCTGCAAATGCAAAACATGCGTAAGAGGCAATCAAAGGTATGTGCAGATCAAGAACATGCTGACAGGCAGATCCACGCCTCGAAATTGGACGAGGTGTATCATCCGTTATCATCAGCTGAAAGGAAAGGATGCCCACTCTCGATGATCCTCTATTATTCTACATTGCCCCCTACTGGAGTCGCAAGGCAGCAGGCCCAGCTCACCTCGGGTTTGTGGACGACTCTACCTGATCGCCATTGGAGAACTTCCCGACACGTACCTCGGACTGAAGGACATATGGAACGTCAAGGCAAACTAGACTGTCACGTTCGCAGCACTCACCACTCGAACTACAAACTCGGGCTTGTCGCTTCACAATGTCATCATCAAAAGCGCAAAGGCTCACATCCCCTGGATCACTTGAGGCAAAGGACTGCAATGGCAGAACGTGCAGCAGTAACAATTCAACCTACCAACAGTTGCAAGTTACTTGGAGTGGTCATCGACCAGTCACTGTGGTGGAACAAGCGGCAGGACTCGTGCACACAAGGGCAGTTCAGTGGACCTCACTATTCTCTCGTATTCAGGGCATTCCATGGCCTCCCAATCGGCTCAGGCCGCCAAGTCTTCACTCCGTTGCCAAGCTCGCATCACAAGGCCCAAGATTGGGACACCCACTGTACACCAAGCCAGACTCGCATGCCGGATGGATCTGTCAACCAGAAGCTGCAAGCTCCAACGGTAGGCCGCCATCTGTATCAAGGCGCTATCTCCACAACAGCAGGAGATACCCTTGAAGCGCAATATGCTACCAAGGTGAAACTCCGCCTCACATGCCAGAAGGCCGGCCCGGCTGGCAAGCCTGCCGTTACCCATCCTCTTCCAATTCGTGAATCAGCATCAAGAGGACTCCTCCAGAGGCAGAACCCGCTTGATCGCTCTTCGACTCCATCGACTATAGACGCCTCAAACCATCACCCCAGGATACGCAACCCCAATGCACTAACCTTCACTATCTCAATAGTGTCGAGGATGTTCGCGAAAAGAGCCGGCAAGCAACAGCAACTGCAACAACAGTAGGTCTGTTTCATACAGCAATGGCTCAGGAATGGAAGGCATGATAGGAGCCGGTACATTACACGAGATGGAGTACGGATAAGGTCAGCAAGATTCCTGCTTGTAGAAGACACGGATCATTACGGTACACGAATGGCGAACTCGTTGGAATTGCACTCGGAGTCCAGCTAGCCAAGATGGAAAGGTCATCATACCACCTATCAAGATCAGCCTCCATCCAGCAGCAGATACAAGGAATGTAGAAGTCAGTGACAGCCGGGACATCACCCACAAGATCCACAGAGCAATAGACAAACTGCCAACAATCAAGAAGCGAGACAAAAGACTAATAGAGGCGTCAATGAGATACGAGGATCAATCGATCGACTAGAACTCGAATGAGTCCCAGGTCATGAATGATAGGTAACGTAACAGCGGACAGGAGGCCAAGAAGGCCATCACAGATGGTCTCCACGAGCAACAGAATGGCATTCAAAATGTACACCATTCGTATAACCTGAGTGAGTACAGAGTCAACACATCTGGCATAGCTTATCATAGCCCGGCAGTACATTCATGGAAGGTTTACAATGGTTTCCATGTGTGGGTTTGGAAGGGACCCGCTACCACAATCGTCAACTTTGATTGAAGCCATCGATACTACATGTTTCCTGGTTCTGGAGCCCTATGAAACGTCATTGATTCGACAGTGTAATTTGGGCCCAACAATATCGTACAGACAGGACTTGGTCGAAATCTAGATTGCCGAATTTGGAATGATGCTCGCTGGGCCTTCGCAGGTTTCATCCTGTTGACAGTCAGAACCAATGCTCCGCAGAAACCTAAATAACGCGCCTCTTCCGTCCACTCAAGTCGCACCTTCATCTCCTTTCCACCGAGGAAGATTAAGACGCGCAGGTCAGATTGGAGTACTTCTTCAAAGGAGGATCAGGATTTCATTGAGTTTTTCATATACGGTCACTTGCCTCAAGTGAGCATAGCAATCGGAGACTAGGCACTAGTTCCTCTAATATTTGCAAGCCTGTAAGTCATTCGGGTGGCACGAAGAGTATAAGGGCATACCGCCGACCTCGTCTTTGGCCCAGACCGGAGGCGCCTCATTACTCTCCCAGCCATAGAAATTCATCTTTCTCGTCACGCTTTCTGGCGAGGAGAGCGCAACTGCCTGAAAAGAGATGCATGCGCCAATGAAAGTGATCATCGTCGAAGACTTGCTCCAGTTAGACAATGCTATATTGGCGGTGCCACTGCACAATAATATCGCTTACGACCTCCAAAAAAAAAAAAAAAAAAAATTTGACCGTCTTCAAAATTTCGGCAAGCGTGCGGTGGCTTGTAAATAAATCAACACCAAAAGTGGGTACATCGCGCTCTCATTAACTTGCGACTCACTCATTCTTCCTATTATCTCCTTGTTGTTGGAGGATTTGTTGCCCTATCTCCAAAAGCATCTTAAGGACGAGTTTGGCAGCCGGGGAATCAGTTTTACCATCTGGCCAGACCAGGCAATGTAATTGAAATAACCAAATTATCTGGTGTTCACGAGCTCATTCCTCCATCAGAAATAAGGCCGCAGCGTAGGTTGTGCACTCGTTTCATTCGCTCGTACTCATTCTATGAAGCGAAGATGCCGCCATTTGGTGTCTCAAGAAACGTGTCAAGTCTCGTATTGCCTGTGCGACGTTTGGGACCTGGACCAACACGCCGTATGAGCGAACTCTTCATGGTTCAAAGGCCCTGCAAATTCACAAAAATCACGCGTAAGAGGCAATACTTGTATCTATGAGTGCTAATAGTCAATCAGAGGCGTCATCCAAGCCACTTATGTTTCGATACATGGGTGGCCAAGGTAGGTTGGCGTCGGCGTTCTCTCTCTTTCTGAATAGCATCAAATATATAGGGCACGATCGTGGAAGATGGATTCTCTCACGTTGAGAAGTATCGAATCACGCGGGCCAAAAACTTTCTTACGTCGTGGTTCAGCATACCCCTTGGTATGCAAGAGCAAGAAGTGTATATCTGGGAAGGCGACGACCCGCCGACCTGGGTCAAGGACAAGTCGGGTTCGTGCATCACTTTTCCAGGGTATCATACTGAGTTACGAGAATAGGTGCTGTAAATCCAGGACTCAATCACGTCTGCACCGTCAAAGCTGATGTCAGTGGTTTCACAAACTCGATGGAAGTACGCTCTGGAAGCAAAGGCGAGTACTATGCCGTGGAGTTTCAGGTGGCCATCTTGCTGCCCGTGGGGGGAGCACAACTGCAGGCGAAGCTGCAGTGTGAAGAAATCTGAGTGCACTTTAACAATCGTTCATTGGCTCATTTTGGTAGGGGGTTAAATGGAAGGTCCAGCGAGTACCATTGTTGGTTACCGACGCCCACAAGCGGCGGGTGGATAGCGCTCAAACAGACGCCTTTCGTTATTTGGACGCGCTATTCCGCTCATTTGAGCCGTCATTTGCTGGCCCTCCCCGTTCGGGTCGCGGGAAATCATGGCCGTTCATCCACGTAGAACGTCAAGCTCCGCAAGCAACAAAAGCCAGACATAAGTATTGAGGGACATCCCGTCTGTCACACAGCCCAGTCTCGCCAGGCTCTAAAGTTGAACATTCTCAACTAGAAACTGAATTTTTCTATTCGGCCTCATAACCCAAGCGCGCGCCTGGACACCATCACCCAGTGTTATTCAGGCGCTTGGAAACACAATGAACTACCGCAAAAGTGGAGCTAGCTCGCTTGCTTTTGAATTCCGCGCTTTCTTTGTCCCACAAGTTCACCCCCGCCTCGTCAGCCATGGCGTCGTATCGCAGCGAGAAGATGTACCTCGGAGACGAGAAGATTGTGATCGCTTTGGATATTGGCACAACCATGAGTATGCTACCCATCTCTCCGGATACGGAACCTGACCATTGCAGGTGCCGCGTCCTACTCGCATCTGTTTCAGAGGTCCTATCCTTCGGTAGAAATGGTAATTAAAACTTACTCTTGGGAAACTGTACTAATGCTTCCCAGGTAACGCAATGGCCAGGCCAACCGACCGCTAGTGGTTCTGCCAAGGTAAAAACCGATTATCACGCGATGAGAGCGATTGATTCAGCTCTTCTAGATACCGACATTAGTCCTCTACGACGGATCCCTATGCGTTGCTTGTGGCGAAGAGGCTTTAAAATACGAACAAGAGGGCCATGAAGAAATGGCCAAGTGGTTCAAGGTGAATAAAACCCCTGGAAATATACCCTGTCTGACCGCATCCAGCTTCATATGCATCCAGAGGCTCTCAAAAATCAATCCCTTGACATCCCACCGCTTCCTACTGGCATTCCTGTTAAACGAATCTACAAGGACATGATGGAATACATGTTCAAAAACACTCAGAAGCACTTTGAGACCAAGGATCCCGAACGGTGCCTCCATCTGGAGCAGACATAGGGCCAACATGGAGTTTGTCTTCGCCATCCCAAATGGCTGGGACTATGTTCAACAACAGACGATGCGACAAGCTGCCATCGACGCTGGCTTCTTCCCGTCTCACAGAGCCGACTCTTTGCTCCATTTCGTCACTGAAGGAGAGGCTTCGGTTCACTTTGTTTCCGTGTACGGCTCCATGCGCCACTGGTTGAGCGCTGGCTCGACGTTTGGAGTTGTAGATGCTGGCATGTCCCATTCCTGATACATACTATATCGATATAACAGCTGGTTAGGTGGATCAACAACGGATAGTACGCTCTATACTTGCACCAAGACGCTGCCAGATGTGGTATTGAGAGAGGCAGGCATGAGTGAATGTGTCCAGGTACGTGTCTCTATGGACGCTTTTCCTCCTGTTGACGCCATCCAGGCTGCCGGTGTCAACGTCGACGATGTTCTTGGTCAAATTCTCCAAGCCAAGCTCGCGATCTCCAGGTTTGGAGATGAAGAGAGTATAAAGGCTATGATCGAGGCGTTTGAACTCAAGGTTAGTGTCATACTGATTGATTGGTATGAAGCTGACCTTCAGTAGACAAAGCGTATGTTTGATGGGACCACCCCGACAAACGTGATCAAGTTCGGTGGAAACCGCGATATGGACAAGAGTGTCGGTATCATCAAAGGTCAAATCAGTTTGAAGAAGGAAGAGGTCCTTGCCGCCTTTACTCCAGTGCTCGAGGATATTATTGGCAGTATCCGTCGCCTGATGAGTGGTAAAAGCCCAAAGGTAAAGGATTTGGGAGTCATCCGAAGGTAAAGCTAAGAAACTTTCCACAGTACTTGCTTTTGGTCGGCGGTTTTGGTGGGTCGCCCTATCTTAAATCCCAGTTGAAAGACCTCTTCGGTGGTCAAGGTATTGAGATTGTCACCGTAGAGCAATCAATGTACGTCTCTAATGCACTGTATCTGCATCAGCTAATGGTCGTAGGAAAAAGGCTGCGGCGTAAGTTGGCTGAGCACCAATCACTCTGATACTAATGCTTGAACTTAGCGAAGGGGCTATGATATGGTATCTCAAGAACATGGTGCGAGCACGAGTCGCGCGTGAAACGTATGGAACCAGCGTGAACGCCCTCTATGACGCCTTGCTTCATGGCGAACGCAGTCACAAGGTTGAAATGGACGCCGAGTATGTGCCTTTTGTCTTGCTTTACTGTTAGTGACCCGAAATCAGCGGCTTTCAGAGGATTCAAAATGTGTTCGACACCTGGGTGAAAAAGGTAGGACCAATTTAACTACCTCGCCGTCACTCACTGTCGTTTCAGGGAACCACAGTCGACTATGGGTTTTCATATACTGCGAAATATTATTATTCCTGGCCCAAGGTCGGATACTCCAAGCCGAAATTGGCCGTCGAAGAGTTAGAGGTTTATATGTGGGATCGCGACATAGTTCCAATATGGGTGAAAGATGAAAAGGGTATGTGGCGACTGTCCCTGAGGACGAGAAACTTATTCCACTCAAGGATCGTTGACTCCCGGCTTGCGACACGTCTGTACCGTCAAAGCCGATCTCTCTCCCCTTAACAAACACGGTATCCGAGCAGAGAAGGGGCGGAATGAACTATACTGGAAGGCCGATTTCCAAGTCGCGGTGACTTTGCCAATTGGGGGTGCACAGCTCCAGGCCAGACTTCAGTGGCACGAAAGGGTAAGATGACATGCTTTCGAATGCGCCATCTAATCCCATGGGTAGGGCGTCCTCAAACAAGGGCCAGCAACTACGATTGTCAATCTCGCTTAACATATTGTCGACGTTAGGGCTGTAATTGTATACTAGTTTGCCATATATTGTTTGTCTGCCTGGTGGATGTATTGCGTGAGCAGTTTTCAGCGAGTCTATGACATATTAGGCACACCAAGAGGGGGATCATCTTTGTAATGTCAATGTTATACCTCTTCGCTCTACTCGCTTTCTAATAATGTAGCCAAATCACGTCGAAGGGCAATCTCAAGCAAGGCCCCGCTGTTATCGTCAATTTCGATAGGCCCTACCGAAAGCATCATGCTCTCTCGCCCGGAGTTTTGATGTATTTATCTGTTCAGCGAACAGATATTCGACAAACTCTATAATCCTGAAAATATAATGTGCTACAAAACCTTGTCTAGGCTAGATGGTCGAGTTTGGAATAATGCTCACTGGGCCTTCGCAAGTTTCATCCTGTTGACAGTCAGAAGCGACGCTCTGGAGAAACCCAACTAACGTACCCCTTCCGTCCACTCAAGTCGCGCCTTCATCTCCGTTCCACCGAGGAAGATTAAGACGCGCAGGTCAGATTGGAAGTACTTCTTCCCTTGAGGACCCGTCATTTCTTTCATCGATTCTTTCATACGCGTCACTCGTGCCTCAAGTGAGCATAGCAATCGGAGACCAGGCACTAGTTCCTCTAATATTTGCAAGCGCGGGTCAGTAAGTCATTCGGGTGGCAGGAAGAGTAGAAGAGCATACCGCCGTCCTCGTCTTTGGCCCAAAACGGAGGGGCCTCGCTACTCTCCCAGGCATAGAGGTCCATCTTTCTCGTCACGCTGTCTGGTATGAAGAGCATCTCCACTGGAGAGAAGACAGTTGCAAACGATGCAGTGTGAGTATAATCATCGTCGAGGACTTGATCCTACACCGCTGGTCAGAATATATGAGATATCCACTGAAAAAGATACCTTTTTGACCAGAGTTGTAAAGGTGTTTCTGACAGTGAGCAGGCCACTGAAGTTTCGTCAGGTATTGAGAGTTGATAAGAGTGAATGAGTTTACTCGGAATCAACAAATGCCTTCGAAATGCGCTCCAAGTGTTCGGCTCGATGAACGGCAGTGGAGGATATGGTGCCGAGTGTAAACCTGGCAGCGCGGGCCTTGACCTGCCGTTTGATATACCATATCGTGCTTCCTTCACTGGCTCCTGTTCAGTAGTGCCGTGGGAACCGATTAATGTGCTTACGCTGCGGCCTTTCGACTGAAAGAGAAGTTCAGATAATGCTTGAGCAGATAGACGCATGGCTCACGAGGGTTGCTCCACGGTCACGACTCTAATATTCTGTTTTGCGAACGTCTCGTCTAGTCTACGACGAAGATATGGGCTTTCGCCAAATCCACCAACGAGGAGTATATGCTAAAGAGCTATTAGCAATAGACTATCAGCACGTGGGAGATGCTCACCTCAACTCTGTGTGTCTGTAGTAAGCGTTGGCAGCTTTCTACAATAGCAGCTATAGCGCCGTCGAAGCACTGCGCGACTTCGTTCTTGGTGAGGGTGAGTTTTCCCTTGAGGATACTGAAATCTTTGTCGGTATCTTTATTGCCACCAAATTGAACTATGTTGCTCGTTTGATTGCCATCAAAGAGTCGCTTTGTCTGCGAGAGATGAATCGTAACTCTCGAATCTAGACGAAAGAGATACCTTGGCCTCGAAAGCCTTGACCATGTCCCGAATCGATTCAGGGTCATTGAACTTTGAAGCTCGTAGTTTGTCTTCCAGCATCCGCTTTGCTGCACGGTCTACGAAAACACCTCCAGCCTGAAAAGATTGGCCTATTGGGGAACAATGATGCGGCGAAATGACTTACCTGAACACACTCTGATGCACAGACCTCTTGCAGCTCGACGTGCGGCTCTACAGCCTTGCACTCGTAGAGTGTACTGTCAACAGTAGATCCACCTGTTTTATAAGTCGCGGACTCCGTTAGCACAAAAATAACTCACCAGCGTCAATGACCAAAAAGGTAGAACCCTTAGACAACCATGATCTGGTCGGACTATAGGCCATAACGTAGTGAACGCTTGCCTCACCCTCAGTCACAAACTTGAGGAGTGTATCTGCATTGGCATCTGTGACGAGTCCAGCTACGATCGCCGCTCGACGAAGGAAAGTCTGCTGAGTGATGTCCCATCCATTGGGTGTCGCAAGAACAATCTCCATCCTATCGCGTAGTCGACGCCAGATGCTCTCGCCATTTGTCATGCGTTGTTCAAAGTAAGTCTTTGTGTGACTGAAGAGGTATTTCATAAAGTCGACATAGACAGTTTGGATGGTGACGCCTCTTGGCAACGGAGGAATTTCGAGTCTGGACGAAAAGTTGGAGCTGCTCCCGTATCGTGGAGGCTCGTCGGCTTGTTTCATTGATTCGGGATGAAGATGCAACTTCGAAGAATGAGATAGATGTCACCAGATAGTTCAGGACCCCACCTTGAACCACCGCGCAACAACGTACTCATCGTCCTCTAGGTATTCATCTGCTTCCTGCCCACATGTGACGGCAGTGGTCCCTCTGTATGCAACAAAAGTGGGGATCTAAAGGTATGTATTGTGATCTAACCACTTTATTCCTCTGACATTGTCACTCATACCTTTGCAGCACCAGATGCTTCGGGCTGACCGGGCCATAGCGTTACCTGATCATTATCAGCCTGGTGTACGTTTCCTTCGACAACAGAGCATACCAGGTGGACTTTGGGTTTCTCCCCGGGGTACAAATACGTAAACGAGGCGCCAGCTGAAGGTAATCAGAAGGCTGACGAGGTGTCGACGGACAACTAACTATGAGTTGTACCCAAATCCATTGCAACGACGAGTGTCTCATTCCCAGAGTAAACGGTATCACTCGTGTAAACGCTGGCCATAGTGAACGAGAGATGGAGGTTGAGTAAGGCGAAGGGCTAGGTCTAGGTCATTCGCTTTCTTTGGACTCATAAAACCCCGTCTTGGTGCTTATCGACGGAATCGGCTGGTTGAAAAGTTTGTCAGAACCCGGGTGCTGGATGGAAAGCCTAAATGGGACAGCATATACCTTGTCGCCTGAAGATTCGAGTAAACTGGCTATGCAATGCGGGATAAGTGTCACTGCATAGACTCGACGTGGAGTCTGAATGGCGTCCATTACACCCCGAAGAACGTCGAGGAACGTTTCATAATGATTTTTCTGACTCCACTTGTAGCTGTTAAGTTCCAGGTCGACGTGTTGTCTGCAGCAGCTTCATTGGACTAGGATCAAGTTGTGTTTTCGACTTCAAACCTGGCCACTTTCCGAGTTACATGGATTTCCGATGCTGTGTATCGTATTGGATATGCTCTTTGGAAATAAAGCGCGTACCAGTCCATTCAACTAGCCGACGTGGAATTTGGAGACTGGAAGGCGTCTCTGGACAGACGAATGAGCTCCAGCGCCATGCCCTGCCTTTAAAACGATTCTCGAAACTCAGACAATCCTCACTTCTGTTCTTCCTTCTTACTGTATCCATATCTCTGAGTGATGTCTGGCTTCCGGGGTGATCTTGCGTATGACGGCGAGGAGTCGATCATCCTCTGCTTTGACATCGGCGCTACTCGCAGTGAGTTCTCCCTTTGGGGGTCAATAGCGTTCAAGAGTTCACCGTCGAGCAGGCGCTGTTTCATACGTTCACCTTTCTCCTGGCACTCCGCCCACAACTTTTATGGTATGTACGGGAAATAAATGCGGTTTAGGCTTACCGTTATACAAGGTTACTCGTTGGCCTGGTCAAGTAGATCCCTCTGGTGCATCCAAGGCAGGTGTACCACTAATACGCAAGCCGCTTAGTTTCACTTACAAATGTAGATTCCAAGCATACTAGCCTACGAAGGTGGTGAATGCATATCGTGTGGAGAAGAAGCCCTGGAACTTGAGGGTCAAGACAATATTGAGATTGCCAGATGGTTCAAGGTACGTCCTTCCTCGTGTCGTTATCCTGTTCCTGTATTGAGCAGATTCTAGTTGCATCTTCATCCACCGTCGATGCGGAATGGTGCGCTATTTGAAGGCTACCCTGGTGAAGACGCATCCATGTTCGAGATACCATCGCTCCCAACCAACGTCTCCGTCGACCAAGTATACGAAGACTTTATCAGTTACCTATTCAAACACACGCAAGTTCACTTTGAGGAGCACATCGCAGACGGTCCAGCCATCTGGAATCGCCTACGCAGGAAAATTCATATCGTGCTCACCATTCCAAACGGGTGGGATCTCCTCCAACAACACATTCTCCGCAATGTCGTCGTGGCGGCGGGCATTGTTGCATTCGAGGATGCGAATACGCTTCTTTCGTTTATCAGCGAGTCGGAAGCGTCGATTCATTTCTCGCTTGCGTACGGTGGTTCCACGGCGTGGGTCAAGCCTGGAACAGTGTTTGCTTGCGTGGATGTCGGTGGCTCCACGTGTGATAGTACTTTGTACGAGTGCACAGCGGTCGAGCCCAAGCTCGAGCTGGAAGAGGCTTGTTCGAGTGTATCCATACAGGTGTGATATATTCACTTAGGTGTTGTGATCTGACAATACGATAGGCTGGTGGCATCTATGTCGACCGAGCCGCACGCAAGATGCTCGAAAGAAAACTGGCGGGCTCGCAGAGGTATGGGGACGAGAGCACCATACAGGAAATGACCAACGTGTTCGAAAGCAAGGTAATTCCGTATAATTTCCAACAAAGGGAGTCTATTCTGACGACTTGGTAGACCAAACGCCTTTTCGACGGCTCGGATGTCGCCAGCACAATTCACTTTGGCAGGGCGGTAGATAATGATGATCAGTACAACATTCACAAGGGAAAGCTGTCCCTCACCAAACAAGAGGTCGCCGAGACGTTTGAGCCTGCGATACAGCGGATCATACTCAACTGTGTAGAGCTCATACGTGACCGCACCATCGATGTTCGTCCCGTCCTTCTTAGGTGGCAACTTTTCTAAACCTTTGGTAGTATATCTTACTGGTGGGGGCTTTGGTGAATCAAAGTACCTCAGGAGTCGACTGGAGAGCCACTTTGCCAGTCAAGGGATTCAAATTGTGACGGCAGAACAGCCATCGTGCGTCCTTTTAATCATACATGTTCTTGTGGCTGAGGTGTTTACAGACGCAAGGCCGCTGCGTACGTTGATTGCCTGCCAAAGAAGCTCTCACTTACCGTTCACAGTGAAGGTGCTGCTATATGGTACTTTACGCAACACGTAACAGCCCGAGCAGCAAAATACACATATGGTGCTCTCGCATGTCGGTTCTACGATCCTAATGTGCACTCTGCACGCGAGGCAAATGCATTTATCGATACCGAGTATGTTTCATACTACGAAATCTTACCTTCGCTCATTATCGTATAGTGGAGAGCTTTCCATTAGAGGGTGTTTTGACGCGTGGGTGCGAAAGGTATGACGACAAACCGCATGTGGTGGCAGTCTCTGACGAGGAGAGTAGGACACTATCCTAAACAAGGATTATGAATACGTCCATCCATACGTTCGGCTGTGGGAGTGGGACGCGGACATGCAAGAGCAGCTACAAACGTTTAGTTTTCCGATCCTGGCGTTTTCGGGCAACGAAGTGCCAGCATGGGGCCTCACAGAAGATGGTGAGTACTCGTGCGTGTTTTGTGAAGTGAGTTTGACTGGGCATTCACAGAGGAGGACCTTGTCTACGGCATGCATTTCCTCTGCATCGTTCAGACAGACTTGCGGAGTTTGTCTTCGTGTATCCAATTCGAGGAACGTCCGGATGGCAAAGTGTATTACCGCGTCGAGTTTGCGATTGTGCTCCAGATGGGTGGCACGCACCTAACAGCCAAGCTGCGCTGGTACGAAGGAGTGAGTATGCTCTATCGTTGTTCTTCTAATCCCTTATGACCATAATGAACAGGGCCAACGGCATGAAGGACCTGCGAGTATTCTGCCTGATGCGCTCAAGTAGCCAGTTGTATGCCCGATGAACGCGGACTATTGTGTCAATTCTCGTGTGATTTTGTGTAAAACCGAGTGGCCAGCTCGGGGCCGACTGAGTTTGCGAGTCGTACGAGAGTCGAAAATGGCAAATGGTCTCACCCGCTCTTGCTGCTTCTTAAACCCCCGCCACGACTTGCTAGCCCCTTCTCCCCGTTTATACTCCCCCTTCATCCTCCTTTGCAGCTTCAACGCTGAATAACACGCCAAAATGTCCTCCAACGGAACGCTCAAAGACGGCCGACAGCTCGACCGCATCGACGCATATGCAAAGCACTGGCAAAAAGACCTTAAAACAAACACAGACGTGCGTTGGCATCTACTTTTCCCATTCTTTGACGCGCCTTCTCGCTCTGCAATGTCACCCCGTGCTCATGTCGAAATTTTTGGGTCCATCTAGGCCGACACCGAGAACCGCAATGCCGACTATGAAAACGTGGTAAACGGATATTACGACGGTGCCACCGAACTCTATGAATGGGGATGGGGGTCCTGTTTCCATTTCAGCCGTTTCTACAAGGGGGAGGCTTTTAACCAGAGCGTATGTACCCTGTCATGATGTATTAGTTTGTATACTGACATTCTATCTGTAGATTGCCCGCCACGAGCATTTCCTCGCCTCGAAAATGAACCTCAAGCCCGGCATGCGCGTTCTCGACGTCGGATGCGGTATCGGCGGTCCAGCACGCGAGATTGCACGCTTCGCCGACGTTCACATTACTGGTCTCAACAACAACCAGTTCCAGATCAACCGCGCCACGCGCTATACCGCAAAAGCTGGTCTCTCCGACCAGGTCACCTTTGTCAAGGGCGACTTTATGAAGCTCTCGGAACAGTTTGGCGAAAATAGCTTTGATGCCGTCTATGCCATTGAAGCCACCGTCCATGCCCCCAGCTTTGAGGGTGTCTACGGCGAAATCCTCAAAGTTCTCAAGCCAGGAGGAATCGTACGTCCTTTTCGCCCTTTTTTTACAACATGTTATTCATTCTCATCGCCTAGTTTGGTGTGTACGAGTGGGTCATGACGCCCGAGTGGGATCCCAAGAACCCTGTGCACAAACAAATCGCACACGAGATTGAAATCTCGTCTGGCATCCCCGAGATGCGACCGCTGGCCGTCTCTCGTCGTGCATTCGACAATGTCGGCTTTGAAGTGCTCTATGAAGAAGACTTGGCAGAGCGACCGGATCCTATCGCATGGTACTACCCGCTCGAGGGTGACATCTTCAAGGCCCAGACGCTCTATGACTTGTTCATGTGCTGGCGAATCAGCTGGTCGGGCCGTATCATCTCCCACAGCGCCATTTGGTTCATGGAAAAAGTTGGACTCGTCCCCAAGGGTACCGTCGAAGTCACCGAGCAACTCAAGCACGCGCTCAAGGGCATTGTTGATGGTGGAAAGACCAAGGTTCGTTTGTCGCCACCACTACTTTACTCTCGATTGACACCCGCCGTAGCTCTTCACACCAATGTACCTCGTTGTCGCCCGAAAGCCGCAGTAGACGGTTCACACCCTTACTTTATCATTCATAGACAGGATCCTTCGGTCGTTTCTCCATACTTGACACTGTTACCTACTTTGCTTAATACCATGGGCCCTGCTGTGGTCATGTAATTTTTGCATACGCTTGCTATGAGTCTGAGGATCATGGGCCACTCCATATTATCCTTTCTCTGTCTCGGCAGGATGTGCTCACTCTAGAACGGTAAGGCTGGTCCAAGCTTAGTGTGCGCGTTTATTGCCAAGTTATAAGGTGATAAAAGTCATGGTCCATGTATGGTTTGCATACAAGGGTCTATCTCAGAATATTGGCACCTCAGACCGCAGACCCAGGTACGACCGAAAGAGGTCCCTCTCGAACGCTCCGCTACAGAAACATCAGCGAAATGAATCTTCATCACGGGAGTACCCACCCCTTCCATCCACTGGAAACGAGCCTTGAGCTTGGTTCCACCAAAGGAAATAAGTACTTTGTAGTCGAGACACCAGTACCTTGTGCCGTTGGGCCCCGCCCTTTGTCGTAGACTTGGAAGCAATGGCGTCAAGTCTCCTTCGACTCGACACAAGAGTTTCATCTTGGGCAGCAATGCGCCTACCAGGCTCTCAGCTGACTGCCATAGATTCTAGAGTATGCTTACCTTGGGGATCTGTAACCCATTGTGTCGGATTATCCCCACTCCATGCCAGAATGGGAAGACTGAACTGCGAGAGTGTAGTGGGTCTGTCGGCGTAATGATTTCGGCACTCATACACCTTGTGAAAGTCCGAGTTCATAACAAAATCCTGAAGAGCTCACAATAGACAGGAGAACCGAATAGCATTTCATACCTTGGTTATCCACACCTCGAATCGGCCGGGGATTCGTTGGCATCCACTGAGATGCATTAATATGGACTCAGATGTTCAGCGATCACTTACTCTGCATCGATGTACATCAGCCCTCTACGAGCAATGTGACCTTTGTCACGTTGGTCGTACATTGGGCATACGTCGATCCCAATATTCACACGTGCCGCACGTCCAATTACGAGTTGCTTTGTGTACCATATGGCCGCACCTTCTCTACTTGCTGTCAGTGACCACCTCAGAGCAACAAGGACACTTACGCTGCTGCTTTCTTGCTGGGAGGATGGGATTTAGCATTGTAACCCTGCCGTTTCAAGAACTCACGTTGGCTCCTCGACTGTGACGATTTCCGTGCCTTGTCTCCCGAAGACGTCACCCAACCGCTTGCGCAGGTAAGGTGATTCGCCAAAGCCTCCGACTAGGATAAGATGCTAGGTATCCATCATGAGGTGGCCATGGTACCAGCAATGATTATCTAACCTGGATTTTGTGACCACGGAGAAGCTTCAAGCAGCTGTTCACGGTTCGAACAATGGCTGAATCAAATGTGGAGGCCATCTCTTCACGACTGAGGCTAATCCTTCCATTCAGAATACCGTAGGGCCGATCAGTCTGTGTTCTTCCACCAAATTGAATAGTATTGACATTTTGAGTCCCATCGAAAAGCCTCTTTGTCTGGACACCAATCAGACGATGAAAGCGACCTTTGAGTCCTCACCTTTTTCTCAAATACGTCGATCATTTCAAGAATCTGGTCTTTATCTTCATGCGAAGATCCTCGGAGTCTGTTAGCCAACGTCGTGTAGGCCGCGGCGTCGACAAAGACCCCGCCTGCCTGAACACATTCGCTCGCCACGACTTCCTCTAAGATGATGCGTGGATGTGCAGACTTGCATTCGTAAAGAGTACTGTCGATAGTCGAGCCACCACAGTCCGTCTACCCTGCGTCAAGATGGGGACATCTGCATGCGGCACTTACCACGGCGAACATGACACCTTTTCTCAGCCAAGTTTGATTGTTCGATTTTTGTAGAACATAGTGTACGGATGCCTCCGCTTCGCTGATAAACTCGATCCGCAAATCTGCGTCCTTATCCGAGGATACCATGCCGGCCTCTATAGCAGCGCGTTTGAGAAACTCTTGCTGCTGGGTATCCCATCCATTTGGTATCGCCATGACTATCACCATGTCGTGCTGCAAACGCTGCCATATTGCCACTCCGTTTGGCGTCGTCCCAGCGAAGAAGTCTTCGGTGGCTTTAAAGATGTAGGACATAAATGCCACATATACTTGCATTAATGTGACGCCAGATGGAAGCTCTGGGATCCGAATTTGTGCCGTTTCACTACTACCGTATTCTGGTGGCTGGTCGGAGACTTTCATCGAGTCGGGATGGAGATGGAGCTTCAATATTCTGAGCTTCGAAGAAGAATCCAGATAATTGAGTGTACCTTGAACCACTTTGCAATCTCATATGCATCGTCAGCGACATAATCCTGCGCTTCCACTCCGCATACGACAGGTGTTCCATTCTTGTACGCTACGATGGTAGGAATCTAGAGAAAATCAGCCTGAAATATCCTGATATCTCGACTGACCTTAGAATCTCCGCTCCCACTGGGTTGACCAGGCCACCGAGTGACCTATAGTTGCCAGCATCAGCTGTTGTGCTATGCTATTATAGATGGCACACCATTCTAACTGTGGGTATGCTTCCGTTATAGGCATGCATAAAGGACACGGCGCCTGGAAACCTGAGGAGTTCGGCGTGAGAGCAACTCTTGGGACTTACTCTGAGTAGACCCAATATCAAACGCCACTATAAGCTTTTCCTGCCCCCTATATGGGGTATTGAAGCCTGAATCGGCCATGTAGCGTCGTGGAGTGTGTCCAGAATCAACCTCCGTTCGTGCTGGTTGCGATCAACCAGCATTGCAGTATGGATTAAATAAATCCTGACGTTGCATTTTATTGATTCTCTGTCAATTTTATTTATCATGGCTGACCTTTTTACCTCCTTTCTGACCAACAATATTATGGTCAGCAACGGATTTGGTTACCGTCACGCACGCCCCTCGAAAACCTTATATTCTGTGAAATCTACACCATAGATCTGCCACGGTTCTACTGATGACAGTTAATCAATACGTTGAACTGGGAACAACTCGCACGGGACCGCTGCAGGTCACACCCTGCATATTCTGTCAGAATTTGACCATACATTGATACTACTTACATTCTGTTCCCATTGCGTTCTCGCAAAAAGCCTGGTACCACCAAATTTGAGAGCGATGTGAAAAGTAACCTCCCAATAATTGTGTCCGTCCTTTCCATTAATTATTCGCAGATATGGAAGTAATGGGGACAAATCTGCTTCTATTGTGCAAATCTTTCGTAGCTTTGCCAATGAATCGCCTGTTCTCAAATAAATAATCAAATCAGAGATTCGACAAAGCGTACCGTGTTCATCTCTGGACCACTGCGTAGTGCCATCTCCCCCCCAGGCGTATAGGTGCGCGCTAAATGTATCTAAAGCTATCGGTTTCGCTTCGTAACGGCACGAGAATTGAGATCTAATCTCTTGCTCCTGTTTGAGGACGGTATCCTGTTGTCAACTAAGTAAGCCGTGGGTCTAACACATATTAGACAACCAATACCTTATAGACAAGTGTGTGAAATGCTCCACGCAGCATAAGTGTCCCTCTAGGAGGCTATGAACCTCTCATAGTGATTGAAAATGTTGTCACAGACCTCGCATCTAGATACGCGTCACCTCGTCGGGCCCGGTGTTGGGGGTCTTTGACCGTATACTCGATGCTTCCTTTTACGCCAATGGAGAACCGAACTGCTCGTGCGGCCACAGATTGTTTAAGGAACCATATTACAGCGCCTTCTCTAAATAAGATGTCAAGGAATGTGACAGGGGTAGATATGGTACTGACGCCGCCGCTTTTTTGCTAGTCACTATGATTAGCCAATTTCATGAAGCACGTTTATAATGCTCACGACGAATCTTCCACAGTCACAACCTCCGTCTTGGATCTTCCAAACGCGACTTTGAGATAGTCTTGTAGATATGGTGATTCCCCAAATCCTCCGACGAGAAGAAGATGCTGGTTCCTGATAAGCATCATGGAGAAGATACGGTCTAGTAAGATACCTGAACTTTGCGACCCCTTAGGAGCTTTAAACAGCTTCCTTCGACTTGAGCAATGACCCCATTGAATATCGAACAGACTTCGGATCGATTGAGTGTTATTTTGCCTCTAAGGATGCCGAATTCCCGATCATTGTCATTTCGCCCACCAAAATCGATGACATTAGACTCTTTGACGCCATCAAATAGTCTCTTGGTCTGCTTGATGTCAGTAGTAACCAACTTTCCTTCAAGAATTACCTTTCTTTCAAAAGCCCGTTCCATGTCGCCGAGATAATCGCTTTCTCCATACTTTGAGTTTCTGAGTTTACTTTCCAACATAGCCCTTGCAGCTCGGTCGACAAAAGCACCACCGGCCTGGCAGTTTGTTAGCCACATGAGTTTCACAGAGAATAATCTCACCTGGACGCATTCGCTAGCACATACTTCTTCAAGTATCAACCTAGGAGTGGTCGCCTTGCACTCATAAAGATTGCTGTCTATGGTACTACCGCCACAATCGCAAACACAGAACATGGTGCCTTTCTGAAGCCAGGAACTTGCGCGAGTCTTCTGTATAGCGTAATGAACTGACGCTTCACCCTCAGTGACGAGTTCGATTCTCTTTTCTGCATCATCGTCCGACCTGACAAGGCCAGCGTCAAGAGCAGCAGTCTTGAGGAATTCGTGCTGCACTGTATCCCATCCGTTTGGAATCGCAAAGATGAGAACCATACTATCCTGGAGCCGGTCCCAGATCCCGGCACCATTAGGTGTTGTGTTTTCGAAATACGCCCGAGATGAGTTGTAGAGGTACCTCATAAAGCTACTATAGACCCCCTTAAGGGTTACACCAGTAGGAAGCGGTGGAATCTCGGTGAGATCTGCGTGATTTGGGTGCCTGCTGTAGGCCGGAGGAGCGTCCTCAAGCCTCATAGACTGGGGATGGAGGTGAAGCTTGTGACGACTCAGTATATGTTAACTGATACGTTTCATCTCGAACCTTGAACCACTTTGCGATTGTGTACTCTTCATCGCCTAGATACTCCTGGGCCTCTGCTCCAAATGCGATTGGCTCCCCGTTCCGATATGCAACTATCGTTGGTATCTGGGTGCGACGTCATAGTCGTTCGGAATGAGAGGTTCAGAGTACTTTGGAGTCTCCGACGGCCTCTTCTTGACCCGGCCACTTCGCAACCTCGGCGTGGTGTCAACGAGGGCTCACCCCAAGACATATTACGTACCATTTTTACCTCTACCCTTCGCCCAGGATACGCATGTATGAACGAGACCGCTGCTGCTCGACGTTGAGGAAGCCATCAAAGGGGCTATTCGGAACTAACTGTTTGTTGTCCCAATGTCCATCGCTAGAATCAGTCTCTCGACGGAATCGTACGGCTTATCATCATCCAAGGAGGAAGTCATGTTCAAGCAGGTAGAGGGGAGGTCCAAACTACATTCCAGGCTCCTCGTCGGTCGTGTTCAGCGAAAGCACGCGGGTAAGCGAGCATTAGATTTCGAGACAAAATACCATTTAGGAGTGTGATTCATAGCGAAATGGGATAAACGCTACCGCCGGTGCTATTCTGCCTTTGGACCCGGCCTCGTCAATAATTTACTTATGCCTGTGGAAATCTCGGCCCTCGATAAATTATATTGTCAGATGGAAATGGCCTAGTCAGATGCCTCGTGGGCCGACGTCAATTTATATCCTGCTGGTTGGAACCAGCGTTTCAAATACCGGCTTTCACTTCGATCGTACAGTTGGAGTTTGACAAAGCTGCATCGATAAGACTTGGTCCTGTCCTCGACCAAGGTACGACTCTCCCCGACTCAACGATGGCGAGCCTCTTTGATAAGCCATACAACTCGGAAGAACGGCTCATTATCGCCTTGGATATTGGCACCACTCACTGTGAGTGGCCGCAATTCTGCATATTTCTCAGGGTCTGATATAATTGCGAAAATGAAGCTGCTGTTTCATTTGTCCACGCATATCCAGGATCCCAGATTGATATCAGGATGGTATATCTAGTTCAAATGCACATTTCATCTCCAATTTCTCACCTAGGTGACTCGTTGGCCCGGTCAAAGCGAGGCTGCGGGTGATTCTAAGGTTCCATTCTAATGTCTTAACGTCCATTCAACTTATCTTTATTCAGATTCCAACCATGATTGCCTACAAAGGAGGTGAAGCTAAAGCATATGGGATCAACGCAGAGGAGTATATTGCCGACGACGATTATGAGGTTGCTCGATGGTTCAAGGTGATCCATGTTCCTCAGTCAGTCTTCTATTCTGACCACTAGTGCAGCTTCATCTTCATCCTGAATCTATGAAAATCAGCGACCAGTCACCTCATAACACTGATCCATCCTCAGTCTCCCTGCCCACGATTGAGGTTCCACCGCTACCCAACGGCGTTTCTTTAAGTCGAATATACGCTCAATTTATGGCATACCTCTTCAGCTCGACCAAAGCCTTCTTTGAGAACACTACTCCAAATGGAAGGTCCATCTGGTCACGACTGGACAACGACATGGTGATTGTCATAGCCACTCCGAATGGCTGGGACGTATCACAGCATGTCTTTCTAAAGCATGCTGCTATCAAGGCCGGCATCGTGCGCTCTCAGCAAGACGCGGAAGATCGCCTCGAGTTCGTGACAGAGGGCGAGGCCTCGGTGCATTATGCTCTCGCTAAAACTAACATGCGGACATGGATGCGCAAGGGCTCGATATTTTGCGTTTGCGATTGTGGCGGAAGCACGGTAGACAGCACGCTATATGAGTGCAAACAATTACTGCCCAAATTGACACTCGAGGAGGTTTGTGCAAGTGAGTGTGTACAAGTATGTTTCCTTCATTTCTTCCTTGATTCTCATATCGCTGACTACTTCAGGCTGGAGGAGTGTTTGTGGATCGTGCTGCGAGACAAATGCTCACAATCAAGCTGCGCAACTCAAATTATGGCGACGAGGAATCCTTGAATGATATGGAACTCGCTTTTGAGAGAAAGGTACCGTTCGTGTGCTCGCAATATAAACACGGCTCATGGTTACCCAGACGAAGCGATTGTTCGACGGGACCAATGAGTCATATGTTATAGACTTTGGTGGTCGGCAGGATAACGATCGAGAATTCGGAATCCTCAAGGGAAAATTGACGCTCAGCCGAGAGGAAGTCGCCTCGGCTTTCAACGACGTGCTTCGACAAATCACGGATAGCTGTTTACGCCTTCGCAAAGACAGGAAGATTCGTGTAAGTCGGTCATATCTTCCCTAACGTCACCGGCTCATGGTTTAGCATTTACTCCTCGTCGGTGGATTTGGAGAATCGCCGTATCTGCAAACATGCCTACGCGAGACATTTGGTAAGCAAGGCACCGAAGTGGTTACTGTGGAGGACTCTTCGTAAGTGCGATATCCTTGCGTGTTTTCCCTCTTATTTCTGGTCCAACAAGCAAAAAAGCAGCGGCGTAAGTGGGGGTTGTTGACTTTGGTTTTCGATAATGTTTGTAGAGAAGGCGCAGTCATTTGGTACCTCAAACAATTGGTCACGGCTCGAGTGGCACGATATACGATTGGCACGGAATATTCGCCAGACTACGACGCAGACAATCCAGAACACTATGAGCGGAGAGCTGGAGTGTACCTAGATGCTCTGTATGTGCTACTTGAATTCGATCTGTCGCACTTACATGTCCTAGCGGGCTCCTTGCTATTCCGGATGGCTTTCGATCCATTATAGTCAAGGTGAAAGCCGGTACCCCCCGGCAAAATGAAACTCGGCTGACTTCCTGACAGAACTCGCGGATATCGAAGACCAAGGTGGTTGTCACACCTTTCCTGAGGGTCTATGGGTCAAAGCCGGGACCAAAAGAGCTGAAGACAAAACAACCGCTGTTTTTATGGGATGCTGACGAGCTGACGCGATGGACGAGAAACGTCGACGGTAAGCTCCAAGCGGATCCAACTATTCGCAAATCGTCTGACGTTGGCCTTAGGATCGCGACCCGCTGGCCTACGCCGTCTTTGCGAGATTAACGCAGATTTCTCACCGATCCTAGGCCATCTACAGCCAAGGCGATCAAAGGACGGAACAAAAGTCTGGGCCATCGACTTGGAAATCGTGGTCGCTTTTGACGGCAGAAGACTTCGTGCTTGGCTGCGGTGGGAAGAAAACGTAAGCACGTTTTCTCTCTGAGCAATAGCTAAGCATACATAGGGCGCTACTCGAGAGGGTCCAGTCACTATACTTCCTGGCGAGGTACTCAAATAAGCAGTCGAGTTTGCGCCATAAAGAAGGTGGCGTTATCCTGACCATTTGACTCTAGTGTACAGAAGCTATGAGAATCGAGTGTTTATTGGATGTTCATTTTCCCATTAGACACCAGCCCAAGCGCTCCATGGTCCACCTGGCAAGGGACCATCCCATAGGAGACCCTTGCGGGTATCACGCGGACGCTGTGGCCAGGCGTTGATGAGACCGTCCCACAGCTCGAGTTTGGAATAGTAGACGCTCGAATTACCACCACTGCCGCCACTCGAAGGCTGGACGAGGAAGCCTGCACCTTGGGATGCACTCAACCACGGATACACGCGCGTAGTGATCACCGTCTCGTCATTTGCATACACTTCGACGACGGAATTGTCGACGACGATGGTCAAGTTGAGCGACTGGGGTGTATAGGTGGCATTGGCACCACTACCGCCGCTGCGCACGGGCCATAGGCGCAATTTACCAGCTTCCGTCTCGTTTCCGTACGTCTTGATCAACGAGCTATGGTCGCGCTGGATGTAGAGCGTCTCCTGGCGCCAGTCGTAGTAAATGTCCGTGTACTCTTGGTCGCTCGCCAAGACGCGGAATCCAGCTCGCGGTGCTGCGTCGCTTGAGCCGTCGAATTTGAGGTTGGCGTTGATGGCATAGTAACGCGAAGTTGGTTGGACGCGAAAGGGGACATAGCCGTCACTTGCTTTGAGCGAACGCGCTTTGGGCTGGGAGATTGTAGACTTTGCCTTGTACTCTTTGAGCGTCTCGGGTACAATCTTTTGGCCGACCGTGACAACAGAGATGCTTCCGTCGGTCTCGTTCCATACTTTCCAGCTTCCTGGATCGCGGAGTCCAGACGTCGAGGGATCGACATTGCGCGTCACCTTGAGGAAGAGGTCGCGGAAGAGCGTAAATGCACCCTGGTAGCCACGCTGAGCCGTGAGAACGAGATCCTCGTCGTCTTCGTACGTCCAGCCGATGAGGACGGAGCGCTTGTTCTTGACGGGGAAGAAGATGGATGCATAGACGCGTCCCCAGTCGACGACACCGCTAGCATCAATCGTCGAGCTAATGGCATTGCCGTCGTTGCGATATGTGACAGCAGACCCTAGCGAGTTGTCAATCCCCTAGAAATTCGACTCGAGAGATGGAGACTCACAAAGTGGCCAGTGATTCTCGTGGGAGCCATTACGACCTTGTTCGGTGCCCAAACCAACAATATCGAGCGCACGCGAGTCCGAGCCATCGTCGTATGCCATGCCATTTTCGTTGAGACGGGTGATACCCGCCGTCTCAAAGTTTGTGCCAAAGTTGCCACTCCATTCTGAAAAGGCGTTTCTACGCGAAGGTGCAATGATGGGACCGATATACGTCCAGTGGCGGACCTCGCCGGGTGTCGTCTGGCGGTAGAGATAGAGACGAGGACCGCCGTTTGGGTCGGCTTCTTCACGCGTGCCGCCGCTAATGGTGAGAAAGTTTTCGCCTGTTGCTTTGACGGCTGTGACGTTTTTGAGCATCTTGGCGAGAATAGGCGACTCGAATGCATATGGGTCGCGGAATCCAGTGAGATTTTGTTCGGGCCACTTGTCTGTGGGTGGGTTGTTATCAGTCGCAAGTGAGCATACTCGATGGGTACATACAAATGACTGGATTGTCGCCATAACCAAAGTTGAGCTTGGTCCAGGTCGCGCCACCGTCTTTTGTATAGGCAATACTCTGCGTCTCTGCACCTTCTTGTTCGGGGGGTTGGCTGGTTGCACCTAGAGGAGCAGGAAAGACGGAAGTATAGATGGTGGTAGGATAGCCTTTCCATCCCTTTTTGATAATGGAACCATCAAAGACGCCACGAATGTCGTAGATTTGAGACGGATACTGGCGAGGACTGAGTCTGAGTGTTCAAGATTCTTGCTACAACGTACCAGTGTCTTTGGGTCTTGCCAGCTGTTGGCTATTGGGGAGAGTTAGAAGGCAACAAGGGTAAGAGTGTACATACCATCTCGCCAGTAAGTGAGATCGTCGGAGAATGCGGAGCATTGTGAAATGTTTCCCCACTGGTAATGCTGGGCGGCGTCAAGAGCCAGTCTATGAGATGGAAGAGACATACCTGGGGGTGGCATTGGTATCCAGCATGGAAGGATCCATCGTCACGCTGCCAGAGACCTATGAGCGATTAGAGAGTGTGTTTGGTGGTTAAAAGACATGAGATACCCTGTGGGTCGTTCATCCAACCCTCGGGGGCAATGAAGCGTGCCTTTGGACGCCAGACAAAGAAGAGGGTCGAATTGCCGCAAGCGGTGAGATCACCCGGGGGCTTTGACTGGTCCGTATTGCAGGTCCCATTGGTCGCTGTGGGTGCTCGTCTGGCCAAGTCATAGAGTGCCCGTCCAGCATCGCCAATGTAACTGGCCGAAGAGTGGGTAGTGGCGGCTGCAACGACGAGGGTGAGGAGAGGGAGCATGGTGGAGCAAGTCCACTTGACCAGCGACTGTCGACCGTGCGGGGTTATATACCCAGTCCTGTCTTTTCTACCGCGGCTCATTTGCCCGGGATCTTCCCTCACTCGAACTTGTGGATATTTACAACGTTTGTTAATACTATTTTGCTCAGCGCCGATAGTTCTAGTCCTCGTGGTCAATCTACAACAGGGCACCAACGTCGTCATTTCGACGCACTCCAAAAAGTTGCCGTCGGGTTCTGAACCCTGT
Organism: Serendipita indica DSM 11827; assembly: GCA_910890315.1. NCBI lineage: Eukaryota > Fungi > Basidiomycota > Agaricomycetes > Sebacinales > Serendipitaceae > Serendipita > Serendipita indica. Next base: position 310,909 of record CAJVGD010000018.1, on the reverse strand, counting down.
CTCCCCACGTTTCCCCCCGATTCCCGGTAAATTCATGCGTTTCAGATCGGGAATACCGACGGCAATTAGCTTGGCCTCGGGCCAAATCGGTCTTGCAGAGTGGCAAATCATTGAGCCTAGTGCCACCTTGTCTCGTCCAGTCGGCATCAATACCGGGTTTCCATAGCTGCACCACGGCCCGGCCATGACTAAACGAGCTCTGACTTGGACGGACCTCGAAAAATGGCTACTGTAGACAGATATCCTCCAGACATCCCCCATCCAAGTAAATCATCCATCCCACAGGCTATTCAACCCATCCAGTCCCTACAATCATTACCACTCGAAGAGAATCCATCCATCCCACCTAGCCGACATACTCTCCGAGTCCTCAGCGCATTCTTGGTCTGCTTCACCGCTGGTTGGGGAGATGGAGGTACGTCCTAATTGAGCTTGTTGTACTACACTGACAGTATCCAGTCGTTGGAGTCGTGCTTCCATACATCAACCTGCAATTCAAGCTCTCGTACACCTTGTCCGCCACTCTCTTCGTCGCAGTTTCGTCTGGGTATATACACCACTTTCTTCCTTTCAAAAGCTCCTATGCTTCCAGATATGTCATCACGGCTTTTACCATGGAGCGCACGACAAACTACTTTGGACGCTTCCCACTCGTCTCCCGTCGAAGACTCTTCTTCCCGCTCGTCTTGCCTTGTAAAGATGTCGGGTTTTCTCACACTCAAGGCCGCTCGTTTCTCATGACAATGGCCGCCTTTCTTCACGTCTGCTTCCTCCTCACCGCCGCCTCCTCCAAGACATTTCCAGGCGTACTCGCCGCCTTTTTCATGAACGGATTCGCCAAGGGAAACATGGTCTGTAAGTCTCATCACTCATTGTATCCATCCAATTCTGACATTGTCCAGCAACCCTGTACGCCTAGTGATCCCAAGCTACCTGATACTGACAAACCCCCAGGAATGCGTACATGGTTGCGAACCCACACACGTTTGGTCTCGGACACATGCACGCCTGCTTTTGCCTCGGAGCCCTCGTCTCACCCCTCGTCGCTCAGACCGTGCTCGCCCACGGTTGGCATTGGCAACAATTCTACTACGCCTCTATCGCTCTCTCCAGTCTCAACCTGTTCCTCGTGACGTTTGCGTTTCACTGTGCGTCCATCGAGTTTGCGCGCGATCGGGAGAGTGCGCTTAGAGCACTCGGAGGTGGACTCCGGGTGGTGCGAAGAGGCGAAGAGGCCGTTGTTGTCGACACAACTCTACGCGTTGAAGAGGTTCAAGCGTCGCGGCACAACTTGCCTAGGAATAGTGAGTTTGTCCAGGATGCTGATTGCTGGCTGACCTCGACAGTGTTCATGACCGCTCTGAGGACACCTGCCGTGCTTGCTTTTGGATTCTTCGTGTCCATGTACACGGGGAGGTGAGCATTTCATCAACTTTGAATGTCAACTAACTCTTCCCAGTGAGGGCGTGACAAGCGGTTATGTATGTCAATCCCCATCCAATCCACCATTACTCAATGTTTCAGATTGTTACCTACCTTCTCAAGACGCGAGCCGCAGACCCATCTCGAGTCGGATATGCCAACAGCGGTACGCCACAAACCATTACCATTCTTCTCTAATTCCCCTCAGCCCTTTGGGCTGGTGCTGCGATTGGACGACTCTTGTTGGGGTATGGAGCGCCGTAGTGGGTACAGATTATCTCCCTATCTCCCCACTTACCACACACACAGTATGGGACGCCTCAAACCGTACTGGATCTTTGCATTCCTGTACGTGCTTCACCCTACGGACACACTCATCTGACAGACTCGCATAGTCTCCTCGCCATTTCTTTCCACATCTCCATCTGGCTCGTTCCCTCGTGGACAATAGGATGGGGTCTCACGGCACTCGTTGGTCTCTGCATGGGACCCGTCTTCCCGCTCACTCTAGAAATCGCCTCGCGCTTCGTCTCGCCGGCTATCACAAGTTCGGCCCTCGCGATCATGTACGTTGAGCCATTCACTCTAGCTCAAGCTGCGTTCGCTTATATGCGATGGCTATTGTAGGTCATCCATGGGGAATCTCGGAGGCGCGTTTTATCCCTTTTTGACTGGCTTGTTGTCCAATGCCAAGGGAGAAAAGGTCATTGAGCCCCTCATCGTCTCGCTCATGTCCACCATGTTCTGCTTTTGGGGAGCGACAAAGGTGCATTTCAAGTTGCAGTAGGACAAGTTCGGACAAACAAGGCATAGGCATTAATGTTGTAGGTGAATAGACCCATACTCCTGTTATCACAACGGTACGGCAATGCGTTGACGCGCAAACGCCTTACGGAGAGCTTTCAATTTAGCTTTGCCATCCTTCTCGGACGGAGTCTTAGCTGGGACTATTTTGACTGGCCCATATTGCGTCTTTCCGTCCTAGAATTCATCAAGGTTTGATGCAACAGACTCTACAGACGTACTTTGTCTGTCCACTTCAGACGAGCACGGAGCCGTGTCCCGGTGAATGTAAGCACGAGGTCGTAATCCAATCTCCAGTAGGAAACATCGCCGACTCCCTTGCACAGCTCTGGTACCATATCTGCGCAACTTGCTTCGAGGGTGCATAATCTACTAGCCTGTGAGTACAATACTCCTAAGATGGTGTCAGTTCCGGCGCCCCAATAATTAAGGCCAACCTTGTTCGTTGGTTAACCAACGACTGCCAGGGTCTCCAGCCCAGGAATATAGGGGAGAGATAAGAGTGGATGTTGAAAGCGGGGGGGCATCCCAACCCTGACGCTGAGGCTCCACCATTTCGTCTCCTTGAGCTAAGGTGGCACCCTAATGTCAGATTATTGCATAATTAGTCGGTTTATACATTCTTTATGTCCTTGCTTACCTTTTTTATTAAAGTATGTATGCCCCGTGAAGTCTAGTATTTCCACTGTGGCACCGCCGTGAGTTTCAGCGCTGGAAAACTCTAGCTACTCACTCGGCAGATACAAAGGCCAACTGGCGTCTTGCCCAGTGGTCTTCCTTTGCCGGTGTGAAAGATTTCATGATGACGGAGGCGATGGTATAACGAGCTGTATGGGCAGTAACGTACTGTTTGATGAACCACACTGTTGCACCCTCGCTTTATCTGTGTCAATTTAAATTCAGACTATACTAGGAGACGTATTACGCTGCAGCCTTCTTCCTGCGGGGAATAAGTAGCAGTTGATGATTCAAGTAGTACTCACGCAGGTTGCTCGATACTGTAGACCTCGACATCTAGAGAATTGAGCGCTTCCTTGCCGCCGTCGAAGATACGGGGATTCGCCAAACCCGCCAACCAGCAATAAATGCTGGTGCTCGAGTCAGAAGTAATATGGCTAAGTGGGTCTGTCTTACTTACATAGACCTTTCTGTTTTGAGAAGGGTTTTGCAGCTGTTCAGCACCTTTTCAATAGGGAATGAAAAGGTGCTTGCGACCTCGCTTTTTCCGAGGGTAAGTCTACCCTGGATAATTCCAAAATCGCGGTCGTTGTCTCTACGTGACCCAAATGTGATTATATTCGACTCTTGCTGTCCATCAAACAGCCTCTTTGTCTATATTGAATAGTCACTGGCTGCTTTCAATCATCCAGATGGATGGGACACACCCTTTGCTCAAAAGCATCAAGCATATCCGCGATAATATCGTCACCACCGTATTTGGAATTTGCCAGCTTGGACTTTAGCATCCCCTGAGCCGCTCCATCTACGTACACCCCGCCAGCCTGCGGGATGTCAGTAAACGACAATTAGTTCTGGTCGGTAACCTACCTGGACACATTCACTGATAGCGACCTCCTCGAGCTCCAGTTTGGGCTCTGTAGCTTTGCATCGGTAAATGGTGCTGTCAATCGTCGACCCTCCACAGTCAACAACAGCGAATTCGGTGCCTGGATGAATCCACGTTGCATGATTCGTCTCATGTAGAACATAGTGTACCGCTGCTTCGGATTCAGTAACGAATTCGATGCGCTGTTCCACATCGTCGCTGTTCTGGAATAATCCGGCGTCCACGGCGACTTCTTTGAGGAATTCGTGTTGTATTGTATCCCATCCGTTTGGAATCGCAAATACGACTGCAGCACTGCTGATAAGCCGCGACCAAATCTCCTTTCCATTCGGCGTACTGTCTTCGAAATGCAAGCGAGTCGCCTCGAAGACATAGTTGATAAATTCGACGTAAACCGACTTCAAAGAGACGCCGCGAGGGAGAGGCGGTATCTCAAGCTCGTTGGTCGAAGCGTTGTAGGGAGGTGGTTGATCATCGAGCTTTGCTATCTCGTCTGGGTGTAGATGCAGCTTGAGTGACGTTAGAATGCACTTGTGAGGCGAGTTGAGACATACTTTGAACCATTTGGCGATTTCATAGTCCTTATCCCCAATATATTCCCGGGCCTCGGCACCGAAAGCGATTGGTTTCCCTTTTTTGTATGCAGAAATGGTTGGAACCTTTCTCATGTCAGTTTATCAAAGTTCGTCTGAGGTTCTCACCTTGGAGTCCCCACTCGCCTCTGGTTGGCCCGGCCATCTTGTGACCTACGACGACATCAGATAAAGAGCTTATGTTGGTCTAATTCTGTGCTTGCCATTTTGATGTCGATCTTACTCCCAGGATAGGCATGTGTAAAGGACACCGCCGCTGAGATTGCTCAGTATACGGGCATCTCCTTTGAATGATACTGCATACTGTGTGTACATCCTATGTCCAACGAGATAATGAGCTTCTCCTCGCCGCTGTAACGCTTGTCGCTCGAGTTAGACATTGTCGCAGGCTTGGATAGTTAGTTGCCACTTGATCGCCTTTATATTGTCAGCGATATCATGAACCTTGATGGAAACACAAGGCAGATGGCTGGTCGATTATCAGGTTCAGAGAGAGACTGGCATGATCACGCTGGCCGTGATTGAGCAAAGCATATGCTGTTTTCTCTCCCTTTTCCTGTATTTTTGCAGCAAGACCTACAATACCGTCGGAAACACCGGCACATGTGGGGTTCCAGGTTGGCTAACGACCGAATGATGAAGCGTTCACAGCGACCCTTGAGAAGGCAAATTAAGCCTTCTGGGCCGCGTTAACACCGACTAAATTGTTTCTGATGGGCGATATGAGCGAAGCCGCCAACAATTTCACAAACATTTTCGGAGTAGCAATCCTTGGACTCTGCCTTCTCATTCTATGAAAACCGGGTCATTCCCTTTTCCTTCCTTTTGGGCGCTGTGGACGTTTATTTCCATCCTCGACTGTTCACACGCGGCAGTCTCCTGGACGGTCAAGCCATTCAGCCCTCCAGCGTATCCTTTGGCCGTACGGACTCCATATCTCTCCTGCTGGCTACCTCAAAACAATGGAACCGCGCTCAACCAAGCGTGGCCAACATTTTGGACAGGCACCGTACGCATCGTAGTCTTGGCAGAACGTAACAAGTGTTGATATAGTATGCATTAGATTCTTGGCTGGGCTGGATATGTGCGGGTAGATGGCTCTGTATACCTCTTTCTGGGTCATCCAGACGTCCAAGGCGCACAGCTTGCTACGCAGAAAAGTGCGACCGTAGGTGATATAATAATTCGTCAAATTATGGCACTGATGCCGTCATAGTTCACTTCTACTCAGAGTACCTTTGTGCTTTCAGCCGGCGGTATCGACCTGACCGCCAATTTTCTGAGTCCTGTCGAGGTGAGAATCTATTACGTCGAGGGGCCATAGCTAATTAGCATTCTAGCCCGAAGATCTCACCAAACAGTCGCTTCCCTTCTCCTACCTCGCCCTTACCGCAGCTTCCAATGATGGAAACTCTCATTCCGTTCAGGTGTACACTGATATTAGTGCTGAATGGGTAACGGGAGACAATTCCAAGACTGCGACTTGGTCCACCACAACTGGAGATAGTATCATCACCCATCAAATCAGCTTGCAAAACCCGCAAGTGTACGGCGAAGCCTCTGACCATACCGAATGTACGCTCACGGCTCGCTCACCAGCCAGGTGCTGACGCTACTCAGATGGCTCTGCCTATTACTCTCTCGCATCGGTAAGATTTCTTGAGAGACCCCTTGTGAGAAGATTAAATGTCAGCAGACAGAGAAGGTGACCTATCAGAGTGGTGCCGATACCACTCTTCGTGCACGGTTTATCGCAAACGGTACACTGCAAAACACTCTTGATAACAACTTTCGCGCCGTCAACGACCAGTGGCCTGTTTTCGCCTTTGCACAAGATGTTGGCACTGTTGGACCCTCGGCAAGCGACCCTGTCGTATTCAGTGTCGGACACGTTCGTGATCCTGCGATACAGTATACGGTCCGCGGTGCACTTCAAGACAGAAGTCTATACTTCTGGACGCAATATAGCTCGGTAGCAGAGGCCGTGAGTGCTGGATCCGAGAGAGCAGTTGCGTTCTAACGACCTCAGATCAACGCGTTTCATACCGACTACAGTGATGCGTTGGCCCGTGCCAAGTCGCTAGATACCAAATTCTCGTCAGATGCCGCAGAGATTTCCGATGCTTATGATGGTGTCGTATCGCTCTCGTTGAGGCAGGCATTTGCAGCGATGGAGCTCACCGTTTCGAAGAACTCGGACGGATCGTTGAACCATAGCGACATTCTACTATTCCAGAAAGGTGTGTGCTTTGTATATGCCAGGTACAGTCTATTGAACAGGCGTAGAGATATCCAGTAGTGGGGTTAGGCCTTGTTTATGATATACGAATATCGCTGAATGATTCCAGAACGTCAACACAGTGGACGTCGTGTTCCCCATGGCCACTCTTCCTCTATCTCAATCCATCGCTTAGCAAGTATATCCTACTTCCCTATTTCCAGTACCAAAGCACCGGGCTATATCCCAACGCATGGGCTGTCCACGATATGGGTATGGCTTTGGAGTCGACAATACATTGATCTAAGCTTACTCAGGTGCTTCGTACCCCAAGGCTATTGGACATAACGATGGGAAGGATGAACCCATGCCACTGGAAGGTGAGGGACCTTCCGAAGCCTGAGTTATAGTCTCATCAAGTCGCATAGAGTGCGGCAATATGCTGATCATGACCTTGAGCCATTATCAACGGACAGGGGATATATCGTTGATATCTACCTACGTTGGGTGCCTTTTCCTTCGTTTACGCATGGCTCATCTGAGAGCAGTACAAACTATTGGATCAATGGACACAGTATCTCATCGAAGAGGCGCTTATTCCAGCTTCCCAGATTAGTACGGATGACTTTGCTGGCCCTCTGGTGAACCAAACAAATCTTGCCATCAAAGGAATTGTAGCCATTCGAGCCATGGCAGACATTGAGTGTCTCATGGGAAATCAAGCACAGAGCGAAAACTATACGGTGAGCGATAAACAGCCGGTTGAGTATATCTGAGTGATTTACATAGGCTATTGCGGAGCACTACGTCTCGAAATGGCAAATTCTTGCCCTCTCGACTGACCAGCAACACCTTACGCTTTCTGTATGCTGTGCATCATAATCTACCTCGAGTATTGATTCAACTTCTTGCAGTATGGAAACTCGAGTAGTTGGGGACAGGTGTACAACCTCTTTGCCGACCGGCTCTTAGGCTTCAACCTGTTTCCAGAGTCTATCTATGACCTTCAAGACGCCTGGTATCCCCGAGTCTTGGGTACGGTCTCCAACCCTTTTCTAATGGTGATGCTGACTGCAACCAGAAACATACGGCATTCCTCTTGACACCAGGCATAAGTATACCAAAACAGGCGCGCATATGTTATGATATTGTCTTCCTTGCTGACCAAAGGTAGATTGGTCAATTTGGATGGCAGCCATTGCCAAATCTAGGGCCACCAGGGATATTTTCATTGGATCCATTTATAACTATGTCTCCAATGAGAGAAACTCTGTGCCCTTCTCAGATTGGTACGACACGGACACGGGCGTTGTGTCTGGCTTCCGAGCAAGATCCGTAGTTGGTGGTCATTTTGCGCTGATGAAGGGTGTTCTTCCCAGAAATTCGACTACAATAGGGACGTGCACTGCTAGAGGTGGCACTTCGAGTCTTGAGTCCACAGCGTACATTTCATCGTCCCTAGTCAGTGCTCTACTCGGCATATTTTTCCTATCTATTGCTGTTGTAGTATTGTAATGTCAATATCTCGTGGTCAAAACACCTGGCCACCCAAGGCTGAACCTGCCCTCGTCCGAGCCTTTTCTTAGGCGCTCACGATCGAACCATTTGATCATTAAACTCTCAAAGAATATCCTAAAATTCAATTGCACTTGGACTATGTACACCTCTGGCCAAGCCGTCGTCCACCCTCGGCTCTCGGTGCTCTCTACGAGCTCGCTGCCATCTGAACACTCATCTCTCGGAACGGCTTCTTCTACTACTCGATTCTCCCTCCCTCCTTCCGGTAGCAGCACCCCAGTACCGATGCCTACATCGGCGAGCACATTAAGCTTGTCAAAGACGCCGATGACAGGTCAGTAAACGTCACTAACCAGCCTTATGTGCATATTTTTGGGTGAAGTAAAAATCTTACATATTGATAAAGCTGTCAATCTCGTCCGACCAAACATCTACGATCGTCCACTAAACAAGACACGAACAAGCGAAGTATCTCTCGCTGCGTTCACTTTTCTCTTCTCAGAGATGATTCAATACACACAAAAGAGAGTGAATGGAGTCGCAGATTTCGAGCGCAAGTCAGTTAAACTTACCCATCCTCAGTGAATTTACATTTAGTACTAACCTAGTGACACAGGCTAAATACACTGGGGTATAGAATGGGTCTTAAAATGCTCGAGCTTCATGCATGGAGGACAGAGGGAACCTCAAAGGCACCGAAACGGGAAACTAGGTTTCTCACAGTGCTTTCGACGATTGGAAACGTCATGTGGAAAGCCTTCTTTGGTCGTGCGATGGACGCTATCCAAAAGAGCGTCACCAAGGACGACGAATGTGCGTCTTATTCCATCTAATGGCTTTGAAGCTGAACTTCTCTAGTCATGTTGATCGAGAATGATCCAGCTATTACTAAATTCATCTCAATCTCAAAGGACATGGGGAGTTTGAGTTGCTCAGCACTGACCGCAGGTGTAGTAGAAGCCATACTCGACGGCCTAGGCTTCGTTAGTTTCTTCCAGATATTCAGGAACGCAATTCTCTGACGTGTCTTAATAGCCAGCGCGGGTGACAGCTCATAATGTGCCGACGGAGGCGAACCCGAATTGCACGACGATCCTCATCAAACTTGACCGTAGTGTGCTAGATCGTGAAGAGGCTCTCAAATAGAAGATGGTGTAAAGGCCCATAATTGTCGTGAACGTGAACTTGGTATTCGTTTCTACCCTTGATCTCCGTCGCCGCATCTCTAGAGGTTGCGTTTATGTCTGGGATACCTCGCTTGACAATAGATCCTCCTCTACTCAACAGTTCTTGTCCATGGGCTTCAAGTCGTGAAGACTTGCAAGCGCTGTGAGTGGATGATTTCCCCTCGAGGCCCAGACGCATATCAGCGTTCTCTCTTAACATTTGAATCCAGTATATTTGACTTATCAGAGCTCAAATAGGTATGAATCGGCCTTCACAGGTGCCGTCACAACACGGACGGCCACCCTCAATGGGTTCGAGGAAGACGAGAGGCTCCATACTGTACGGACGTACCTCAAGGGTATATTGGTACTCACCTAAGGTACTCTAGGTGGCATTTAGTGAGGATAAGACCACTTCTATCAATTCGTACGGATATAGCCCTCACCCTCTCTCCGCCTGTGAGTATCAACTCATCCTTTAATAGCCGAACTTATGATCCAGATATCTCTTGGGTGCGAGACGTTATCACTTCGGGTCCAGTCCCTCCAAGGAAGCCGTTTATTGTCAGCATTACCTCTTCGAGCCCTCAAGAACTTTCAGAGATGCTTGATATGGTCATGGACCTGCGGAAATCCCTCGCGTCCCAATCTGGATTCCAATTACCAAATGGAGGCAACCTAATTGCCGTCGAGCTCAACACATCTTGTCCAAATATCCCCGACAAGCCACCACCAGCATATACGCCACGAGAAGGCTTGAAACCATTGCTAGAAGTCATGGCAAACACTGCCCGAGAGGACCCCACGGCTACATTTGGCCTCAAACTCGCGCCATTCGTCTACAGGAAGCAACAACAAGACTTGGTGGATGTCATTAGCGAATTTACGACGTTTGGGAGAAATCCATTTAGCTTCTTCACTTGCACAAATACGTTGGGTTCATGCGTCATGGTACAGGATAACGCACCGAATGGTGAGTCTGTTGCGTTGCCCACCAAGTACGGTGGTCTAGCTGGTGAACCGCTTCACTATCTGGCTCTCGGGTACGAACTTGGTCAAGATTTGTTATCGTTTGTCTTACTCGTCTTAGAAACGTGATGGCTTTTTCTGAATTGCTCGCAAGTCACCCTGATCCAGCAATGAAGGAAATAGGGATTATAGGAGTCGGTGGCGTCACCTCGCCTCAGGCTTTTCAACGCATGCGTAAAGCAGGAGCGTCTGCGGTGGCTTGCGCGACGGCCCTCGGTCTAGAAGGTGTTGGAGTCTTCGACCGCCTGTTGCCAAAGTAAAGGGGAACAAGTATAATTCATACCCCCGGGTAATACACATTTTGGTTTATTCTCTACAGGCCCCGAGAAAGAACGTCCAAACTACTAATTTGAGCGCCTTCCACCTTGGAAGTGTTGCTCTTTTCGGGATGAGGGACGATAGATGAGATGATGGTATCGTGATGGAATGATGCGAAGATTTAGAAGGTGTATGCAGCCGGCAAGACCTTATGCCCATCGAGCAGGTTCGGGCGTCGCAGATAATCGGAGGTACTGCTGCATGTCCGCTTCGTCCGAACTGGTGGGAGTGTTGGGCTCTGTCGTGCTACCGGAATAATATGTCAGTCTAACCCTGCCCAAACAGGAAGAGAACGGCGAGAGAAGGGGGAACGGGACGAAAACACGTACCCCCAAAAGTAGAAGCAAAGGGTCATGGCACGCTCCTTGAAATGCCACCTCCTGTTCTCGGGGAGCAGCGCGGGTGGCTTGGTGGCAATTGCAGCCAGCGAGTTGCGGAAACTGGCATTATTCTACATTTGGAAAATTGGATTTCCCCGCACACATGAGTCGAGGCGAGACGCGATGGGAGTTTGATGTAGATCCAGCGAGTCACAAGGTTTGATCCCGTCCGGTTCCCAGCAGCCGGATTTCAACGCGTGGCGCCAATAACCGTTTGCAGAGTTGGTGGTGGCGATAAAAAATCAAGCGATAAGGCAAAAGTGGTTAGGTTCATTTTTCTAGCATTTCAGAGGCGGTGGAAAGCAGCTCCGGACAACGACAGTGGTCTGGGAACTCTGACGTCGTCTGAGCTGGGGAGTAAACAAATAGACGCACCTCGAGCTCTGAGCGAATCACGGATGCCTTTTTGAGTTCGATATCAAGCACAGTTGTGTCCATTTTGATGAGCTCTCGGTGCGTGAGCTTGACACTCTTATGTGCATCCAGCAGCGGGCTGAGGCCAGCCGCCCAGCGCTCAGTATCGCCAACTTTGGCTCTGGTGTGCGAAATCTCGGATGCGTAGGTGTAATCCATAATAATGTGACGATTAGAACGGGCCTGGGATAAAGGTGGTAGAGGCGAAGAGAGAGGGGGAAAGATAGAAAGCTGGATTTGTAGCAGCGAGCGCCGCCTTATAAACCGCCTGCGGATGACCCAAAAAGTCGCACGCAAGGCCCGAATCCTCATTTGTGACAAGATGGCCCCTGGAGAGGTTGCGAAATTCTACCAGATTGACGAATAGATAGTTACAGTCGATGCCTGCACGCGTCAAAGCACTGATAAGCAATTCACGCGCTGGGTTGATCAGATTACCATCTCGGCCACTCCGATCATCTCACTTGGGTTCCAGCGCTATTTCCTTTTCAGCCCAGGGTCAGCTAGAAGTCTGCCCGCCTATCGATCCAAATGCGGCCTCGCGCCTGCCAGTTTTATCCTCAGCGGCAGAATCCCTGAGAGGAAGCTGTTGAGCCTTTACGTACCTCGTACGAGCCTGCTCCCGTGTGGATCGTCCCTTCAGCCCTGGCCTCTTGCATCCGCCAAATTCACAGCACCCGTCCTTCTGACCTCCCCGTCGCATCTTAGGAGCATAATCAATTGTCAACTCTTCATATTTGGCGATGTCTCTGAGAGCTACAAACGCCAAACGATGGCGTTGATCCTACGACAATTCAGCGCGACTCCATAGCAGGTACAAGCTTGGGGACCGTACGTCATCAGCATCAGGGATAGAGTCGTAAATGACACCATAGGCTTTGAGGTTCGGATAACACGAATGGCTGGAACACGATCAGTTCTAGGGTCCCAGCGTGCCGAATGTGAGCGCTACTTGAGGAATCGAGACCAATTCCCTGATCTGTATGAGTCTTCTATCTCGGTAAGCGAGAGGACGATTCACCATATCGACGAGATGTGACCCGCCATCTATTGTTGGGGTCAAACCAATCGAGGTGGTAGGTATAATCATCGTCGGCTGATCTGTATGCGGTGGATCAAGACCCAATCTTCATCAGGGGCCACCTACTGTGACAACTCTCTAGAGTCTCGTTCAACTACGGTAGCATCTCAAGTAAGGAAAACATACCCAGTGAAGACTCCGATCACCTTCCCTCTTGGAACAGCGATTGGTGCTCGCACACCCCAGCCACAATCTACCGTCTTGAATATCTCAAGTGGGACATCCCGAGGCCTTTGTGCCACTCGGTTTGGACATGTCTCGTGGCTGCAACGGCACATCTAATGGATGTATGAGGGGTGGCACCGAGGTTGGAAGGTGGAGACATGCGTGATTACACTCAAACACTGCGAAGTCGAATTGTTCGGGGAATATGTATAGGCCCTGAACAAATGTTTCAGAGTTGTTCCCCCAAATTTTGAAGTAATACATACGTTTCTGTCGTAAGCAAAGCTACGTCGACCGTGGTGCATGATGACGTCTGCGAATTCTGTGCTTTGACAAGCACATTCGTCTGGGCTGATGCATCCATCTTCGCACTCACAGCCTTCGTACAATCCGCTGTGCGAGGTCTCGCCTTCGGGTCTAACAGGTATATGAGCCAGGGCAGCGTCATCGAGAAGGAAACCTACAAGATATAAGAGCTTCTTTCTAGATATGTGAAGGTTGCTGGGTCAATAGAAGAGGGTATCTCTTCGTCATCCACATCATTGACCAAGGAAATTGTAGCAGCTCCCGAGTTTCTTGCTATGCGATTCCAAGCAGTCTCGACTCTCCTGCGTAAACGTAGGCTACACAGGAATAGTATCGTTAGGATATTCACCATGTATCACGCGACTCACGATGCCTCATTTCGCCTTGGCCTTCCCTTTGAACGTCTCGAAGGAGGCCGCGAAGTACCCATAGAATCGGAGTCACTTTCTTCCAGTATGACTTGAAATCGTTTAGCTGGAGGAGCGAATGGAGGTGATTTGGCTCTTCTCTTGACTCCTTGAGCAATCTGGACTGGATCCTCGTCTTCCTCTGACTTCACGGTGGGCCGTCAAGTCGGGTAGCCATTAGTATCATAACACATACATAGCTGCTCAATGATGGGCTCTCCTCGTGCTGCACACCTCGATAGCCCAATGCCGTGGCCTTTACGGATGCGACCTCGCCACGAAGGTCTGCATTTCGGAGAGGTTGAGGAGAGGAATGATCGGCCCAGCTCCATATAACAGTCTCTGATAGTGTAGTGTTGAAACGTGTGCTGAAATATGGCACATTGACGTGGTTCCACCTGTAAAAACGAATACTTACAAGCAGTTTTGGCCGATGGATGCGATTGGAACGCCCATGTCCGCATAGCGCTGAAGGTTTTGCCCTAGCTTCTTCTTTTTTTCCGCTTCCCATGCGCGAGTAACCTGCTCTGACCGCTTTGACAAATCATTGGTATGCACCCAGGTCATGACAGAACCATCTACCGGGCTCTTCCAGTCGACCCATTGCACCTAAAACTCGTAAGCTGGCATCATGAATCCCGAATATCTCCACTTGGTAGCTGGAAGAGGTCAGATGTGATGACCGTCGAAAGGGGAGGACCCACTGTTTGGAAGTCATTGCATCAATCTCTTCGTCAATGATGCATTCAATCTCGTGCGTTTCATCTGTTGGCATATTTGACTGCTCCTCTGTGTTTAAATCGATTCCAAAGAGTTTCCTTCGGATCGCTGCGACTTCCTCGTCGGTACAATCCAGCGAGTTTCCGTTCCAAACATTGTAATGAGGCTCCTGATTAGTTCTAGAACTGCTGCCATCACTACTAAACGTTCCCGGCATCGATGTGGATGAGGAAAGGTCGAATGTTTGCTGAGCTGCAGCAGCTTCGACCCTTCTTCGATGGCCGGCAAGGCAAAAGCAAAGTGAGCAGGACGGAAATGAATTTGACAGCCTTGAGTAATCTCGATGACAGGACTATTATTGTCCATCTTTTCTCGTCGGCCCGGACGGGCTACTTTTACACGACAACGCGCGCACGAGCGAGTGCAAAGCTCACCCAGGTCAAATATGATCCTAAAGGTACGTCTCCTTGCTGAATTACAACGGACGGATAGTCTCTGAAAACTACCATAGTCAAGCAACATGTCCTATTCGTCGAGAAGAAATCCAGGGCAAAGTGACCAGCTTATTCTCATGATCCCCAACAAGCGGTTGTATACCTGAAGTCTATTATACCAGGTCTGGATAATTGACATATTTGTTTGAACGATTAGTCTGTTTTGAGACACGGTACATGAAATATGTGTCCTCTCTCCCTTTTCAAATATATCGTATACGTGATTGCTCCACAAGAAACGGTAACAAAAGATATGATGGCTGCCCAAGGGAACTGAACTGGACGCGACAAGATCATCGCCAAAATGTATCTGCATTCCCATCAGATTATCGATATCTGTTAGGACCAGGAACCATACTTTAACAAGTCGGCCATATTGGCCATGGAGAATTGCAGGGCAGTCCTACCCCAAGTCAGTGACTAGGACTAGAGTTGCAATTCTCTTACAGTGTATTCCGCCGTGGATGATTTACCAACGCTTCTTGCAGTTGCTTGAGCTGAATGAGGTCGAATGACCATAGACCGACCCTCGAGGCAGCCATTCCTATGCATATTAGATAGTCTGATGGGTGGCTATGAATCCTCACCTCCAAAGATCAGAGCACTACTCACGCTGGGCAAGGTTTTCTCATTTTTGCGGAGTTGCTGCGCGAATGCAAAGGTTACAGGAACGAGGCAGATGGCTTCTGACCTGAACTTTTGTCAGGAGGATGCGGGCCTTTGAGACATCACGATACCATATACTCCAACTCCCAGCGCGAGCCGAACCCAATCGAGTTTCCAATGCAGGCGCCACCAACGTGCCTAGGAGACCGGTGATGACTCCGAGGCTTCTCATCGCTGCTAGAAAGGAATCTTCAAACTTTTTAGTTTTCAGGTAGCCTAACATATTGCCATCGAAACTGCTCGGGAATGGGTAAGTTTCCGTCAAAGTCGAGAGAGGAACGCACGAGAGAACGGTGATATAAAGCAGTGAGAGGGCGACTGAGGAGAGAAAGACGGGTAATTGAATAAATTCCGACCAGTCGTTGAGTTGGTTGGCCAGAGCAGATTTCCATCCCCTTGGTTCCTCCAAAGGTGATTCCGACGCTCTTTGTTCTGCATGCAACCTCGGAAAGGAGCTATAGACCACATCGATCCAATAGAGTTCGAACCCCATAGTGAGGAGGGATACGGCAAACATCAAGAGACTTGTTGTGCGATAGGAGAGCAGTGTAGTGAATATGGAAACAACGAGTGGAGCGGTCAGATTGCAAAAGAGGTCGACACGACGAAGGGAGACGTTGAGGCGGGAGAGCGCACGGTCAGAGCCGTGGGCGATACAGGTGACCCAGTCCCGTTCGACTGCTATTTGGATGCATATTGTCGACACGCGTAATGCACATCCACAGAGAACAATGGCAGAATAGTTGAGAAGATTGTACTCGTCTTGCAGGCTGGGTGGTTGCTGGGGCGTTGAGAGTAGAAGAGCAAATGCTGCATACGCGATTGCTGCCGATGTTTTCTGAATGAATATGCAAGTTCTTACCAGCGAAAGCTTTGGGTGGCTGTCGACCAATGTGCCGACCCAGCGAGAGAGCAAGATTCCACTGACTATAGATACAAGATTTAGTGTCCCCTTTGTTTGTATGGGCGCTTACGAGTCGCAGAGAATCCGAATATGGCAGAGGGAAGAAGAGTGGTCTGAAAAATGACGACGAGCAAGAGGTACATTAGATATTCCGACGTTCTGTCGCCACTCGTACTAGAAAACAGTCAGAAAAAGTGAATAGGAGCTACAGTTGGGCTTGCTTTGATGCGTGCTGGATGCAAAGACACCAGAAACCAGAGCCACCGACTTCTACATCGACTTGATCCTCCTCTGGCGGCAATAAAAAGGCATTTTCAGGTGCTGAACTTTCGTTGTGCGGCATTCGACAATCGAGTTGGTGGTCAAAGTCGGGCTACTCTCAAAGATCCGAAAATAGCAATGTTTAATTGCTGTAAAAATATTTAAACAAATATATTCGTTGTGTGATGTGGTTGTCGCAGCCGTTTAATCGCCGACCTCCATACGAGCCCGCCTTCGACCCGACCACGACCAGCATTTTTAGCAGCAGCCAACAGTTCTACTTCCAAAATGCCATTAGGATTCATTCCAAGACCACGGATGCGCATTCCTGGAAAGGGCTTTGTCCGTCGACGATGGAACCGCCGACGGCTGCACACCGACGACCGCCCCCGCGAGCCGTTATACCGTGAGTGTCTCTCAAATTACTGCTCTATGCATTCTCTTTTAACCTTGCACATTGCTCACTGCACAATCCAGGACGGCTCGCAAACGCATGGTACGACACACCGACAAAGTGGTATCCGCTGCACATTGGCGTAGGCTCTTTGCTGCTCGTCTCTCTTCACTGGAGAAAACGACGCCAACAGGCCCTCGAGGATGCAGAGGCCGGCGACGACAATGCCCCTGTGCGGCTCAAAGGCCCATGGCAGGTGAGCAGTGCCGTTTGTTCCGATGCGACGTCAGCCATGCCGACCAACATATGCTAGGTGCATGCACTTGGCATTCTTCCTTTGAGGAGTGCCTCTCGACTGTGGGGCTATCTCAACAGCCTCGAGCTACCTGTCTGGTTCCGGCCGTTTGGGTTTAGCTTCTACGCGTGGATCTTTGGTTGCAATCTCGACGAACTCGACGAACCCGACCTCAAGAAGTACAAATCCCTGGGCGACTTTTTCTATCGCAAACTCCGGCCCGATGCTCGACCCATCGCTCCCTCGTTACTCGTATCACCGGCAGACGGCACAGTCCTTCATTTCGGATCCATTCAGGACCATAGGAGGGTCGAACAAGTCAAAGGCATGACATATTCACTAGACGCCTTGCTAGGAGTCGCTTCAGGGTCGTCCACGCCAACCTCGGAAGAGATTCACTTTGGGAATCGTGACCATGCTCATGTGGACGACACCGAATTTGCCAATGTCAATGGTATTGAATATTCAGTGGACACGTTGTTAGGCCACCCGGCTCAGCGACAGCAAAGTCTACCCACTTCGGAGACCAAGGACGCATCTGTGGAAAAGGATGCTGCTCTTGAAGCGGGTATCAACATGACAGACAATGTCAATGTTGCGCTCGACGCAGGCATCCGACCCCTCCTCCACCGAACACCCTCCCAGTCCGCAGTCAACAAGGTCAAAGATGGCAACGAACTCTTCTTCGCGGTCATCTATCTAGCTCCAGGAGATTATCACCGCTTCCACAGCCCCGCAGCATGGGTAGTCGAGAAGAGGCGACATTTTGCTGGCGAACTATACAGCGTGTCCCCGTATATTGCACGGCGCCTTGCCAATCTCTTCGTGCTCAACGAACGAGTGGCTCTCCTTGGTAGATGGAGGCACGGCTTCTTTAGCATGGTTCCCGTTGGAGCGACTAATGTTGGCTCAATCGTGGTCAATTTCGACAAGGTATGTGCCATCACGAGGCCCAACGAATGACCCTCATACCCTCTCTTAGGATCTTCGCACAAACGAAAGGCAAAAACGACCAGCTCCCGGTGTCTTCCGCGAAGCCGTCTATACGCGCGCATCTCCTCTTCTTGGTGGACAACCCCTCAAACCTGGTGTTGAGGTCGGTGGATTCAAACTTGGAAGCACCATTGTTTTAGTATTCGAGGCTCCGAAAACGTTCCAGTTCTCGCTACAAGCTGGACAAAAGGTACGAGTGGGCCAGGCGATGGGCGATGTCGCCCCACTACCCGCCGCGCATTGAGAGGCAAGTTGTCATCATCTTGGTAACACCGCATCATTATCGAAAACTGTCCAATAAATCCGTCTTTACAGTACTGTCACGCTAAAAGCGTCCTATGAGTTTCGCGCGGTGCGCATCTTTTCCAGCTTATCTATCTTTAGGGCCTTTGCTGCCATCCAGTCCTGTTGCCCTGTCAGCGTGCAACGAGCCACAGGAGAAACTCTGCTCACCAACAGCCAGAGAGGGAGGAGCCACGCCAATGTACTCAGTATCGTCGCTCCTGCTCCTACATACAAATGCCTTGGAGGGGACGGCTTGAGGACAGCGTTGACGAATCTTTTGGCTAGTATCTCTCCAGCCAGACCATCTACGGGTGGTGAGCTTCGAACCAAATCAATACTAATTAGTACGCGTACGATCTTTGGGGCGCTTCCTGGCTGATCTAAAATCCTCTTCGATTGCCAGGTATTGGGAGTTTGGGGGGATCGGAATGGGAGGGTAATCGAAGATGTTCGACTTGACGCCTCCTAGAATGACTGTAACGACTTTGATGCTAGCCAACGGTGAGTATGTGGATTTCATTATCGAATCCTGACATACTTAAACGGGCGTAGTTCTGCACAGAGGTCAGCATTACCCCACAAGAGAGATGGCTAGGCTGACCGACGCGCAGAGTATCGCTGTAAGCATGGACAGCTGCCTTGCTTGAGTTGTACACGCTGCTGAATGCAAAAGGAACAAGAGCAGCAGTGCTACCGACGTTGACGATACATGCTTGCTCGGAGAGAAGAAGCAGCGATATAAACTCTTGTACCATGGACATGAGTCCAAAGACATTTGTCTCAAACATTGCCCTAGCTTGATCCATATTGTGATCCAATGCGGGGACGGTGCCTGCTATTCCCGCATTATTGACGAGAAGATCAAGGCCAGCCTTGCCAACTTGGGCTGCGACCTGGTCGCGCGCCTTGCGAATCGAATCAAGGCTTGTGACGTCTAGAGATAGAAGCGTAATGTTGTCCATGTCCTTGAGGTTACTCATCGAGTCGAGGCGGCGAGAAGTGGCGAAGACATGAAATCCTGAGCAGTAGTGAGTTGGAAATTTCATGTAGTTCGGGTCACGTAATTACCTCTTGAATGAAACTCTCTGCACAGTGCGTTTCCGGCGCTGCCATTTGTGCAGCCGGTGATGAGAACGGTGCGTCGTTTGTGAGACATGACCAGAAAGGGGGAGAGCCTTTGATATCAGAAACGTCGTTAGAGCGTATACTTATATAATTTCACATCTCAATTGGACCAGCATGTCATGCCTGGGACGTCTCAGATCGTTGAGCAAATTTTGCCAGTGACGCTCTCTGGGCACTGAGATACAGTGCCGATGACACATTAATTACCAATAAATCATTTGATTGAGTAAAGGCCGATCAGTTCGGAGAAAATACTCGAATCGATGAGCAAATTTCGTCGACGCTCAGTCACAACGCACAGACCATTCGCTCCGCGTTTTACCCACGAAAATATCTTCGAGAGCATTCAATAGAGCGCGACTCACTGGACCATATCCACCTGGATGGACTGGGAAGCAAATGTCCGAGTGTCGATACCCAATCCGACCGATTGGGCAAACAACAGCGGCAGTCCCGGCTCCGAACACTTCAATGATAGCGTTATCTTTGTTACGTCCCAAAACCTCTTCGATGGTGACGACGCGCTCGACGGGATGCACGCGAGTATTGGCTGGGATGCCAGGCAGGCACGCATACAAGGGATCTTCAGGAGGCAAATTGTGAAATCTTGCCAGGTCTAAACATGACTGGCGTGTTACTCCTGGAAGGACAGTCCCATCAAGAGGCGGGGTGACGAGGTCAAGATCTAGAACCGGAATCGTCAGTGAATAGTCAAGCAGTTGAGAGTACATACCTCCATCTTCACGCTTCATGACCGCAAAAAAGTTCATTTGACCAGCTTCAGTGATGCGCATCTCGGGGCTTTTTGCATGAGGAGCCTCGCCATTTGCCGCGACAGTATCTCGCTCTTTTGGTTCGACATCTTCCAACAGCCATAGGATCTGCTGGTAGCCTTTCTCTGCTGCTTGTGTCTGCGGCATGAAACAAGGGGCATAATTGCCTCCAATTTTGACTTCGCCTGTGCCGCCTGGCCAAGAGCGTACAAAGTCGTAGGCGGCGAAGAGTGAGATGGGTTTGACTCCTACGGTTGGGCCACTCGTCTTGAAGAAGGGTCCAGTTGGAGAGACGATGATGAAGAGCATGGCATGCGCCGAAGGCACTACACCCATCGTTGGACGCGTCCCAATCAACGTCGGCCGAATGTAGAGGGAATAACCTGATTCAGTTGGAATCCAGCGGCGCTCAATGGAAACGAGCTTCTTGATCAGAGCCAGGAGCGCGCCTGGGTCGGGAACCGGCAATGCCAACCGTTTTGCAGAGCGAGTCATCCTTGTCATGTTTAGGTCTGGACGAAAGAGCAAAGGCTCGCCGTCTGGTCCAACATATGCCTATTGGATTCTTTAGTGCTCTATCAAAGCCCTGATGTCATTCTGCTTACCTTCATTCCCTCGAATAGATTGGTGGAGTAGTGGAGACAGTGACTAGCCGGGTCAAGCTCTAGAGGTGCATACGGCTTGATTTTTGGTGAACCCCAGCCAGTAACTGGATCATGCTCAGCAACGAGCATATGATCCGTCTTTGTCTCGCCTGCGTTGGCTTGTTAGCCTTTTTACGCACAAACGCGATGACTGTGGCTCGCACCAAAGACGAGCTCGGTCGGCTTAGGAAGTTCCTTGAGCGCCGTTGAGAGGGTTATTTCGAGTTTCGTGGCCTGTTTCAGGTTCAATATCGTGCGGCAGTCAACAAAGCCCATAGCTTACGTCGAGTGGAGCCCTTCGAGCGCCCTTTTGGTCCACACTCTCAACTAGACGCTCATTGGGGGCAGATACCATAGTTAATTGGCAAATTTTTGGTCTGTTTGTTCTGGAGGAGAGACGTAGAAGAGTCCAAGAGTCTGACTCGGACACTCAAGCCGATGAGCGTTCGGACAAAGGTGACTGTATTCAATCAACCAACAATTACTCCTTCAAATGCAGTGCATGTTCGATACGATGAAGCAAACCCTCCTTCTTTGGGCGTTTACAGTCGTCATTGCATGTGTGATTTGGATCGCTAGAGGAACAATGCTCTTGCTTAGCAGGTTCCGAGTGACATGCTGTCGTCGTGGTTGCCTTTTCCGGTTGGGTGCTGCTACAGGAGTCCTTTGGAGGTATAGTCGAGGATGGCGCAGGGCCACTGGATTCGTGGTGACACTCGCTTGTGCACTGATGCTGTGACTGAGCAGAGGGTGCAGGCTGTGTGGGTTGCGGATTACTTTCAGGGGGTTTAGATACTGGGTTAGACGGCGCAGGTTGAGCTGGTTGCGTGGGTTGTGTCGTGGGCGCTGGGGTGGGAGGCTGGACCGGCTGGGATGGTTGGGGTGGCTTCATGCACCTGCGAGACTCGAAACCCTCACGATACCTTCCATTAATGTCAACGCACTTGAAACGAAACACGCGGTCGAACGCACCCATCGTCAAAGGCCCATTCACACGGTGAATCACCCCAGCGTCGAACATGCTCCTGCCGGCGCTGCCCAGAGAGTGTCTGGACACTAGATGAGGGGTTGTGTTCGTAATCGCACCACCCAGCAATGAAACCGTCTGAGAATCGAAGGGTGTCAGTTTGCCTGTTGCCGTGGGCTTTCCAGTACGCAACATGTGCATCTCTGTTTATTTGAGTCCCTAAAACGCGCCACTTTGACAACGACGAACCTGTGTTGTGCCAACTCGGCCATCTTCGCGTCATGAGTATCAGGCTGGCCCATGCATCGACGACCCTCAAAGCCCTCGCGATATCTGTGAAGGTTGGAGCATTTGTAGTACACTGGTAGAAAATACCTACCCGTCATCAAAAGCCCATTCGAGATCGGAAGGGCCACATTTTTGGATATGCTCGGTACGGCGCTTTGCAATCATCGAGTCGCGGGTGATATTACCGAGCGACTTGTTCTCGGCGTCGCACCACCCAGCAATGAAGCCATCTTCATATCTCTTAGGGTCGGTCGGCGCATTATGCTCTTTCCAGTACGCAATGTGCCACTCCCTGGCAAGAGTAAGCGCCTGGTAAATACGAAAGTGATGCTCACTTATGTTTAGATAAGGTTTGAGTCTTTTGTGCGTGTGTGTTTTCCAGTTTGGCGCCCGTCGTCGGTGTATAAGCCTTGCGGGACTCGAAACCCTCGCGGTAGCTGGCAATCATTACTACGTAAGAAAATACGAATGTTTCTCAGCATACCCATCGTCAAACGCCCATTCGGAGGGAGAGTCGCCCCATCGTGAAACATGCTCCCTGCGACGTTGGGCCGCCAGCGTTTGCACAGTTGAAGAGGGGTTACGTTCGCAGTCACACCATCCAGAAATAAAGCCGTCTGAGAAGCGAAGGGTGTCGGTCTGCCTATTCCCGTGTGCCTTCCAGTACGCGATATGTGCCTCTCTGGTCACAGTCAGTATAGTAGTTGACGATTCATGGCCGAAACCCACTTGTGCTTGGCGAGTTCTGCCATCTTTGCGTCGTGAGTATCTTCCTGGCCCATACAGCGCCGCCCGTCGAAGCCCTCACGGTAGCTGATAGGATGCACTAATCAGAGAGGAGGAGGAGCGTGAATATCAGTAAACGCACCCGTCATCAAAGGCCCACTGATGTTGAGAGGCGCCACACTTTTGGATATTTTCATTGCGTCTCTGAGGGAGCATCGAGTCGCGGGTGAGGGACATGTTCTCGCCGTCTGCCCAACCGACGAGGAAGCCATCTTCGAAACGCTGGGGGTCTGTGGGTGCATTGTGATCCTTCCAGTAAGTGACGTGCCATTCCCTGTAGATCTAACTCAGAAAACAGGATTCCTAGCGCATTGCAAAGGACGTACTTGTGCTTGGCCATAGAGGCCATTTTCTGGGCGTTTGTATCCTGTTGAGCCATTGGAGACGAAGGAGGGGATCAGGAGCAAGAGCTGTCGACTGTTTGGCTGGCTGCGATGGCTATCAGGGAGCACAGGGCACGTGTGGATAGATTGTGGCAGATGGGGGCAGCTCGCGGCGTCGCTGATGAACACGATAACCGCCATTGGCTGCTAAGAATAAGCCCCTATTCGCGTTCCAGCGCCGCCGCTAACTGTCGCTGTAGGCTCCAATCCATGTTTTCTCTCTCCGCCGCGACTGCAGGACGACGCGCAGGGACGCGAGGGACAATCAGTTTGACAAGAATATTGCACAAAAAGACAAGAATGGACACAGTCACAGCATTGACACGCAAACTAGACTCGCCTGGACCCCAGGGGGACGCCAGGCCGGTAAAGAAGGTGCGCCTCGACGGCCCTTCGGGTGCAGACGTGGTTGCATCGACGTCAAAGTCCCAATTTCAGAGCAAAAAGAAGCAAAAGTTGTCAAAAAGAATTCTGAGAAAACTCACGCAGCCGGAACAAGGAACACCAGACGATGTGCTCTGGCACGAAGTACAAGAGCTGCTTGGAGAGGACGTCGTGGACGATGCAATCGATCGTGGTGTTGATCTAGAGGCACCCATCAAGTTTGGTGACATTCTAGAGCTTGATGTCAGTGAACTTAGTTCCAACGGTTCTTATATCCCCCTCCTATTCTACTCCCAGGAACCTAATCTTCATCAGGAGAGGCACTGTCCAAACTTCCACACCCCCATCCACCATGGGTTGTGACCACTCCATTCGCTCTACCCGGAGAGGTTCGCTTCAGTACCACAGACTCTCCTGTCGCGTGTTTATACACATTTAGAAAATACGCGTAAAAATTGTGCGGAGCGGCCGCATGATTTCGTATTCCGACTTGCTGGAGGTCATTCAACCTGCTGCGACAAGAGATAACTCGCGAGTCCAATGCAAATATTTTGGAAAATGCGCTGGTTGTCAATACCAGGTTCGCTTCACCTTATTATCTTGCTTGAAGCTCATCTTAGCCATAGATGCTGGACTATTCGAAACAGCTAGAGTTCAAGCAGCGTGTGGTTGAAAAGGCGTACCGATACTATTCTGACCTGCCTGGAGAATCCATACCCTCGCCTCTACCAACCATTGGTTCTCCGCTACAATATGGGTACAGGACAAAGATCACACCGCATTTCGATGCTCCGCCAAAGGGAAAGCTAAAAGAAGATTGGAAACTCTATATAGGATTTGACACCAAGGGTAGACGACAGGTTTTAGATATTGAGGTATGGGCATTACTGCTTCAACCTGGTGACGTCTGAGGGCAAGATAGGAATGTCCCATTGCCACCCAAGTCTTGAACGACGCCCTGGGCCCCATCCGTGCAGAAGTACAAGAGTAGGGCACATTCGACGAAAGCTTTTGACGGAGCGCTGATTCGAAGCCAGAAAACTGTCGACATATAAACGTGGTGCGACGCTACTGATGCGTGATTCCCTCCAAGTCGTAGACAGCTCTCGCGAGGACCATGTCTGCATCCGTGACCACAAGGCGATCGTCCGGGAGCGGGTCGGAAGCAAAGTGTTCGAATTCCCGGCAAATTCGTTCTTCCAAAACAATAATTCGGTACTTGTGCCTTTGACCGACTATGTTCGGCAAGCGGCGACGGTTATTCCCTCCGGCGGCAGACGGCCAACTCATTTGGTGGACACATATAGTGGATGCGGCCTCTTTGCGCTCAGTCTGGTGGAAGCTTTTGACCACGTTGCAGGAATTGAAATATCCGAGGTGCGTGACGGTTTCGGGCCCCCCACTGATTGACTGCTAACCTCTTGTCAGGAGTCCATCCGATACGCCACGCACAACGTCCAACTCAACGGCATCTCGCCAGATAAATGCGAATTTCGCGCGGGACAGGCAGAAAAGATATTCGACGTCGTAGGCGACTTTCCGCCCTCGGAGACTGTGATTGTGATCGACCCACCACGAAAAGGATGCGACGATGCCTTTATCTCTCAGTTGGTCCGCTTCGGGGCTGCTACGGTTGTGTACGTTAGCTGCAATGTGCATACGCAGGCGCGGGACGTGGGCAAGCTCGTCCGGGCGGGCTACGCGCTCGAGAGTATCCGTGGGTTTGATCTCTTCCCGCAGACTGCCCATGTCGAGAGTGTGAGTGATTTCGTGACTGCCATTACTTTGAGCTTTACTGAGACTTTCTCCAGGTCGCCGTGCTCCGTAAGAGTAGTTAGCTATTTGGAATGTGGATCCTCGTTGTAAAACCAATTGAGATGACTATTCCTACCGCGATTGGTTGACCCCCGTTAGACTCCGTCGCTTGCCTAGCCTGACAACTTGGCTCCCGACCACACTGGCACTGCAACTCCCACCAGCTGATTGAGCCATTAATCTCACTCTCTTCAGTTTAAAGCTGCATTGGTCGGCAGTATAATGGGCATCTGCAGTTCAAAGACCGAGGAAAGCGACGTGCGAGCGCACAGGGAAGTTGAGAAACAGCTCAAGGAGGTTCGTTCATCTTGTTTTTTTTATTTCTACGCGTTATCGGCTCACTAAATTCCGCCAAAAAGGCGAAACATCGCCGAGATGCGCAGGTCAAGGTGAATGGATGCTCGTGTCATGTCTTCCGAATCACTAACAAGAGGCAAAGATTCTTCTCCTAGGTTCTGGTGAGTCTCCTCGTCGCCGTCGGCAATGCCCACCTCTGCTAATCACATATCCAATTCCAGGCGACTCTGGAAAGAGTACTGTCCTCAAGGTCCGTCCTCGTTGGAAACGTAGAGATCCCCAGACTGACGCTCCCAATACAGCAAATGCGTCTCATTCACAAAGTGCCATTCACCCGCGACGAAATCGAGTCGTACCGGCAGCTCGTGTTTACAAATCTCGTTCATGGCATGCGTCTCGTGATCGAATCCTTGGCCGTATTCAGCATAAACGTAGAGGAAGCTAATGAGGTGTGTCCTATTAAATTCATTTCTCACGGGGGTTGCCGACAAATGCGGACATAGGATTATGTACCGCTCATCGAGAATGCTCCAGATTTACCAGACCAAGAGCCATTCCCAACTCAGTATCTCGCCCCACTTAAGGCTCTGTGGGCCGACAAGGGAATCCAGAAGGCGCTACGGCGTGGAAACGAGGTAGCGCTACCAGAAAATTTGAGATAGTGAGCACTCGTTTGCGTGTATATGCTATGTTGAAGCTAATCAACCACAAGTTTCTACCCGCAGCTAGACAGATTCTTCGAGCCGACATATCAGCCCACTGACCAAGATATCCTCCATTGCCGCGCTCGATCTACCGGTATCACCGAGACGGTGTTTCGACTAAAGACGCACGAACTACACCTTCTCGATGTGGGAGGTTTGTCACAATCCCTTTGAGAGGATCCGTGGTGCTCATTTTACAAAGGGCAAAAGAGCGAGAGAAGAAAATGGATTCATTGCTTTGAGGATGTTACTAGTATATTATTCCTGGTCTCCCTCAACGGGTACGACATGAGTCTAAGCGAAGATCGAGACGCAGTAAGTGGTATGTGCCTTGTGCCCTTCAATTGCTAATTCCCTGCAGAATCAGATGCAAGACGCAATGGTATTGTCGATCTCTGCCCTTTTTTCTTCAGACAAGTGACTTCTGCAGGCTATATGGGATTCTATCTGTCATTCCCAGTGGTTCAAAACCACCTCGATAGTACGCAGAGCTTTTTGAGTCGAAATAATCCTCACTTTTTTTTTTCAGATACTCTTCTTGAACAAGCTGGATCTGTTTACTGAAAAGATCCAAACGTCGGACATCAAAGCGATCTTCCCGGATTTCGACGGTTTGTCCTGGTAGCACGTTCGCCGATAAAGGTCTGACATTACAAAGGCAAAGCTAAAGATGTCAATGACGGTAAAGAATACTTTAAACGACGCTTTCTACGACTCGCGCAAAAGTCAAGTCGGACAAAGGAACGCGAGATTTACGTCCAGTGTGTCACTTTTTTTCCCCAATATTATATTCCTCATCATGCTGTAGTTTCACAAATGCGACGGACACTGCTCTACTCAGTGTCGTCATGGCCGCTGTCGAAGGTATGCTGTTTCTCGACCGGACATTGGCTCGTGGTGCTTACTTTCTTTTTCAGAGTACGTACTTCTGTTCTTCTCAGTGATCCCGTCCCCCACTCTTACCAGGCGTTTTTTCCATTCCTCGTATGCCTGTCTCATTTCATCATTCCAGTACTACCCTGAGGGGTAATCTTCAGGTGGCAGCTTTGATCTGACATGCTTTGCCTCTGCCACCCTGCTCTGTTTTCCATTTCATCCGTCGCTCATTAAATCATTTTTCCTGGCCATCCCATGACTCTCCTTTCTGATTGCACACACAGTTCCATCATCACCCAAAATGTATGTGGCGAACTATTTCTACATAGGGCTATTTGCTCACGACACCGTACAGATTCGCGATATTATGATGTGAAATCTCGCAGGCTCGTGGTCTTCCGTCTCTCCGTCTACTCACGTCCCGTCCTCCCGCCCCCCCCCTCTTTGCGCCCCCGTCTGATGTACTACCACTTTTCTTGCTTTGCCATCGCAACGACCCAGACTCTCAGCTGCCTTGATATGCGCATTTCAATGGCTGATCGCGCATTGTATTCGCACCGTAATGGACTTTATTGCAATATATCACCCGGTTAAGTGATTTTAGGTTTACGAGAAGCTGAATTGCGAACAATCTTGCGAAAGCTACAGCTCGTGGCATACAGTTGCCAATCAGTGAGAGTCGGGCTCATCGAATGTGTACTCTGTGGCCAGAACCTCGCCGAGGACCTTTGTAAGAAGTCTATGTTCCATCGCGTCAAACTCCAAACCGTTATCTCGTGTCCTAAGAAGGCGACAGAGGGATTGTAAGATTGATGACCTGACGAAGCTGTTAGAGGAGGCAGACGCTGCGTCCAAGTCGACGTCAACCGAAAGGCCGGTACTAATCAAGGCACAGAGATACCATATCGTATCTCTGAGGACGATTCGTGATATTGACCCCGTCTCTTTGCATGCATGAGGTTCCACAGCGATTCGGCACAAACGCTCTAGCTCCCTGGAAGCCTCGGCTGCTGCCATTGTGAAGAGAGTGGGCCCACAATCCACACGATTTCTTGTCACTTCAAGCGTGCGTTGGCAGAGTTCAAAAAGGGAAGGTCGAGGGTCAAATTTAGGTAGCTGGCTTTCGAGGACAAATGCACTATTCAGTTGGCATTGTGCGCGAGCCAGGCCAATTTGATGCAGACTTTTAACACTCGGTCTGACTATGTTGCAGAATAGTTCGGAGAGAAGAAGCCTTTCTACGTCGTCTCGTGGAGTATCCGAAGGGATGAGCGGCAAGGAACGAAGAAGGAGAAGAGGGAGGAGAGAAGATGTACGTTGAGCAGTTTGATATAGCATGATTTCAATTGGATTTGAGAGTGCGCTGGCCAGGATCTTCCCAATTGCTGCAATACATCGTTGTAGTAAAGGAAGCACTTGCGCCTCGGGTCGTTGACCGTTTAGTATTTGATTATGCTTGAATAAGAGCTCCATTAGCTGGAGGTCACAAAGGAGTAATTGTGGCAAGGCGGCTAATAGGGGACATCAGCTAAAGACAAGGCAAGATTATTAGGTACCCTGAGAGGTGACGATATCCTTCCAGACCAGAGAGATGTCGAATTCTGGAGATGCTGTAGCTTTCTTTTTCCTTTTGCCTGTGTCCTTTTGTACAGGCTTATTGTTCAGTTCAAACGACGCTGGAGCTTGACTGTTGTCGCTGATTAAGGCGCGCACTAGGGGTACCATTAAGACTCCTTACGGGGAATATCGGTGACTTACTGTCATGATCACGTTGGATCTCGGCTTTCAGCGTTTCGACAACTTGCTCGGCGTTTTGGGCTCGCTTACGCCAGTAAGCGTGGGCTCCCTGTGGTGAAGAGAAGCATTCTACGAGGTCCTGTACGTAGTCTTGCGCGGTTATTTCAAGTCGTTTACCAACTGTTCGGCAGACCTGCAATGGACTGTTGGCTGGGTTTGTGTCGAAGCGCAGTCAAGGCCTTAGATATTAATGTAACACACTCTCAAAGCATCGATTATTGAGGATTACCACTGCGATTCTCAAAGAGTTCGAGATAGGATTTGGCTCAGCCATTGCAGGGAGGTCCAAGAAGATTGGGGGTTTTTATCCAGCAATATGGAAATGATCCAAGGGGATTACTGAGTCTTTCCGACATTAACTGTACACAGGCTATCGTTAGCAACCATGGGCGATATCACCCCCATGTCGTCGCTTTCAAGGCTTAAGCAGATGCTGGCGCATGACTCGAGGGTACACAGCCCAATTGTACACTACGAGGGCTCCTTTATAATCTGGGTCAGTAAGCCACACGATAAAGCAGACAAGTGCTTACGGAATTGATCATCTCGTCAGGAATACTCGTCGCTCTCTGCATCCTCTCCCAAGCTCTGGATGTGTACTTCGATTGCAGTAATATGCCTCCAGGGGAACATAAGCATCCCGACAAATCGCCCATTCTCGACGAGATGATCATCCTGAAATCCAACGGGAAACTCGTACACTTGCGTCATTACAATGTTGAGTTCCTTGTCTGTGCATGCAAAGTTGCCCAGGAATATCCTCCCGTCGCCAATGGTCACTCTGAGCTCTTTGCCCAGGAGAGCTCTCAACTTTGCAATCGCTGGCGAGTCTTGCTGCTTTCTGTGCTCTCTCTTTCCCTGTGGCGGCGACTCAGGACGGCTTTCCATGTGGTCGAGTCTAAGAATTTGTTTGAACCTGACCATTCGTTTTGGTGAATGAGCGTCGCCATTCATATGCCCTCCGACGACTCGATATCCTCGAGTCACAAATACTCGGTCATTCTCCCTACTTATAATGAGCGCAAAAACCTGCCTGTGATTGTCTGGCTGCTCGCCCGGACATTTACCGCACAGTGAGCACGTACGGAGGGCCAGTTTCATGCTGATTATCGACGCTGCATATAGCTCTTTAGCATGGGAAATCATCATCGTCGACGATGCCTCTCCGGATGGTACGCAGGAGATTGCCAGGCAGCTGCAGACCGTGTACGGAGAAAACCACATCGTCCGTATCCTCCAATGACTGCTCTGTATCTTTACACTGACCCTACAGAGCAGATTCTCAAGCCCCGCGCAGGAAAGCTCGGACTTGGGTCCGTCGAACTTTTGATGAGCTGTCAGGCTGTATGCTAATGTCGCATAGCACAGCGTATATTCACGGCTTGAATTTCTGCACGGGAGACTTTGTTATCATTATGGACGCCGACTTCTCTCACCACGTAAGCCCGAACCATGGCCCCTCGCTCTAACGGGCTGACTTGGAATATAGCCCAAGTTTATTCCTCAGTTTATCAAGTATGCTCATACCCTTTGGATTTCTGGCCTTCCTTTGATTACTCTTCAGACTTCAACAGACTTACAATCTCGATATTGTTACTGGAACCCGCTACCGCTCTGAT
Organism: Serendipita indica DSM 11827; assembly: GCA_910890315.1. Taxonomy (NCBI): domain Eukaryota; kingdom Fungi; phylum Basidiomycota; class Agaricomycetes; order Sebacinales; family Serendipitaceae; genus Serendipita; species Serendipita indica. The sequence goes on along the minus strand of CAJVGD010000018.1, from coordinate 280,051 downwards.
TCCTCGCCCGCCTTGTCAGAAGGCGTGACGCCAGGCGGTGTATACGGCTGGGACCTGAAGCGTAAACTTGTCAGTCGAGGCGCCAACTTTCTGGCAGACACGGTCCTTGATCCTGGCGTCAGCGATCTGACAGGCAGCTTCCGGTCAGTCGAAAAAGTCTAGGTTCCCTTCGCTGCTGACTTAAAGCCACAGACTTTACCGTATTGCGGCACTTAGGCATATCATCAGCTTGACCCTCTCAAAGGGATACGTGTTCCAGATGGAAATGATGGTCCGTGCTCGTGCATTAGGTTACACCGTCGGAGAGATCCCAATCACCTTTGTGGATCGTATTTACGGTGAAAGTAAGCTGGGAGCAGACGAAATTGTGGGGTATGCAAAGGGTGTCTGGGCGCTATTCACCGGTGTGTAGAAACACGCAATGTATTGCTTATTGTCCCGGTATACTATCATATTATATATATCTCCTCGTCCGTTTAACCTCTTCGTATCTGTCAATCTTTGGCGGGCGTCCGTATCTAGGCTCTGGTTTATCTGCTACAAATCAGCAGCCGGCATAGACCACAACCATCACTCACGCAATATAGTGGAATAAATATCGCTCACAGACGGTGTCCATGTACTTCTCCAGAAGTGGATTCCCCCTCCGAGGCTCGGTTTGAAGTCCCACTGCTTGATAAAGTCTCTCAAACAAAACGTAGCCCGCTCGCTCTCGGAGACTGGCGTGATAGGGAGTTCACGCGATTCGGGATTCTCCAACAGCAGGACCGTATAACGATGGTATGGCGTGCCGTTTTGGGGATGCGGGGGAAGATATGTGCAAGCCGGCTGGAAATTCTCCAGTTGCAAGAGAGGTGGCGAAGTAGAAGAAATGACTACGTTCGGTCTGCTCTATAAGTGAGCCATGGTCCAAAATAGGTTTGACTCCCTACTCACATGAGCCAGTGCAGATACTGCCGGTAAGACCTGTTGGGTACGTCTGGTACATCTGATACATTGTTAATCGACTCGTTAAATCCAAATAATATCCTACCTGGATCGACCATGACGAGAGTATATGATCGCTCCTCCCTGTGGAACACCTTTACACCAATCCCGGGCGCTTGAACCGTCTATAATTGTCAGCTTAAGGGTGCATACAGTTCAAGCAACGTACTGCTTGCGGGTCTACAAATACACCCGCCTCTATCGAACCGTCGCCGACCACGACATCTAGGTCGACGGAGGGGTGAATGTCACCAACCAGATCTGGTACAATGTTCATTGTATGAATTCTTTGCATCTAGTATGTGTAAGAGTGTCGTCTCTTTCACATGATCATATCCATACCAGATGATCTAGTTTCCCTTCGTCCCTCCATCTCCGCTCAGCCAAATGTCGGAAAACAGGCTTTGACATATCACCTGAAGCCAAACTGATCAGATAAACAAACCCATTCAGAAAGAATGTTGACCTTTTCCCTGTTCGAAAGCCCACAAAGTTTCTGGACGATTCAACTCGGAGAAAACTTCGAGTTCCTGCATCCTCGCAAGAGTTTGGGCGGTCAAGGATGTCTTTTTGATTTCTTTGAGTCGTCCTCTAATCCTTTCCGAATCTTCTTCGATGACCCGCAAGGCCAGGTCGTACAATGGAAATTCTCCTGGCTTGTGTGCTGGTGTCCATGCGGCCCCAGATGAATGTCGTAGGAACAAACGTGAGCCTCTTCGAAGCCCAATGGTCTGTAGTATATGTGTTGTCCTCGCAGAAAGGGAGGTCATGGTAGGAACTAGGAAGTCGACACCACTTTGCTCGTTCACAGTAATAATTCCGAATGTGTACATTGTGTAAGAGAAATAAGGATACAACTTTACATATCACGTCCGCGTCGTTTTAACACCGGATCCCCATATTGCTGAGGCTGGGATGGCTTGCGGGCGTCCTCGATCCAAATAGCTGGTCCACCACCTCCGCCTCCTGCGAGATAGCCGTCTTGCTCTCTACTTCCTCTACCGGTCAGCACGGCCCTCGAGCTTGAACTAAGCTCCTTTAGCTCTTGCTCAAACTCCCGCTCGACCTGGGCGCGTATCATCCGCTTCAGTTCGTGCTCAAGACTTGGGATATCGCTTGCAGTTGATGCTGCTAAACTGTAGCCTTCGTTCTCGTCAAGCCGAGGACGAGTCGGAGTCTGGTTGCGCTGGCGAGTTTGTTGCACTTCGCTGATTGGCGGGGCCTTTTTCCCGAGTTTATGTGGCGCCAAAAGCGCCAAAGGATCTTCGTCGTCACTCGACTCGTTTGCTAGTGGCTCTTCACCGTAACTGTGACCAACCGGTGGATGATGCCGTCGGTTGGGAGGTCGGGGTCTGTTAGGTGATAGGGTGGGAAGAGGCCCTGACCCCGAAGGGCGACTTGGGAATAGACGATCTGGCGTGTATTCACGCTGAACAGTTGGATGAGTGCCTCGCAGTCGTGACGCGTTAGGAGGTCGTGAGCTCGAAGCTGCAGTCTCTGCACCCGAAGCGCTAGATTGAAAGGGTCGACGTTCGCCTACTCTAAGTGTATCGAACATCGGCTGAGGGATGGTTTTAGAAGTGTCGGTGCGTCGGCCTTCCCAGTGGCTGAGTTCCGGGCGTTGACTTTTGTGAGAGAGATCAGAGGCAGCAAAGGAGCTACCGACACTCTGGCTTGATACACTATCTTGGGAAAATGCCTGCCGTTGCCTCGGTCTCGGTATCGGATTTGCTAGGGGCGTTATGAGCGTAAGGTGAACGTGATTGATTTACAGTACGTACAAAGAGAGTTGGAAGTCCCTTGAATGCCATCCCGGAGCTCGGGTTTCGATGCTACCTTTCTCAGACGAACCGATTTCATCTCGTTTAGGAACGCTGCCATCTGCACAGCGGGAACCGTAGACATCATTGTAGAAGGACGACTGACAGTAGTAGTGGTAGTGGGGATCGGATTGCTCGGGGTAACCTTTAGGGCCGCTCGCGCGTTGGTTAGAATACTATTCGCTGGTGTGCTTGTTTTGGGGACATCCGTCCCCACAAAAGGTGGGGGTGGCGGGGGAGGAGGTGGTGGAGGAGGTACTGCGAGAACGGGAGGAGCTGCGGGGGCAGCATGGTCCCGTCGTTCGAGCTGTGAGGATGCTGAGTAGCCGCATCACGGGAATAAGCTAAACACGTACTTCTTCTCTTAATTTCTTTACTTCTCTTTCGAGCTCTGCGATCCGTTCTTGCTCAAATGAGCGTTCCGAAGTCATCGAGGTGAACGAAGCGCCTTCTGCTGCTCTCAACGAGTTGACAGAGTCACGTAACCGATGCCTCACTTCGTAGTCGTTTAAAGAGGATGCAGATCGCGTGTCGGAGCCAATACGGGAGTGGAGGGGTACGAAATCAGCTTCGGGTGAGCGGACTGCTTGACTCTGAGAAAAGGAAAGTGATTCCTCTTCGTCGGCGGTGGATGGAGGTGGGGTTACTTTCTCGACATCGTAATTTAGGCGAGGGAACGACCGCATGATTGTTTCAGTATTCGACAATGGCGAGCTTGAGGACCGACGCGGCGGCAACGCGGGAGAAGCCGTATCGCGTGCAAATCTTACACGACGATCTTCTTGAACGTCATACTCGGATTCGGACTGCTCGTAGAGTGCACCTGGCATGGCTGATCTCCGATGAGTGTCTGCTGTTACATCTCAGATATTGCTTGCGGATGCATTGACAAGCGTACCTTTGTAGGTATGACCTGTAGGTTCTGGCTTTTGAGTTGATGGTGGGAGTCGCTTTGCTGGAAACATTGCTATCATGAGCTGGTTCCGGTATACGAGACACCCGACGTACGTTTTCGAGCATCTGAAGGGTCTGGAGAGGAATATGGAGAGGAAGGTAAGACCTCTGAATGGTCCTGGCGAGACCTTTTTGTCGGTCTGCTGTCCTCCGTCCCTTGTTCATCACCGACGGCATTATATCTTCGTTTCCTGGGCCTAGCTGGCGATTTATCTGCCTCTTGAATTGTTGGTGCAGACTTTGAGCAAGATTAAAAGTCTTGTTCGTGATGGAATGGATAACGTACGGCACTGACGCCCGCAGCGTTGAGTACAAACTGCTGCAACTCGCGTCCTACAACTCCTAAAATCGACGTAATGACACTTGGACGCGTGTCCTGGGGCCGGCTGGCCATCGAACGGCGTTCCTTGTCTTGTCACGCGTCGACGTGAGGAACAAACTGGCAGTCACAAATACCATCAACTCGCATTTCAGACTAAGATACAGAAGTGAGCCATGCTGAAGCAAATACCACGATCCCCATGCAAACAATAAAGACGAACAAGTCGTCGAGCAAAAGACTAAACATTTGGATGTATCGGTATCCAGTTTGGATGCTGACAGGCAGCGGTGGCGGTAGGTGAGGTACAACCAAGCTCAGTATAAACGGGAGTTGGGGAACCGTCTGCACCACTCGTTAGTCATAGCGCTGCAGGTAGACACAGCACGCACTGGGCTCAGAAGGAGTCGGAGAGAGTGGAGGAAGAACTGGAGACCGAGATAGGTCCACAGTACGTGCTATCAGGGTATCAGAGAGAGTGTCATATATAACCTTTCATGCCTAACCTTGTGCTCTCCGGACCAGCCAAACGAAGGCGGTGAATATTGAAGCTCAGCCCATCGTTTCCAATACTCTGTCGACGAGATTTGATCGACACCAAGTCCTCCAGTTCTCCACAGCGTGAACCAGACGAAAATGATTGTCGAAAGCACGTGAAGCAAGGGAAACAGCTTTTCGACAAGTGTCTTGCGGGTTGGCTGCATAGGTGGTTGCGAGGTGCCAAATATATTTTCTGGAGGTAAGAATGGGCTAGAACCACGCTCAAAAGGCGATGGTGAGGAAAGTAGAGGCGTTCCCTCCCTGGAGCGGCTTCCAAGGAATGTTTGCAGGGCCTTCAGTTGGTCCAGTTGGAGAGGTTCGACCGGTTCAAAGCTCGTCGGGTCCACGTTTGCATTCCATGACCGTTCTGGAGTCTTGCTAACTTCTCGTCTAGCCAAGGGATCTTGGGGCCTCGAAGGAAGTTCTGCAAGAGGGGGATCTTGGATACGTGTCAGCGCGGAATCATAGAAAATCAATGTCCACATGCCGTCTATTGTTTCCCGTACGTTTCCAGCGACGTCTCCCTCATTCTTTGCTTTTGCTGTGAGCTTTGCTAGACGGTCCGATTTGGACGCGAGGATTGCCTGTCGTCTTGCAGCCGCTCTTTCTTTTGCGTCTGACATTTTATTCCCAAGCGTTGTTACTTGCTTGGTGGACCCGTGGGTTTCCAATAGCGCCCCAGCGTTGACGAGGTGCTGTCCAAAGTTGAACCTCGCCACGACCTTGAGTTGAACAATGGCCAACCGTCAAGATAAAGCTACAGCAGATAGGAATGCAAAGACGCTGAGAGATCTCGTCAAACATCCCGATAACAAGCTCTGTGCAGACTGCAAGCGCAACGGCAAGTGGCGAGGTCCCTCAACGTGGCGCCGACAGGCTGATTATTGAAGGAAAGATGCTCGCTGGGCTTCCTGGAACATGTAAGGTCACCTCATAGGCTATATCATGTCTCACACACCTTCACAGTGGATGCTTCGTCTGTATTCGGTGCTCTGGCATCCATCGGAGCATGGGAACGCACATTAGCAAAGTCAAATCAGTTGATCTCGACATGTGGACTCCTGAGCAAATGGCTGTTCGTATCAACCACCTCCAGCGGCGGGCGATGCTGACAATATACGACATACAGTCTGTGCAAAAGTGGGGAAACAGACGCGCGAACCTCTACTGGGAGGCGCATCTGAAGCCTGGACATTTACCACCTGACCAGTGTGTACGTTGCTTCCGTCAACCGTCGGACTCACCCTTCTTGTAGCAAAATGGAATCCTTCATCCGCTCCAAATACGAATCACGAAGGTGGGCCCTTGACGGACCGCCACCATCTGATCCCTCCATCTTGGAAGGTAGCAACGCAGAGGTCAGTGTGCGCTCAAAAGTACGTTGTGTTAGACTTACTATATTTTCCCCTCGGACCAAACCGGCAGGCTTCAGCATCTTCTGTGGCGCAACCCACCGAGAATACTCAATCCGCTGCTCCTGCGGCTCCAGTCGTTTCAACCCCAAGTGTTTTACCACAACCTCCGGCAAACCCTAGTCATTCACTGTTGTCGTCTACCCATGTCAGGACGGCATCATCCTCAAATGCACCCCCGGTTCAACCTCCAAGTGTACAAAACGATCTCTTTTCGTTAGACTTCACCGCTCCAGCACCACCTACCAACACAAATCCCACGGCTACTCAGAAGAATGTCAAGGAGGATATCCTTTCTCTCTTCTCAGCAAATACCACACAACTACAGCCTCAACCTGTTTCATTATTCGACAATCTAGGTGGTCAGCATATTCAGCAGCAGCCTAACGCGATGAACACGATGATAGGAAGCGGCGGTCCAGCCCTCTGGGGAGCAGACTCTTGGTCTACACCGCAAATGCCTCTTGGTGGGAACGTCTGGCAGACATCAGGTACACCCTTTAACGTACGTTCCAATCCATCGATCCAAGCAATCACCTGAGAAGTAAATCATCTAGAATGCGGCAGTACCATTACAGAATGTCTGGGGAAACGCACATGCAACAGCACCCTCAACTAATAGCGGTACAACGCCTGCACAACCAAAGCAGGACGACGCATTCAGTGATCTATGGGGTGGTTTCAAATGATCCACACTACTTGATGCAGATTGAGATACTATGTATGCTAGCGTATTGAGGATATAGTAAAGGAGTTTGTTACTATGTATAGCTCAGCGGCGTACATTAGTGAAGCCTCCAGTTACTAGAGCAAACCAGCGTGAGTTGTCACCACCTGCCAACAATTGAATAGCCAAAACACGCAGAAAATGCAGATAAATTGAGGAATAGTCTCAGAACATTGTGGAATATTTTGGAAGATTTTATGGAAAGGAATGAAGGAGAAATAACCATAGGAAAAGTCAGAAAAAAATACTTCAACATGTACTCAATGGAATATGAAGGTGGTGAGTAAGAAATTGGGAGCTTAGCCATTAAAATGCGGAAGATGTCTCAATTCTGGGGCTATATAAGCATGCAATGAGCAGCGTCTGTGAACGTAAGTTTGTCTATCCATTATTGAGAATAGACATCCTAATTCCGCACCTTGGCCACCTATGTTTTATACGCTGCAAGCGTCGGACTCGAATGATTCCATGTGTAAGAGTTCTAAATATGCGCAATGAACTGCTACATTTAATGTGGTGGCAAGTCACTGAAAACTTCACTGTGCACGAGTATGGGGAATTCAATTCTCATAACCCATCACTAAGGCGCTGTCGAACCCCAACACGGTTTGGTATTGTAAGCAATACACCATGAAGATGCTGAGTACAGTAAAGCTGATAAAAGATAACATTGGAGTATAGATTGTGAATAGACATTCCGGCTACTATAAAACTAATTCTCGAAACGGGCCGGAAAGTGTTACACATTGAGGTCCGAGCGGATATGTGGTAGCATGATTATCTAGATGGATAGTATTAATTGTGAAGTGTGCAGAGAGTATAGGTGAAGACATATGAGTCATATATATGTAGAATATCTTAGATAATGCGTTGAGTATTTGCAAAGTAAGAAACTGAACAAATACTTAACCTGGTAAAGAGCAACGGGGCCGCAAGCGTCAAACTTGAGGCTGATGATGACTTCGGCGAATGCTGCCACATAACTCTGGCTGCAAAGGCACACGTCGGCCTCAATTGCTCGCAGCTTGGCGAGCACTCCTCACACACAGTAACCTTCCAACAGATCTATTGCGTACCAGCAAGCTAACACTTCCTTAGCTCTCACAAAATATAATACGATACAAAAAACATTGATACTGACAAAAGATCGCAGTTTTCAGTCGCCAAGAGGGATTATACTTCTGTAATAAACAGTACAATGTAGAGATACTTGACACAATAAAGCCCTCTAGAGATTGAATGAATGAAAGCATTTACCTAAAGTAGACGACCTGAGCTGCCGAATAGTTGCTTTAGTGCCTACCCTAATGGCCTCCTATTGTACAGCAAACAATGCCGGATAAAATCACTGAATTCGTGACTACTACCGAAAGCAAAGGTGCACCTGAGCCATCTGGGCTTTGTACGACTGACAATATACATTTGCATACTGAATCATTTCACACCCTTGTCTCCTATCTGGCATTCTTTGCAGTGATGCTGACAAAGGCTTGAAGTAGTGGAGAAGATCATATGTGCAGGTGTATCGACCTAGCTAGGGCTTTAAGCACTTCCAGCAGATATATATGCATGACGAGCCCTTTTAGTATTAACGACTACAGTTCTTGCTCGTCTTACCTGGTTTCTTACCGCCAATCTTCACCAACTTTTCGTCACTTCTGAGGGTGTAGCACTAATCGGATTGTCGACGACTTACTACAGGCGAGAGAGTATTGCTATATCAGAAGTGACTGGAGGCGGAATGTGTTTCTTCATAAGTCCATCGTGGCATCTAGGATGCTTGTTCGAGAGTGTCTACAGGTTAAACTGTTCTATTATTGTTTTAGTGCTTTAGCTAGGTCGGTACACTGAACAGCTAAGCGTGGCCGCAAGCGTTGGATTCAAGGCTGATGAGGGATTCAGGATAATACTATACCTACGAGTGAGTGGGCGATTCCTCTGGCTAACAATTGAGATGCTGATCAAATTATGGTGCCGAGCGAGTATCCTAGAGCGCACGACTGACTACGAAGGCACACAGTAACCCTTTGGTAGCTCGTGACTTAGCAATCCCTCCTCACGCGCAGTAAAGTATTGACGATTCAATTGCGTACCATGTAAACCTATTCTTCCCGCGTCCTCAATACTATAAGATTCAAAGACGTCGACAACGACGGGAACTCGTAGCTGTCAGTCGTCAAGATACTTCTATTTGCACAATAAACGATACAATATAGAGATATTTTATACAGTAAAGCCAGAGGACGAGTAAACATTACCGAAAGTAGACAGCTTGAATTCGCACCTGAGCCGCCTAATTTCCGTACAACACTTGTAATTATGATCTCTCCCACTACTCCAAGCCTTTGTCAGAATCACTGCAACATGACGGTCGTCAGTTCAGTGCTATCAGTCATTCAGAGCGGACGATTAGGCCAAAAACTTCACCCTCGACCCGTAAATACAGGGCCATGCGCACTTTGATTGCTCAGTAGACTCATCCTATATTAGGCAAGTAACATGCCTTAACGTGGAGAGTTTCTATTATGTATCAGTATAATAAGAGTATGCTGCACTCTCACCACAGATTACTATCAAATGAGTCTCATATAAATGAGTTATTCCTAACAGCCATGTATATCACTACGTGTGCTCTAAAATATTTGCTCGACACTATAACAGCATCTCTATTGGTGGCCAGGAACAATTGCCCACTCTTTGTTATAGCATCTCTGAATCCATGATTGTCTCGAGTTCAACGCTTGCGGCCCTTCACGCTATGTTGGAATTGTTGCTTCAGTGCTCTATATAAGTCGATACAATTGTGCATCTTTGTTTCTTTGAGTCATGATCTCCCCACTAGTTCAGTCTTCGTCAGCATCATTGCAATATATTGTTCATTCGTTCTCCCACGAAGTGTGAATCTGCGTTCAGCATGTCTACTGGTCTTTAGCTCTATTGTTTTCTATTATGCGTTGCTCGCTAGACGTAGTATTGGCGCCTTTGGCAGTGCTTAGCGCTACAAGTATCGCGGGCAATGACGCTGCCATCCAACTACTCAGTCATTGATGGGAGTTTCAGCCAACGCCTCTGTTAGCTTCTAGTAAGCTACCAGTGATTTTACTGCGTACCAAGGCTTGATAAATGATTGTTGTAGTGAGTACCCAAAGAATATATTACTTGTAGAGTAAACACATACACAGTGCTACATAAGGTAGAGGGACGAGTAGAAATGATTACTAGGGCGTAGTGATACTCGCGACCCTCTATACCACAATTCGAGACTACCAATTGGAGTGATGCGACTAATGAAAGCTAGAATCCAAGATGGACAATGAAAGGCACACGGTAGGTCTTCTGTAACTCATAATATCGTACACATTGTCAATCGTCAATGGTGCTATTGGGCACCGATTCAAAGATGTACGCTCAATATCATTTACAGTCAATAATGCTATTATTCCCAATGCGATCATTGAGCAAACAGTAGATGGTCTAGGTGTGGATGCACCGCGCCCAAGATTACATACACCAATGCGTGCGTTTTGTTCTAAATGCTTCCCCCACTGGTGCTGAACAGGCGAAAGGACGCCCAAGCGTCAAACAATAAGGGATTTGGAGGTATTACTATAACTGGATGGGTAAAGCATAGACTTCCTGGATACCAATAGAGATCTGACAGTCAGTTAAGTAAATCGTGACGCGCTTATGGGTTCGAAGGAATGAGCACTGTTGTTATTTTACTTCTGTATTTGCTTTGGGGTGGCTGTGACCCGTGGCTGTGATTGGCCGGAAGCAGGTGGTGACAGGACGATTCCTCAAAAAGTCCCTTCTGCGTATGAAGCATATGAATTACATTGTCTAGCAATAGGACAGCATTATATGCCAGTGAAAGCGAGTGGATTTAGTACACGACATTGGCTGTCGGTCCCGCGAGAGGACCGGAGATACATGACATCCATATACGAGTTTTGTACAGTCTGTATTCGTTGTGAGTGGCAGTCCGAATTGGATGGTTGGGTGTGGTACTAACCTAAAGAGCTCCCGAACCAGATCACGGAAGTCTATTCTGGATTCAGCGATGAAATAAAATGTTAACTTGCGTCGGTCCCTAACGAGGCATTAATTAATTTGTGCATGACCACCATTATGACTCACCATTGAAATTCACAATCTACGACTTGCATCGGTAGCTTCTTCTGGCGAACTTTGTTTTGACATAGTTGCAATGCCTTCTGCTCGTCTTCTTCTTTCTTTGCGAGGTCCCTGAATCTCGAGTTAGAAAACAGGACTGTCACCCTAAAGCATCAACGTACTGCGCCTCTTGTGGTCCGGCAATGGCATATGCTCTCTTCGCTTTAGTGTGTAGAGCAGAGCCCATTGAGTCTGCTCCTAGGCCATGTCGTTGCGCGGTGAGCCAACTCCTTTCCACATCGGGATCCACTACCACGCCGATATCCTTGCCTCTGTCACCTTCGACTATCATTCTGTCACCTCTTGCGACACGAAGGTTTGCATCACAGAAGAAAACCTCTTTGCGGCCGAGCTTAAATTCGAGGAGCACAAGCCGAGATGTTCGAGGAACGTCGTCAATCCCAATACCCTGACTCGCTTCCGATACCTGACGGTCGTATGGGTGGGGGTCATTTATATAATGATCTCCCTGCGCCGAAGGTGATGGCTCCTTGCCATCTTGACCAGGAGATGAGTCTCTGGAATGAGAGGCAGCCAGAGGCGACGCATTTCCAGAGCGTGTAGCTTGATTCAGAGCTACACTTAGTTGATCCATGTTTGTTGCTTTCCCTGAGCCGTACGTGGCCTCACCAACGGGCGACCTGCCGTCCGACGGTGTTCGGTTACGCTGTAGGTGGGTGTCAATGTTCGGGTAGCCATGCATGCCATTGTTCCTCGCTCTGCCGTAGGCATGAACACCGAGACGGGATGATGAGTATGGAAAGGAGGAGGTCCCCGTCGGAAGAAGGTCGGTGACTGGCGAAGAGTTGCTATTCAGGTTGAGGACACCAAAGTTGCCGGCCAGTTCCTCGTCTGAGAACATGGCCATGCTAGCGTTGACTGGCATGCGACTGCTGGTATTACCGTCGTCCCCGCTGGGAGCAGCACTTGCTGCAAATCCGACTCCACGTGTGCGAGGTTGGACAACGCTCACACTGTGCCGGCGACTCGTTGCTCCACTCCCAGGTTCCTCCTCCCTCATGGAACTCATGATGGGGGACCAAGGATCATAACCGCCCGGCAGCTCTTCATTGCCTAGTCGAGACCCGAGACGGTCTCGAGAAAAGGGGCTTAGGTTGGAAATCTCTTGTTGCGAACCCCGATGAGCGAGCGCGGCTGGCATCGACGAAGTACCTTGGAGTGAATGTGCCCTCGAGCCGTTGAGACGAGAGGTCGGATACCCATCGAGAAATCGTTGATCTATCGATATGGAAAGACCTCGATCGTTCCAGTCGTTCGGTGGACCATTGAAGTTTGTGGGGGAGAGACCATGAGTCGGGACAAGACTTCTGCTTCGTGCACCAGGAATTTGATGAGGTCGATATCTTGACTCAGTATTGGCCCATGAGCGTGGTTGGCCTGTGAAATTATCCGTCCATGCATCCAAGGATTCTTCATCGTCCTCAAAGGTGGAAGGGAAATGGCTTCCGCTTGGTCTCCAAATGTCGTTTTCCTGTGGGTACTCTGAAGCAGAGAAGGATGCGGACCTCAACTGACCCTGGGCCATGCGAGAAACCGCGGCGGGGGAGCGGCCGAGTCGCTGGCCCCAGGGGCGTTCGCGAGCTGGAGATTGCGCAGACCGCTGATGAGGAGATGTTCCGACCTCTGGAAATGCAAACGCTGGATATTCTGGTACGCCTGATGACCGGGGCGGCTGGCTCACCGCACGGGCTCGTAGCGACTGAAGAACGGGATCTGGCGAGAAACGATTGCGTCTATCCATTGAGTAACCTTGAATTAGTCAATTTTGTTAGCGTAGTTGACCTGTGTGGCGAGGTCTAGACGACTTACCAAATGCGCGTTGACCAACGTCTATCGATCTAAGAGTGGGTATATGCCGAGCAGAGCACTGGGAGCAGCGACAAGAGATACAGAGACGAGTCTATCACAGTCTATGGCCCGTGGATCGACGTGGCCGGGTTCAAGATGCAAAAGCCTTGGAAAGTTGTGTCTGACCGGGCCAGGTCACGAGAGTGCGGGTTCCGCCGAAGGGTGTCCTCGCCCGGCCACTGGGCACGCGCAATTAAACAGAAAAAGAGACTGGGATTGATCCAAAGACAGTATGCGCAGGGAGTACAACGATTGGAATCTCACACTCCACCGTCTCGAGCTTTCCAAGCGCAGCCCCATCGCCGGCTGAGAAACTGCCGGCCCATTCGCCTTCAACGCCCACATCGTCCATTTGTCCACTCCCGTCACCAACAAGAAAACATATTCGCACCCTCCATTCAAGCCCGCCGTCCATCTCGGCGCCTAGCCTCAGTCCGAACCCTGGAGAGGCATCAGACGGAATGTCGAGGGCGAAAAAAGTTTGTTGTAGATTCAAAACCATATCTTCATGTTGTTCACCTTGAACTCGTCGAATGAGGGCCATCTTTGTGCCTGTAAGGGATTGGAGTGTGCGTTCAGATGTTTCCAACAAGTAGTTAACCTGACCGCATTATAATTCAGTACAATCCATTACTATGAGTCCGCGAAATTACGTACCTTGACGACTTTGAGTTCGTTACCGCCCAAGTTGAACGCGACGACACCATGAACCGTTTCGCCCAGCCGGAAGACCGTTTTGGGCATCACCAATGAAGCCACAGGTACGCCACCACGGTGGACATCATACGCAGCTGACATCGTGGAAGTAAGAACCGAGCGCGGGTCCCTTCGAACTGAAAAAGCACCTTTTCTGGATTGTCTGGTCAAAACCTCGACCGCAAACCGGCAACCTTCATCAACTTCCGTATCCTTCGCCTCGTAATCATCACCATCGCTTCCTCGTCTCGTATGATTGGACTCGAGCAACTCCCGACCAAACTCCGACAACGCCTTGACGGCGGCAGAAGCAGCAGGCTTGGACTTTGCTAACGAAGGTTCAGCGTTCAGACGTGAAGTGTGGGTCTAAGAGGTCAACCTTTTCTGGCCACTTCGTATGGTCGAGATGATTCCTCGATGGTCGCCCCAAAGTCTGATTTCGCCTCCGGGCCAATAGGCCACAGAAGATCGTAGGAAATGGTCGGGACATATACTAGACGTGTTATTTAATAGCTGGCATTGGAAATCCCTGCTTACCGGTGACGCGATTGTAAACTCTAAGCGGAAGGCGGAGCAGCCTACTCTGAGAGTCAACCCCAGCAACTCTTCCCCTACACGTCCCGACTATAAGGCTGTACGAGAAACGAAATGCTCGACCGCGATAGGTAGGAGGAAGCGCACCCGGCAACTGAACCGAATATACATCTATGTCGCTCTATTTATTACCATGAGAGCAAAATATAAGGCGACTCACATGTCCTGCTTTCACCGGGTGCAAGAGTTAGATCGACAGCAAGCATTGATTGGGGAGGTGTAAAAGTCGGCAAGGTGTTGGGATCGTCTGTTACAGTCTGGCCTAGTCTGCCTGGTGTAGGGCGACTGGAGAGAAGACCCGAAAGAAAGGATGTCTGTGTGGATGCAGGGGTTCTCGGAGACGAGAAGCCGAACAAAGATGACCAGCTGTTAGGACTCGGTTGATTGGAGCTAGGAGACTTGTCATGAAGGTCCATGCGACCGCCTCCGATAGGACCGCCGCGTGCCAGTCGAGACTTTATCGACGTAATTACTGTGTTATTTATAATTGAAGGGTCAAACTCTACGTTGCCTATTACTTGTGCGTAGGCCCATAGAAGAGTTTCGGCACCCTGGATTGGTAAGGTGCCTGCAGAGGCAGATCTGGGACCCGACTTGTCTGGGATACGCGTCGAGGAGGGAAAGTCTATCCCCAGCCCCTTTGGGATCGACCTGGCTGTCTCCGTTGGATAGGCAGACAAAGAGTCGGCTGCGATAGCGGGGGATGGCATAGCGGGTGTCGATGGTGATGTAGGCGAGTTTATTTCGCTTATGGGGTCCAATGATAGGGGGTGCGGAGAAGGCATTGCAGTAGGTGGCCCTTGTTCGACCGAGTGCCATTGGACCGAGACCTTGCGCGCGTGGGGATGATTGGCTGGGAATGGCTTCTCAGAAAGCGCCTTTCTGTTCTTTGCGGATGCTGCAGGTTGTCAGAGATCCGATACTGCAGATGAGTTTGCGAAATGCATACCCGCTGACGCGTTTTCGAGAGCCAGATGCGCAATCTCAGACTTTGAAATGGTGGTAGATGTTGATTTGAATGTCATGGTTTGCTTTGAACGCGTGGTAGATGGTGAGTCGAGGGGAGCCGTGTGACCAACCAGGCCGCGACGACGCGGGGCGTTTAAAGGACCCGTCGTGGGTGCTATTGCAGGAGAACTTGGTGCGTATTTATGCGTGAAGACGCCTGGAGACGTGGGAGGACGTGCAAGTGGCGCAGAACTTATCGAGTGACCGCGGCGGTGAGGCTTGGTGACGGCTGAAGGCGCTGTCAGGTTCGTAAAAGTAATGGTGACTTTGAGTTGCTCTCCCGCAAAGTAAACCGACGACGATGGGGTAATGGTGACTTCCATGTTGGCATCGCGGGGAAGTCCAAGGTTGGCCACCAACTACGACAAATGATTGGACCAGCTCTCCCGCCACACTTGCGTCGAAATTCTGACGACGCTGAGAAGGGAGACAACCAAACAAATACACATGCAGACAGCGACGACGACGGCGCATATGGACCTGCACTTCCTCCTTCACTGGCACGTCAAAGACAAATAGAGCCGGTCAAGGAGCAAAAATCCACCGTAAATCCCGATAGCGATGATGATAGTGACATTGTTGGACCCCAGTTGCCCTCGGCTAGTGGCTCAAAAGAGGATCCGGATGAGGGAGTTCGTGAATTTCTCGCCAGGGAGCAGAGACGAAAAGCTCTTGCAGAGGTATGATCGTATTTAAAGCCTATACACATAATAAGTAACTCTTCTAGGAAGAGAAGAAACCCAAGCAGCCAAAGCGAGAGGAGTGGATGCTCGCTCCCCCCACCTCATCTGAAGCCCTCCAATCACTTGATCCTACTAAAATCAAGAACAGGCAGTTCTCACGTGCGACAGGTCGCGAAGAGGTGTCTAAAGATACATCTCTCTGGACAGAGACGCCTTCGGAGCGCCAAGCACGGCTTGCAGAGGAATTAAGCGGGAAGCGTAAACGAGCGACCGCCAAGGTGCAGGAAGAGGACGGGGAGGGCGCATACAAGAGGCGTAAGATGCAGGACGACCTCCGAAGAGAGATTGACGATCACAACGTGAGTAACTCTTCGATGTTTGAAGCAGCAACTCTGAAACTCTCTGTAGCGCATGGCGCGACCTGCTAGTCTGCTTGAAATGCATCAAGAGACTCTGGCCAAACAGCCGAGCTCGACAAAGGACGAGGCCATTTGGGACCGGGACCGTGACATGGGTTCTGCGGGGAGACTACTGGATCAGAGCTCGCGCAATAAGATGATCAAGGATGCAAAGGGATTGAGCGACCGGTTCGGTTCTGGAAAGCGTGGTGCTTATGATTAGGAGGACGTCGAAGCAAGTGTATTACGTCGAATCGATGTCTGTAGTATACAACAGAGCACGGAGATGGCACAACAATAAATCCAAGCAGAAGGGAGGAAACTAATGGAAGAAATTCACCAGATTCCGCGCAAGGTCGGGGTTACTGTGCGAAAGAGAGCGTGGGTCGGACGTCGTGACGGGAGCGTGTCTGTCGCGCTTTCCGAAGCGATTCTTCGTGATGGGAGCACGTCGACGTCAGGATACTGAGCCAACAGCTCTCTCCCGGTCCGAGGTGGTGTGGACGGGAGCCGAGGGAGTGGTTTTGTATTTGAAGTGTCATCCAGCCTAGCCATTGACAGCGCATGTGCGACCGAGTTTGGCGACGGCGCGCGACGTGGGGATGGTGAGAGGCCATCCTTGGGTGGCGTACCGGATGGAGTTGCCACCTTTGGGGTTTCGGAAGGGGTACGTCGAGGACTAGGGAGTGGAAAGAGCATCGACTCGTCGTCGTCTGCGCAGAGGTGCTCGAGCATTGCCGGAGGCAGGCGAGCAGGTGCGTTGGGATGTCGTTTTGATTTCCGGGTTTCTATTTCGTCGACCTTTACAGGGGTTTTCAAAAATGCCGAACTGCACGGGGTCGATGTTGAAGGCATGGCAAGTTCCGATTCTGACATTCTTCGACGACGTTGTGCGCCCTTTGACCAATGCTCGTGGTAGTCCTTTTCAAGGCCCTTTTGGACGGAATCGATGCACGCGGTGCAGCATTCGCGGAGTGGGATGCGATCGACAGGCATTGCGTTGAGAGAACCTCGACGAGTGGTCGACGGCTTGTGGGAATTCGATGCGCTCGGAGAGGGGGGCGGATGCGAGGTGTCGCGGTCTGAAGTTGAACATGAAACCGAATGCGAGTGTCGGAGACAGGGCTGGAGAGGGGCTGTCCGCTCAGCACTGTGCAGCCTACGGTGTTTGCGGCTGATGCTAACGAGGAAATGTCAGTCAATACTCGTTGGATGCAAGATCAAGTGGCATACCTTGGGACTTTGACGGTGATGACGGCCGGTGGAGTCTCGTCGTCTGCGCGTTGTCTGCGCCAGGAGGGCAGGACCAGGGAGCGCTTTTCAAGATGGAGGAGAGACTGCTCCTCTACCTCTGGGATGACCACACACGTCGTCTCGAAGTGCACCCGGTGCGATGGGCTCGGGGGCAGCAACATAGGCATCCTGGAGCTTGCGGTCGCCGTCGTTGTTGCGGTCAGAGTTGGAGGAATAGTTGGGTGAGCTTTGGCCGCATTTAGCGTGCTCCCATCGTCCATCGTACGAGGCGTTCAGGGCCAAGCCGTAAATGGCCACGGGTCACCTGAAAGAAAAGAACAAAGGGTATTTTCAGAAACCCTCGGAGATCATGCCATGGCAGCAACTCTCTTCGTCTTTGCGCTAGTCGTCGCCGTGTTTCATCCCAAGGACTGCCGTTTTGGAACGTGCGGTCAGCTTTCTGCTACTTGACACAATGCATGCCAATGCTTGATCCACTTCTCACTTTTTATTGTGAAATAGGATGTACTAATGCTCGTTTGGTCGCGGGCCAGTCACGTCCTCGGCCCAGATCGTCGTTTCCTCGTGTCTCGCGTCGCCCCCAACGGTCGGTGCATCCCAGACAATCGTCATAGGCGTCTGTGAACTGGTTTACGCGTCTTTGGTCCAAAATCGACGGCGTTGGTCGAGTCTCAGTCCGCTGACAAACATCTCCGCCAATGGCCCACGTAAGTTGCGGCAGTCTGTTGCACGGCCGCCATCGACTCCTTCTCCGACCCATCTCCGACTGCAAACCCTGCTCGGATAGATTCCTCCAATCGTCCGCTCTTCACCGCCTTGATCCAGCCCTCATCTTCTCCGATCATCCCCAGCTCGTCTATCGCCCCCAGCGCCTGCACCTTGGCCAACCCGTGCTTGTATGATTGGTCAACAGTATTTGGGCCCCTGTCTGCCTGTCCTTCTTCGTTGTCATCCTCCTCGACGCGAGCAGGAAGTCTCAATATCTCCATCATTCGGTCGGCCGTCGGTGGTGCGTATACGCTCGCCCTAGTTTGTCCACTCCGTCCTCCATCCTCGATAGGTTCACCTTTTACTCGAGGCTTTGGTGGTTTTCGCGCCTTGGTCGTGTGCTGCCGATGTCCTGTCGACCCTCCAGACTGCGTCACGATATATGCACACGCAATCGCCAGTTTGAACCCAAAGTCCGTCAAACCTGCGAACAACGTCAAAAATCCTGTTGCGGACATGCTTCCTAGTCGTCGCTCGGTCCCACCGACGAGCCTGTCCGACGACAACAATTGAGGGGATGCTCGGGTCAAAGAGATCAACTAATACTGGATAATCAGATCACTTTTGTTATATCAAGTGCAGGAATACTCACAGATCGAAGTAGGCTCGTGCCCATAGCCACTTTACGTTCCTCCAACGGTTCCTCAAACGTGGATGCAATAATATCCAGAGGCCCGTCCATCACGAGTCTTGGTCCGAATCCTGGATTCGGAAGCTGGCTAGCCAGCATTGGCGATGGACCGCCGTGTGCGGTGCCGTCCTTTTCAAATGCATGTATCATCCATTCGAGAACAGGCCACGAAGCTTCGCCAACCAGTCTACATCGTCCCTTGATTTCATAGGATTCTGTCCCGATGAAGCCAGGAGATACTAACTCCCAGCAGCTCTTCACCTGCGTAATCGTCGAGGCGTGGTACGCCAAAGGATTTCCGACCACGCTATTTCCATCGTACTCCAATGGATTGTCGTATGAAGGGATCGCACAAAGCAAGTCGTGAGCCTCGTTGGTATGAAGAAAGTGGTAAAGAATGTCCAGCGCCATACCCACAATCTCTTGTGTAGGGGAGGACATTTCCGAAGTTGTCCTTTGTACTCCTCGTCGTTTATTACTAGTAGTGCTTGGTGACTCCTCCTTCCTACGGGTACCGACAGGGTAGAGTGCCAAAAACAATAGCTGGCGAACATGTTGACTGGACGTTGGTAAACTAATGCGCTCTTGTCACCAATGAGACCTACGGGCTTGGTCGTACGTCCGGAGCCCTGAGTCTATCCAGCATGCCTAATCCTACGTTGTCTACGGTGTTCAGTTGACCGATCTGGGATGCTACGGGAGCACGGTAAAACATACAGAGCGACTCTTCGAAACAGCTGTCCACGAGAGCTCGTTGCCTTCGCGGAATTTGGAATGTAGCGGTCATGGTGGCTGGCTCCAAGCAGTAAAGGCGAGCCTTCACGTCTTTTGACTTTGACCATGTCCGCGTTGGGGACCTTGGCCAATCCTCCACTGGCCTTAGTGGATGGGGCAATGTTTGATTACTTTCTAATGGAAATGGTGGCCACAATTCGACAGTCATCAGTGGTGGCTAGCCAGCGACAAAAGCAACTCGAGGACGAGATGGCCAATGCAAACCTCCTTCAGCATTCTCAGCATCGCAGCGGACATCAGCAACTCACCGAAGATGCATTAAGGGCTAGACTGGACAACATAGGTGCCCAGGTCGGCGCGAGTCTTGTTGAAAAGTCGGTTTCATTTGGACATGTCTATTCAACCTTGAATGACTATCTCTTTAGGCTGTCAAAGGATAGACAGCGTTTTACCGACACGCTAGACTCTGTCAAGTTTATTTGCAAGGATATCTGGATGGCTGTCTGGGACAAGCAGGTCGACAATTTACGGACGAATCATCGGGCGCCTACAATTCTTTCGCCTACATCGGTGTTGATCTGTCAAGGGCGTCTACGTTCTGCAAGATAATGCGTTTCGACCACTAATGCGCATCTCCTCTCCCGAGGGAGGTGCAGATGCTTTGGCAAAAGCGAAGATCGTAAGTGTATACAAGAGAATAAACCACATATATGACTATTTGGCAGTATCTAGCCTTTCATGCTGGTGTCCTGCGCGGCGCATTGGCTCGTTTAGGTCTCCAAGGTACAGTAACTCCCGAGGTCACAAGTCTTCCTCAATGTGGGCCACTAGTTCTCTTGTTGAGGATACTCTGAGCGTTTCTCAGGCATCTTTCAAATCAAACTACCCAGAGTGTGACGGGGATGGCACGTATTTACTATTAGGCAGACGAATGAAGAAACGAACAAGAAGCCCTGCCTTTGTCTAAACTATCCCTTGGTTCGTTTACGGAAGAGCCCGCCCGTACTGCCCG
Organism: Serendipita indica DSM 11827; assembly: GCA_910890315.1. NCBI lineage: Eukaryota > Fungi > Basidiomycota > Agaricomycetes > Sebacinales > Serendipitaceae > Serendipita > Serendipita indica. The sequence continues at coordinate 259,471 of CAJVGD010000018.1, read as the reverse complement.
CTTGAGGCCTGCGAGGTACATGTAAGCCAAACCGCGACGGTGAACGAGGGACTGCGTACTTGTTTCTCTTCCCAAGACCAAGAAGCGAACCCAGTGCACTCGCACCCGAGTTGGGTCCTTCGTCCACCTCCATCGGATCTTCGATGGGCTCCTTTTCACGCCCTTTCTTCGCCTTTGACTGGATCTCCTGAATCATGGCTTCGCGCTGTGCTTCATGGTTCTCAAACGCTTGCTTTTCGTTCTTCTCCTCCAACGTTACGGCCTCGATTTTCTTGTCAAGCGTGCCTAGCACTGCAGCTGTTCTCTGAGACCTAGAATATTATCAGAGCCGCTCCTTTGTGACTCTGATTCAATCTTTACCATCGCTGGAGCTCTTCGAGAAGTCCTGGAAGCTGGGACATGGAGAGGTCACGGCCCATCGTAAACTCTACTTCGAATTGCTGTTCTTTCTGGTCCAGTTTACCACGGACTATATCCCGATAGATTGCATCTATGATGAGATCTTCAAGTTCACGGATTGAGCTGATATCGAGATTTGACAAAAGGGTGTTGTACGCCAGTATCTATTCCCGAGTCAGCGCGGCAACTAATTCAAGAAGGAGCAGACCAACCCTGGTTTTCATGGCCATAGATGCCAACGATAAGTACTTTAGCTTTGTGATCTGCTCCGAATTCAGGGCCGGGTAAGACGACTGCTTTGCTGTGGCGAACCGCAAATTAGTCAATCTTCGGAGGTGATTGCATGGATGAAAGTGTTACCTTTGTAGTCTTGATATGTTCCATGAGCAAACAACTCCAAAAGAGCGTACGATGCTTGGTGGTCTGGGTTTGCTTGAAGCTGGGGACGTAGAACGCGATCAGCACGCGTCATTCTGTGCCTAATACATTTATAATCACCTCTCGAATGTTCTGCGTTTCCAGAAGTTGAGCAAAGACATAGACGCCGGGGGCCGTTGTCGCATCTTGGATCAGCTTTGCGGCCGCAGCACCCTTTGCGCTCTTAGACATGAGCAGAAAGGGCTCCAATTTTGTCGTGTACGCTGCAAAGTCCATGGCTCTGGTCGTGGCTGGGTCCAAGCTCCTGTTTCAGCGCTTAGTACGTTAGCCACCAACCACATCTTTGAACGCGACGACTGTGCGGCCAATGGCGCTCTCGATGCTCACAAAGCATTTGGGAAGCACAAAAGAAAGAAATCAGGATGTCACAGAAAGACTCAGATTCGCGTTAGACACCATGCCCAATGCCCGCCATGGCCTATTCAACCCACCGGCTCGTGCAAGTATTCTCCAAGAGCTCTATACGGCCCTCTGGGGGAATAACTACTCACTCTTTCTGGCTCGAAACGAGCTGCTCCCTCAGGGAGGTCTCCTGTCCGAGGCTCAGGCTCGATCATCGCACAAGCCCGCAGACGATGGCGTATCTCGAGCGTGTCAGCACGTATTTAAGAAAGGAGAGTGCTGCTTCAGATGCAAGTCAGTTACACGGATCCTCCTCCTGCACGTTACTCACCTTGTCGGTTAGAGACTGTGCCATGGATGACAGCTGCATAATGTGTGCTAGGTGCTTCTACTCTACCGAGCATGCCGGCCACGTCGTTACTTTTTGCATATCACAGCAACCGGGCGGGAGTTGTGACTGCGGTGATCCCGAAGTCTGGCGTCACCCTATCAACTGCCCTCATCACCAGAACGGTGCATCTACTTCGGATTCGACCACAAAATCGTCAGATAAGCGCGCCCCTGTGCCGATTTCCCCCAACTTGCGTGATTCAATGGCAAGAGTCATTGGATGTGCTTTGGACTTTCTACTAGATGTCCTCGACTACTCTCCGGAGGATACGACACTACCATCTTCTTACGAAGCGCTGATGGATCAGTCATCCGCCGACCCGCTTCAGAAAGAATACTGGGCCATTGTATTGTGGAACGACGAAAAGCACTCATACGACGAGGCAGTAGCGCACCTACAGCACATGACTGGCTGCAACCTTCAACAAGCAACAGCGGTCGTACTTAGAACAGACGACGAGGTATGGCGAATCGTTCACTCTATTGCCTCTTTAACCCTAATAGGGAAGGGATGTGATTGAAGTCGCAGGAGATGCGAAACGGCTGCTAGAAACTGCCCACAAGATTAGTACCGTCGATCTGACGGTCACGATGCGTCGTGCATTCGACATCTTCCGGGAGCACATGGCCGCCGTCATAATTGAGTGGCTGCTCGACTTGCTTCAATGTCACGTTGGAGGGGATAAACACATTCTTCGGGAGCTGGTAGCGGCAGAGCTTTTCTCCTCCCGGCGACCTGATTCTAGTTTCCTTTACTCAGAAGTATCCAAACAGTATCCAGAAGCACATGAGGGAGGAAGGATAGAATGGCTCTTCATTTATCACCCAAGATTATGGAAACGGCCGCGGCTGAACCTCAAACAAATCTACATTACCATACTCACGATGAGTCAAGAAAATCGCCTCAGTGTGGGTGAGTGACTGACTGTATTTCTACCTATTTTTCTCCTCTAAACTCCGATGTAGCCATTCACTATGCCAAGATGTTCCATAGAATCATCGACTCGTATCTTCTCGTGGACCGTGAAGCAGAGACATCGATCAAATTCTTCGCATTGGACCTTTTCACTGTCCCGAGTGTTGCAGCACATTTGGTAAAGGAATGCGGAGTCCTTTCTCGCCTGCTCTCTGTGATAGCGGGTTTCTTCACCAATCAAATTTCGAACAAGCGCATCGTCTTCCCTCCAGATCCAAATCATCCAATGGATGTGGAAGCATACCCTTTCCGGAGTAAGCGATACATGCCCATATTCAGCGATATACGATACATCTGCAACAATCATAGCGTCCAAGGTATCATCAGCAGCGGCACAAATGCCACATCCGAATTCGCAGCGGTATGCGCAATGTTCATGGGCATACAGCCCAATAAGCGAGCTCGAGGAAACCACGTTGAATACGAGAGCGATTCATGGATCAACGTCTTCAATGTCACGCTTTCACTTTCACGCGTCGTGAAGGCTTTCGGAGAGGCCTTTACCTGCGCCTCGCCTTCAGCGTTACTTGCGTGCATCGAGGTTGTCATGACGCAGATACAACGTGCTTGCAGCATGGAAGAAACTCGCCTCGATCCAAACTTTTACTCTGCGCCAACCTTCCATACGGTATCATTCCAGGGCGCTAATTATCGAACCATCGAATTCGACGTACTATCGGGTTGGGTTAGCTTTCATAACGCTCCTCATTGGCTGTTGGCCGAATTGCTCAAGCAAGCAAGTTTGTTGGAATCGCGGCAGACAGGCGCCACGCATCAGACAGTTCTGCAGTCCGCAATAGCGGAAAAGTTTGATGATGCGACTATTCTCCAAATTATCGAGTTTCCTCTACGCGGTAGGCCCTTCCCAGTTCTCGCAAGATGATTATCTGACCGCCTTTAGTATTGGCGCTCATTGCCCAGGTGAGAGCCGGCCTTTGGGTGAGGAACGGATTCCCGATCCGAGGCCAGCTCGTCCACTATAGGGACTTTATGCTACGGGAGCTCTGCTATGATCAAGATTTATTCTTACTTCAAACGGCGATGATCCTCATCGACCCGAATCTTGTTCTGGTGTCAATGTTGGATCGCTTCCAGCTGCTCGACTGGATGTCCGGAAATCAAGCTCATCCGGAATGCGAGCCCACACATCTCGCAGGTCTCGTGGAGGAGCTTTTGTTCACACTCATATTCTGTACCGGAGATCCCTCAAACGCCTTACAGCTACCTCTAGAAGCCATATGCAAGCGAGAAATCGTCCATGCATTAGCCCCGGGTCCAATCAGTTTTACTGATCTCTGCAAGCGGGTACCCGAACGCTTGATTGAGGAGGCCAGTTTCGAACACGTGTTACAGAATGTATCCGTGTTTCGTAAAGCTGAGAGTATTCTCGACACTGGCTCCTACGAACTGAAGGAGGAGTTTTATGAGGAAGTCGACCCATTCTTCTACCATTACACACGTGCTAGACGAGAGGAGGTGGAAGGGGTTTTAAAGTCGAAGATGGCCAAAAATGGATCAAAGGATCTGGTCATACTTCCAAAGCCGTACAAGATCCCTGCCGGTCCCTACGCAAATCTGGAAACCGTTCTGGAATCTCCGGTACTCCTTCAGATCATCTTCTACACAATTCACAACTTTGTGTATGGAGCCCCGTTGACAGAAGGATCAGTCTCAACCGATGCCATCATTGACCAGGCGCTCCATCTCGCCACCCTCGCTCTCATCCAACTAGGCCCAAGGTTTACAACCATTGCTCGGCAGACTCGGTTCTCCGACACGTCTCTCGTCGAAATGTTATGTGAGATTGAGACCAGAGACTCTTCCAAGGCGTCTAGGCCACGAATACAGTGGTGTCTCGATTGCATGACAGAGCATGACCCTTCTGTTCGTGAATTCAGACAACTACCAGAGGCCAAGCCGGTGTCAGACGCCTCAATGGAAGCCAAGAAGAAAGCAGCAAAGGCAAGACAAGACGCGATCATGAAACAGTTTGCGGATGCACAGAAGATGTTCATGGAAACATTCGACGAGGACGAAGAAGAAGAGACATCCGCAAATCAACCCCAGTCGGAAGTCGAAGAGGCACTGGAGCCTTGTATCTTGTGTCAGGAGAAGATGGATTCAAGCCGACCTTTTGGGACTATTGCGGCCATCCATCCAAGTCGACTAGTCAGATACAGCCCTCCTCCTGGCACCCCTCAGTGGTCAGATGTACTTCGCTCTCCAGAATCTTTGGACAAAGAACTGCCGGTGGTGGAAGGAGATGCGAAGGCAGATCGACTCACCGCCTTTCCTTCACGCTATCTTCGATTTGGAACATACAGTTCGACATGTGGCCATATGGTTCATCACCACTGCTTTAGCGATTACATGGAAGCCATTAGGTCTCGACATCGAGTACAACCACAACGGCATCAGCCGGAATGCCTAGAGCGTGGGGAGTTTGTCTGCCCATTGTGCAAAAGTCTCGGAAACTGCCTACTTCCTGTGAACAAGGCAACAACAAAACCCACCACTCGCATCCCACCTTTTGCGGAATGGCTGCGATCCCTCGGAATTGAACTTCTCCGATCTACTCCTGATCGGCAATTGGAGCGCCATCAGTTCCCTTCCGGAACTGGAGAGTTCATGTTTTGGGCTGCGGAGGATACCGCATGGCCTACGGATCCATCAGCTTTGGGATCTGGTGATGAGATAGCATCGACTGTCCGAGCCGCGACAGCCATGATTTCTCGGCAGTCTGCACCATTGAGGACTCGACCGGAACCCATGGCAGGAGAAAGGGGTGCTGGGCTTTACATTCCAGATGGACTGGGTGCATATACACTGGCGGCGTTGGAAGTCGCTTACAGAGGCGTTGGAGCCACTGGAACCACTCGTTTCCTTCAGAAGCTCCCCGACACCGCTGGGCAATGTATACGGGGCATAGTTGGCACACTGAACCGCCTTGCAGTTGTGCAGTTTCGCTCTCGTCCGACCAGCACATTCGACTCTATGCGATTGGCTATTGCCAAGAGGCTACTTCCGGAATGGACAAGAGAGGAGCAATACAGACACCCTTTCCTACTGAGAGACCCGTGTTCCGTTCTCTTCGAATGCGCCGCCGTCGCACCAGATTTTATTCCAAATATCGTCTGCGCCCTCTATTACGCATCGCTCCTCCGTGCACTTTTCGCACTCATTCAGCATCTATTGACATCTTCATCCTCACATACTCCCTCATTAAAGTCTACACGACACACTTCTTTTCTCGGAAGTGTCGCCGTGCTCCTAAAATCGGCTGCTCGCCACTCTCCCATCCTTGATCGAACAGCGGACCGTATCCTCGATACTATAGGAGAAGCCAGACTGGAACAACTTCTATATGCCCATACCCTCCCGACACTTCGATCTCTGCTCATTTTCGCTCACGCAGTGTGTCCCTGGGCAATCAACCCAGTAGACGAATCGGAAATGTGTGAGTATGAGCGTATATTAAGAGCACTTTCCATACCATTTCCTTCCGATCTCCACAACCATGAAAGCATTCAAGTGCTTCTGGCTGGTTGGTGCACACATTATGGACAGCTGTACACGATTGCAGCTAGCGAATGCCTTATTCGTCTCGAATATCCAAACGTCTATCATCTTGCTCAACTTCCGACCATCCTGGATTATATGTGGCAGGGTAACGATGCCCTACTTACATGTGCACGTTGCAATACCATGCCTGCAGACCCGGCAATATGTCTGATCTGTGGCGCGTTGTGTTGTCACCAAAGCTATTGTTGCAGAGGCTCAGATTGGAGCCAACGAGGCGAGTGCAATATGCATACGCGAGAGCAAGTCCTTTCGATTCTTCCCTTCGTCATACCCTGACATGTTAGAAAGGTGTTCTGGCCCAATAGGCATCTACTTCTTGTTGAAGCGCTGTGTGGTCCTTTATCTATACGGTGATAGTGGCTCATTTGCTCCACCGCCCTATGTCGACTCCCACGGAGAGATTGACATTGGCCTGAGGTAAGAAAGCGCTTTTACTCCTGTCTGTGTAACTCAAATTCCGTAGGCGTGGGCGGCGTCAGTATCTTCATCCAGTTCGCATGGAAGAAATACGCAAGACCTGGCTCCTCAATGGCGTTCCATCTGCAGTATCACGACGGATCGAGGTACAGACGGATGCAGGCGGCTGGGAGTCTCTATAAGCGAGTTTTTAGCAAACTTCTTGCGCAATGTCCAAGTTTATCAACAATCAATAAACCAACAAGACTAGTGAAAACACAGCCAATAAAGTGAAATAGACTCATATAATGCATCCAATTCTACCATGTCACGAGCCAAGATTGAACTTCAGTAAAGCACCCACAATGGAGACCTGCTGCCACGGGCTATCAGGTGCAGAAGCCGCCTTTCGTGTGCGAATGTGAGCCAATGTATTTCGGAAATGACGTTGGATCATCTCTGGTGCCTGAACTCCCTCGATCAGACCAGGGGGAGCGCGCAGGGTGGGGTGAATATCGACATTGCTGATATTTTCAATGTTGCTGCTTATCAGCTCAACAAGGCTGTTGACGAATTTTGGAGTGACCTGATGTGGTTGTCAATAGAAGCCACGGAGATACGCGAAACACAGCTGACCTCTGTCACACCATGATCCAGGTAGTACAAGTATTGATCCAGTGTATCGCAGTACAGTTGAACAGTGACAATTTCTTCTATTGCAGAGCTGGCGATCCTGAGAGACTTTTGCAGGCACTCGAGAACGCGCTTTCCGTCCCTATGAGGGTACTATAGATAGAGAAAACGGAAGATCAGCGATTAATTCAGGCGGTTTAAATTAAGGCTTACGCTCTTAGCCTGCTCTGGTGTCACGGGGGTTCCTTCAGACGGTTCAGCTACCTTTGGTTCTGTTGATGCCGACTCCGACTCGGAATCTGGACTCGGAGCTCGTGTTTGCCACCACATGTGACTAGCCATGTGGACCGCAGTTGACTGATGTGGCTTTTTGAGGAGTTTGGCGCCGTGGAGTGCCGCTTTGGTGATAAGAACGTCATAGTTGTCGACACTGAACACCTTGGCACCTTGCAGAGTGTTGATGATCAACGTGATGGCCTGTAATTGTGCGCGACTGTCGTTGATACTGTCCTCGTAGACAGTAAAGGCCTGTACATAGAGCTCGTATGTAAAATCCTCGAAACCACACTCGTCGGAAATCTGAGCGGCCAGTAGGAATAGGCGTAGCGAGATGGAATGCGCTTCTACCGTCGTCGAGAGGACAGAGATGAGCTGCCGGATGAAACGGAGCAGGGTCATTACTCTGTTCTCCCAATCCGACTCCTGTGCCGATGGTGTCAGATAGGTCTACACAGGCTCAACCTTACGAACCTCTTGTTGTCGCTGCTTGTACCGTCTGGCGAGCCTAATGGCGGCTGTAATAAGCGAAGGGTACGTAAAGCGCATTCTCTCCCCTCCTCTCTCAAAGTGCCTTTGAGCCGTGCGCATGAGCTATCAAACGATTCAGAGACCTGTCGACATTGATTTGGCATACAGACCTCGAACTGGGTCTCCAAATCTTCAGATCTGAACAAATGTACCATCCGCGCCACCCATCCTTGCTCTTCGGCTAATTGCTCGAGATCCAAAGACTGCACTCCGGCGCGCGGCCTCTGACCACTGTACATTCCGTTCACACCGGGCACCGATTCTACCTGTTCTTGGATAAGTACCTGGCAGAGCTCGAGTACACCGTCAACGTCCTCGGGTGTGTCGATCACAGTTTCGTTCTTAAGAACTGAGGAGACGATGGAATGAGCCAACGACCTTCGGGAGTTGTAAGGTTGCTGATAGAGCAGTGGGACGTATCGAGGAAGAGCCAGGAGCGTGAGGACGGATTGATACGAGTTGACTGGTGCCGCAAGGAGGGATAGAAGGTTGCTCGTTGTCTGTGGATTGTGTAGTTCGGGGCTATTCCTGCGGTTACTAAAATCAATCGTCAACAAGCACGAGAACTCACGAGTCACGGAAGTCGTTGATCTTTTGCGTGGCAAATGCGAGTACTTGGTCCACATACTCCAGCCGATCAGGATAGCAAGAGAGGGAGAGGTTTGTGAGAGAGACTAGGAGTGCAGTAATGTCCTGAATCAGCAAATCTGGGCGGGCCTTGATAAGCTCAACGACTTGGAACCAAAATACTTCGAAGAGCTTGACATCTTCAGGGATGCCTCTAAACCGCTTTGGGGGCCCATCCTCTGTAGGAGGCGCTGATTCTGGAGATGCAGGCGTCGTCTGATCCACATGTGGGGACCCACCCCAGCCGTCCTCCGTAGACATGCCCGGTGAACGTAGTCCAGTCTCCTTGGCTCTCGCTTTTTGCACCCGTACACGCTCGGCGAGTCGTTTGGCAGCAGCCTCTTCTTGGCGCTTAGTCTCCTCTGGATCTTCGTTTTCTGCTTCTCTCGCTGCATACGAGGCTAGCCTGTCGATCAACGCAATAACTATTTGCTTGATGTTGACTTTGGGATGCAAGAGTGCAGTAGCGGAGAGGAAAGGGCCAAGAGTATGGAGATGAAACTCGTCGGTAAACACCTTGGGCACAAATTAGTATCTTGTGTGGACCAATGGAGCACAGGCTGACCTGAATGACAACCTCCATGAGATACTCTTGGGCAATTACGTCTTTGCAGTTGACGACTTGCTCTAGGATACTAGGGAGAATAGTCTGCTGGTACATGGCGAGGTCGACTCCGTCGAGCTGGCTCAAGCGGACCAGGTTTGTGCCGACGAGGATACGCAGCTCCTTGCGTTCCAATTCTCGCTTTTCTCGATCTCGTGAATGACCCTGATGTTGCAATCGAACCCAGAGCTTGTTCATCTCAATAAAGTTGGTCAAGACAAAGCCGATAGAGTCTGCAAGATTACCAGAGGGACTGAACAGGATGAGCGACGGTGATGATACAAGGGTCGGAACACTGGCTCACCCTTGATCGTTGCCTATAGGCAAATGGTCGCGAGTCTGACCGGAAAGATAGTGCCGCAAGAATAGACCACGCGTTGGATGCTGAACGCCTCTGGACATCTCCATCATGTCGCGCATGATCTCCTTGACGGGTGCATCTGGGATACTCATGTAGACGGCACCGACCGTGATCATGAGATAGAGACGGGGGACGATATTGCCCGCGTATTGGACCAGTTCGTACAAGTCTGCGAGATGATGCTTGCCCGACTGATGTGCGTCGTACAGATAGTTCGATAGATAGCGTAGAGCGTCGAATACAGCCATATCTAGAGATTAAAATCAGTTAGGAGCGGGCGTGAGGGAGCCAAAGGACGGGTTACGCACATAGCTCATAGTACTGCTTTGGCGAGAGGGAGGACGTCCTGAGTTCTGCAAGCATTGTGCTTGCACTCTTCAAGGCGTCCATTAACTGCTCAGCATCCTGGAAAATTCGCGCATAGTCAGCCGTTTGCGCGCGTAAACGTGTTGCTCTCTGGCCGGCGACGAACCAAATGGCGCTTCATCTGGACGACTTGAATCTTGACGGTGCCCAGAGCATCTGATAGGAGCTTTGCCTCGTCTTGCTGCGGCGCCGACGACATTTTGTCCCAGGACCGGTCGTGGCTATGGTCAGAAACTCAAACTTGGTCTCGAATATTTGCGAAAATGCCCAAACGCAAGACGCTACAAGAAGACAAGGCACCAGAATCAGACTCTGATGTTGTATGTACTTTGGGGTTTCATCGTAATATGGCTGCTGACGGCGCTGCGGAGAGCATAGTCGACGTCGACTTTGACTTTTGCGACTTTCGGCCACAGACGGATTATATTGCGATCAAGAGACTATTACAGCAGTTATTCCACACAGACGCATCTCTCTTCCATCTCGGTGCAATTGCAGACCTCGTCCTCTCCCAAGACGATGTCGGGTCCACCGTCAAGACAGACGGCGTCGACAGCGATCCACTCGCTTTTCTCGCCGTGATAAACCTACACGAGCATAATGTGAGTGCTTTTATGCACATTACTCGCTCTCCAGCACTCATCTTCAGCAGAACCACCCAGAACTCGGTGTCCTTAGAGACTATCTGCTGAGCAAGCTCTCGGCCAATCCAGACTTTCAAAAGACAGTTTCAACACTTTTAGAAAGCGATGACAGTGGCCATCACCTTGGTCTCGTCCTCGGTGAGCGCGTATACAATATGCCCCCTCAAGTCATGCCCCCCTCCTACAAAATGTTGCAAGACGAAATACAATGGGCCATAGAAGATGTAAGCACGTTCATACTATGGTCCTTTATGACTAAATCCTTGCCAGAATAAACCATACCGCTTCTCCCATCTCCTCATCCTCTCAAGAGTCTTCAAGCTTGATGACAGCGAGGAAGAGAGCATACCTCCGAGCAAAAAGCGAAAGACTGCACAGACCAGTTCCACAAGATCTGCTGGGGTCGTCCATAGCTTTCATCCAGAGGACTCATGCATTCAAAAGGTGAGTATCGACAGATAGGCCTCAACAGTCCATTTAAATCATCTCAGGTGGCTTTATATTCGCTCGACTTTACGTTTTCGCACCAAGAACCGCGGACCAAAGAGTCGTTTGGGACTGATATAGGTGGAAGAATAATGCTAATAGCAGGAGACAAGCTGGGAGAGGTAGTAAGGGACATGGAGGCCAAATTTCCTCCCCCAAGTTGACTATGAAGGGTCGACGTTTGCGGTGTTTGTGAGCTCGCGAAATGTGCGAGTAATGTCTCTATGCAGACTCTCTGGACGCCAGTCAATGTATATAAATGGAGAGGATGATGCTTACTCGCTCGTTCGACTGCCAATTTGTACTCTGCATTTGTCCTGCGCATCTCATCGTCGAGGGCTCCCAGTCGTGCAGCCTATAGAGGATTTGGTCAAGACTGTCTCAACCACGAGGACAACCTACCTGAGATTCCTCTGGCTCTGGGGGTGGAAGAGAGTCGATGAGGCGCTCAATTTGTTTTGCCTTTTGCACGAGGTCTGCGACCAGCTCACGCTTATTCTCTGGACCGATGAGCGGCGTTTGGAAAGCATTCTAGCGAATACCTTCAAACTTTTGTGGGCTGTCGACCTTGTCTTTTGGCCGCGCCTTGTAGATGGGAATCGTCTCCGCGACTGGCTTAAAGTCTGTGCGCTGGACAAGCTGGACAACGGAGAGCTTCATGATCAACAGCAGCTGCTCGATGCAGTCCTGGAGTTGGCTCAGCTTGTCCATGTTCACTGACTGCTCGTCGTCGACCCGCACAGGCATCAGGATTTCGCCACTTGCTGCCCACCAAAAGCTTGCTCCCAACTACGATCATGGCTGCAGCCACAGCTTCCCTATTCTCATTCCCCACTTCGGGAAATGCACTCACAAACCTCAAAGTAAAGAGCTATGACAACGATCCAGCGCTCCCGCCACCCAGAAAGGCTGCTCGCCGCGATTCCGGCTCGTCACCCCGCAAGCCTCGGTCATCCACCACGGGCTCTGGTTCACGACAGATAGAGCTCATTCTGGAATCAGGCAGGTCGCATCTTCTTCATCCCTATCGACCTAACACTCCGAAAAGCTCCCCAAGCGTCATCCCAAACATCCCTCATGACCCTCGTTGAAAAGTTTATACGGTCTTCACTTTTGCCAGACGGAGGAATACCAATTGAAACATCTTTCCAAGGGGTATTCGATGCGTGCAAAGTACTTGTCCTCCAGTCGAATCAGGGACACGCTCTGGAAAGAATTTTGGACGTCAGTCTGAAGAACTGTTCAGTGGCAATTATGAAAGAGTTAAAGAGTTCCGATATCCCTCTTCCCGCATGGATGACCAAGCTCAACGATCGATGGTCGTGGTGGCTTCGTCGCATCGTAAGTGCACTAAAAGTCGCGACTATCGCATTCATTGCCATCTAGAGAGTATTGCGTTCTGCTCTTGTCTACCTGGATGTCGCCTACCTGGCAACAAATGAGGACAAGTTGACCATTCAGTTGGTCATCTCATCTTGGAACACCTGCTGGCGCTTACGATACGTAGGGATGCTGCATTTCATCGTTTTGAAGACACCGTAGTCGCAAGCACGACAGTCACGCTCAAGTTGGAAGCAGCCTTGAAACGATGGTCTGAGCAGAGACGGGCGGGAGAGTGGGTGCTTGGCTGATAATGATCCACTTTGATTGACGCCCGGCAGGAATACCGAAGACTATGACGATCAATTAAGGCTGGTCGTGGATTGCATGAGTACCCTGGGCTGCTACGACGACCAGGTGCACCAACCATACCTGCGATTCACATCCGACCACTATACCAAAAAGAGTCAGATGGCACCAGAGACAAACGCAAAGGATTACCTGTTGATGTGCATCCAAGACATCTCCGATGAGGAGCGTCGAGGAGCAGATATCCTTCGTGAAGAAACGCGGCGTGACGCAAGTGTCACTGCGCTTTCCGGTCTTGCCATGGAACATATGGATTATCTCGCAAAAGATGGTGCCAGCATATAAGCGCCTTGTGACGAACCCCGCTAACACATTCATCAGGCCTTGCGGAGATCATTACCTCCCGAAATAAGACACTGTTCCATCAACTGTACAACTTGATCGGACGCCTCACTTCCGTTTCGACGACTTGGAAGACTTCGCCATCCGACGCATTGCTTGCTCACTACAGAAATGATGTGTTTGAACGAGTGAAAGGAACCATCCTTGACACTGCCAACGAGTCGTCAATGGTTGAGAATCTTTTGGAACTCAAGGAATTTCTCGACGAATGTCTATCCGCAGACTATATTGACGATGCACAACAAAATGACCGCAAATTTACCCATGCGACCTCAGAGGCGTTCGAGCGGGGGTTTTCAACTAGAAAGATTAAGCCGGCCGAGCTCATTGGTGAGTTTTGCTACAAATCGACATTCTGATGCTGGCTGACGGGGCTAGCCAAACACGTCGATTCACTTATGCGGCGAGGTCAAAAGGCTGCCTCAGACCAAGAGTTTTTCGCCCAACTCAAACGTGTACTCACATTGTATCGATACTCTCATGGCCAGTCCAATTCCTCTTTAAGGATGCCGTTTACTTACCGACTATTCCAGACAAGGATGTCTTTAGGGCGTTTTACACACGCGCGCTGGCCAAACGTTTATTGCTAGGCCGTAGCGCATCGGATGATTTCGAGAAGCAAGTCTTAGCTGAACTCTCTAAATGTGCGAATCTGATCCGTGCACACTCCTGATTGATACTGACCTCTTCCAGCTTATGATGCAGCATTCTCGGATATGACACAAATGTTCAACGACTTGGCAATCTCCAAGGATTTGATGGAGACATATAGGAACACCAAAGACCAAGAACCCGCGCGACCCGACCCTTCGCTCACGGTAATGGTACTCCAGCATTCAGTATGGCCAGTTATCCGAAAAGTGTCAAAGTTGGATGCGCCAGTTGAACTGCGACTTCCTTCACAGGTGATTATTTCTATAGAAGGGCGTGAATTGACTCACAGTTCCCGGTAGATGGAACATGCGCTCAACGACTTCATAGCATTTTACAAGACTCAGCACAGCAATCGAAAGCTCACCTGGGCGCACTATCTTGGCACGGCAACGCTGGTGGCACGCTTCCCGAGTGGCAAAAAAGAGTTATCTGTCAGTTTGTATCAGGCCGCTGTGCTCCTCTTATTCAGTGAGCGTGATGATTGGTCCACGGAGGAAATTCATGGTCGTTTGGGCCTTGGTGAGTCTCGGTAATCTGATCTGAACTGTGCTAATATTACGGAAATGTAGCTCTGCCGGATCTGACGCCCACTTTGCAATCGCTTGCACTCGGTCGCAAGCTCGTCCTGCGTCGTACACAACCTAGACAGGGAAAAGACGTCCGCATGGATGACCGGTTCTCGTTCAACGAAGACTTTACAGATACCAAAGTGAAGCTACATATCAACACGATTCAGCAAAATGACACAATGGAAGAGACGCAACAGGCAGTCAAAGTCATTGACCAGTACCGCGAGGCGTCGCTCGATGCGGCTATTGTGCGTATCATGAAGGCTGCCAAGACGATGAAGCACCAGCAACTGGTCAATGAGACCATTGACGCGGTGTCCAAGCACTTCCGACCCGAAGTCAAGGCAATCAAAGAGCGAATCGACAGTCTGATCGAGCGCGAATTTCTGCAACGCAATGAAGATACCGGCGGGAGCAATAAATTAAGAGATACGTATTCGTATCTCGCCTGAGATGGGCAAGCTGTAGAATAAGAAGCTGATGGTGAGATTATATGTAATGATGATCTATATCGATATGGCACGTGTATAAAAAGCCACAAAGATGGAACGTGTTTAAACAACCGCGGTGGAGCCTTCCGAGATGGCATGAATACAAAAGAGATAGACCTATTCCTCCCAAGCCGTTCTATCGCGCATACCCCCTGTCATACCAGTCTTGCTTTTACGCACACGTTTCCCACCATATTCCTTGTAAAAGCTACGCATCTCGTGTTTGGAGGGCGACGCCTCTGCCTCTCGCGCCCACTCTTCCTCTTGAATTTCACGCGGAGTCATATGCCCAGAGCGTGTACCACTACCACTACCGTCATAATCGACGTGGGTCGGTAGGTTGAGATTGTGAACATGGAACGGAGTGGCGGGTGTCCGCGGTCGAGAAAGACCGGGCGTAGATGTCTGGTTGTTGGCCTCTTTGGCTCTTATACGCCGTGCCTTCATCAGTTCCGATCTCCAGTCGCGCTTTGATTCACGGCGCGTCCATTTTCCGACGGGCAAGTCGCTTCCAAGGTACATTTCCGTCCGATAGATTTGATAAAAGGCTATGTCGGGTGTTAGTATTTAGATGCGAATTTGCATGAATGAAGGCGCACTCACCGTGATTAATGGTCTGACTCTTCTTCCACCGCTGAGAGACGAGTGAGCACGATGCAAGGTCACTCGAGTCAAGGAAGCAGAATATGTTCAATCGGATTTTGTCTGGCAATAGTCGAAGCGGATCGCGCGAGGAGGAGGTGGAAGCTTCGTCGCGTCCCCGTCTTGCCACTCGTTCTCCGTTTGTTGTCGTCCATTCCGCTTGAGAAAGCCGGCTACTGATGCTCGATACATCATCTGGAATGAGAGACTTGCGCGAGAGGGGACTCGTCTTGTGTACGCGGTGATTCTGGTTACTGGCGCGAGTGGGCGATGAAGAACGAGTGATATTGATCGATCTTGGGACTGGGGTAGCGACTCCAGACGTCTATTGTCATAGTTTCCCGTTGATGAACACCATATCCGAGGAAGAGATCAGCAAATCCGCTCCAAATCTTGACCAGATAGCAAATTACACGTACGAAATCAATAGGATCATCTTCGTCCGACTCTGGCGGAGTAAGAACCTGGCGAACGTCGAGGCCGTCATCGCTGACTACAATACTGGCGTTGGGGCCGCCTTCTGCACAAATCTGCGCGTCTTCCACAGCCTCTAATCGTTGTCGAAGAACATCTTGTAGTAGTGAAGGTGTCGGCATTGTCAAATTTTTGTCTGTTTTCTCTTTTCAGACTGTCGTGGATGGAATCCAAGATTGGTCAATCGGTTTGGCCCGCCACACTAAGCTCCGCGGATGCGTCATCATCGGGCCGCCGCCCAGGGCCAACCACTCACAAGGACGAATAGATGTTCATAAGTCATGTCATAGAGAGAACAGTAACAACTGCCCAGGGAGATTACACTACACACCAAAAAAAAAGCTACAGAAACGTACAGACACAAGAAGGGATCCACGACGGCAAGGGGGAACAAACGGAAGAAAGAGAATGAGGAGTGAGAGGAACAAAGAAGTTGACCGTCGTGAATGCTGAAATAGGACATAGCAATAAACAAAGGGCGGGGCGGAGCCCAATAAAGATTAGGACGCGAAAGCCAGAGAGACGCGACGTGTGGACGAGGGATTATAACTGCAGGCCGTAGAGTATCGGTGGAAGCAAAATAAGTGCAATGCAAACGTTGTGAGACTGCTTGCCAGAGGAATGGAGGGTATCGGTTACCATCCACCATAGACATCGCCGCGCCACCAGGAGCAAATGTCCAAGGCCGTACGCGCAACATCGGTCTTGAAGACATCCATCTTGGTCGGGGGTGCGGTCGACGGGAAAAAGGCCTTGCGGCGGAAACACTCGCGGAGCTCTCCAAACGCATACGCGTCGCTCAAAAACTGCTCAATGGCCGCTTTGTAGCGCTTCTCGAGCTCAGTCTCGCGGCGTTCCTCCTCGGCTTCGAGCTCGGCGTCGGTCGGGATGCGACGCATAGGTGGGCGAGAAGATGGCATGAAGCGCGGGTCAGCCTTGTGCATGCCAAAGATGGAGGGCGTAGGGTCTGGCTTGAGGGTGGAGCGGATTGGGTTGGTGAATTGCTTGTTCATGTCCGCAACGGTGGTCGAGGTGAAGCGAATACAAGGTGGGGGGGTTGGCCATGCATAGAGCTCCACGTGAATAGGTCGACCGGCAATGTCAACAGAAACCTTCTTATCCGCGGTCGCCGAGGTCGGGAGCGATCCTTGGGAGACGCCGCTTTCAGTAGTGGTGGCCGTATTCGAGCTGACATTGGATCCGCGTCGCCGATTCTCTGAACGGGTGTATTTGCGATGCTCGGGCGTAGGCTTGAAGGTGAGACCATGCTTTCGCAAGCAAACGTCCCACTGGTCCAATCCTTGGAGCCAGAGTGCCCATGCAATCTCTTCGCGTTGATAGACGAGGGCGCGTCGGGTATAATATTCGTTTGTGGGGGTGGTCTTGCCCCACAGGATCGCGTGGCAATCGTCGCATACGCGTTCTTCCTTTGCATTGTCAAGCACGACGTCTCTCCAAGAGGCTGGGATCGGATAGGGAACGTGGACGGCTGATCCGACCTCCCAGTAAACGACGTCCTTTGCCTTTTTGGAGCTGCGACGGCTGGAAGCGGAACTCCTAGACGCCGGGCGGGCAAAGTAGCCGTCTTGGGAACCGAATGAGGATCCTGATTCGAAACTGGCCGAAAGATATGTTGCTGCGGGGGAAGCCGGCAATTGTTCAGGCTCGTCGTCGTCCGAGTCTGCGAGGAAAAGGGACGCGAGCACATCCTCGGGGATGACCTGCCAGGGAATATTGCTCATGTCGTAGAGGACCTCGCGGTGGGAGGTGCATGCGTCGCAAAAGACCTTTGGGCTGAGGGTTAGTGGGGAGGCGCGGCACGCGGGATGCGCTGGAGACTCACGTTGCCGCAATGTCTACAATGGTGTCGCTTAACACCATCGAAATAGGAAAAAGGCTTGCAACAAGTAATGTTATCGCAATGAGTTGCATGTGAATCGGGCTACCCGAAGGGAGTCAGTAAATTGTGATTACAGGATTAGATTGGGCCCGGTCGGCTACAATCTCGGAAAAGCGAGGCGAGGCGAGGCGAAGGGCGGGCGGGTGGACAGGCGCGTGGGGGAACCAATCGGAATGTTTGAAAATGCAGCATTGTCGGGCGCGTCTCACCTTCCAGTGGGTGCGAGGCCATACGGTCGCAAAGGGCTCTTGTGGTCTTCGTCGGTGAGCAGCAAACCGGACCGGAGGGCGAACACATGGAGCTGATTGAGGCTGCTCTGCACGAATGCGTGGAGTCGTTTGGGTAGAGTCTGCGGCCACTGGCTCAGCCGCGGGCTGGACAAGGGCGCCAGGCGCTGACAATGTTGAGCATGGATGAGCAAGTAATGACGAGTTGTAAATACCTTGTTCATCGTCTTCTTCCTCTACGACACATTCTGGCAGCGATTCGAGCGTGGGCTGGCACTGGACCGTCGTGGGCGGTGACGACTGGGACAATGCGAGCTGCTGTTGCTGTTGTTGTTGCTGCTGCTGCTGACGTCTGAGAGCGAGTTTCCGCTGCTTTGCGAGATGTCTGGCAGCGACAAGTTGCTGCTCTTGGATGTGGATGAGATTTCCGATGCGCTGCGCTTCCTGGAGTGCGGCTGAGCGACGCTGCTGGGCGTCGTATGCATCGAGAGCGAGCTTTAGGTTGCTTGCAGGACGTGTAGATGGCGAGCCCTCCATGGCAGAGTTGTGGGCGGGTCCAAGAGATGGAGTGTAGAAATGGCCGCACATTTAGGCTGGCGATGATTCCCCGAGGAAATCACACTCCATTCCTCGCCCGCTTGTCGGTAATTTATACAATCAGCAATTGCTATTCCTTATGCGCCTATGGCTCCCATTCTCGCACTCCCATTCCCATTGCTTACTCCCATTACTCTCCATTACTCTCCATTACTCTCCCATTCCTCTTGCCCCCCCATTCCTTGTCCCCATTCCCACTCTGCCCATCCTTGTCTCAGCCCTCCGCACCGCTCCTTTTGGTCACTCCGACAATTGCGCGCACACTGATAAGAAATGGCCTAGTTTAGATGCCCGAAAAGCCACCATCCTTAATCGAGCTTACCTCGGATATTCTCCCGCTCCGCCCACGCCCTGGCCCGATTGGTCCGTGTCCTCCGACACTACGCACTCTTCAGTCCCATCACAAATTCGACTGCATTTTCCATCACCGGCCCGTCTCGCTCCCCACGCTGCATGCAATCCTTGACCACCGCTTGCACCTTGTCCACGATCCCCCGGGCCGCCAGAGCCTGCACAAACCCATCCTCGACGCTTTTGCGGTGCTTGGATACGTAGTGTACGGCTAAATTGCGTAGAATTACCACCCCTCGGTGGACGAGCTCTCGGTCGGCGACCTGGGAGCCAGTCGGAGACTTGTCGTCCGTCTCCTCGTCGTCGATTAACAACCGTCCAATGATGCCGAGCATATTCCCGCGTCTCCGCTCTAGTGCCACTAGTGCCCCGCAAACCCGTTCATCCGAGGAAACTATCGCCAAAGCCCCGCTCGCTGCTTTCCGTGTCGGAAGATCATCCACGTCGGCCAAAGCCACCAAGACTTGGAGCCTTGACTCGGCCGCCGACTTTGGTCCATCTTCCTCTTGCTTCTCCACCTTGGGTGTCGTCGTCGTCGTCGGCACAAACCGCTCAAAGCCCTCGTCACATACGACCAGATTGCATATCATCTCCACCGCAGCTCGTCGTAATAGCTCGTGGTCGTGCAAGAGCAGTCCCTCGACGGCCGTCCACATCCCCGGCACTTTGGCAATCCTCGCCGCCATTTCCGGTTGCCCGTATGCAATATTCGTCAACGCCATCAATGCTTCAAACTTTTGAAGATTATTGGGCAGCTGATCCTCGCGCAGCGAAATCGGCCTGGCTGGCGTCGAACCCTCCACTGTCAGCACGCGACACAATACCGGGATCGCATCATGAGTAGATCCAATATTGGCTCCAAAGACTTGTAACGGGCTGGCAGTGATCGCCAGCTTGGACAGTGCCTGGGTGGCGATCCAATCTGGCACCAGAGGTTCCATGGCCTTGATTAGATCCAGCAATGCCCTTCCACCTCCACTTTGCAGCACTGCACCCCGATTGCGTACGTCCTCCACCACGGCTAGATACGCACGCGCCGTGCACGCGCGGGCCTGCTTGCTCTCCGAACGCGCGAGTCCGGCTAGCAGAGCCAGAAATCCGGTGCTCCCTGCCATCGTACACAGCTTTCGTATCCTGACTCGGACGGCCTCGTCGCTCGTTCGCACATCCTCCCCTTCGTCTTGCATCCCTAACCGTGGAGCTGATGAATTGGACTCGCCCGTGTGTGCGGCTGCATTCGGAACCTTGGTCATTCGTCTCAGTTTCGCAATCTGCTCCTCTTCTTTGCTGAGCTTTGGCCGGTACTGACAAATGTTGGCAAACGTCAGAGCCAGGCCGTAGTGCAGTCCAATGTTGGCACGATATTCGACCACCTGGTCCTCCAGCAGTCTATTCGAGGCGGAAATATTGGTAGACGGCTTGACTTTCTTGGTACTCCTTGCACCAATCGCGTACAATGCTTGGAGGAGCGAGGGTTGAGAGACAATGTATTCGCGGACAGACGGGTGCACACTGAGATATGCTAATCCCTCGACGGCGTCTAGAGTGGATCTGGTGTTTCGGCCTCCAGAATTCTCCACCAAAACTGCGCGCTCAAGCAGTTTTGCCAGGGCATCTGGACTAGTCTCGACGCCAACTTCTGAGATGCCGTGGGAAGAGGGTGAAGCATCGACGGGGATACCAGATTGTGTGGCTTCGGTGTCAAAGATGCCGCCTTGCAACACCTTGACCAGCGCAAGTGCCGCTGCTGCCTGCAGAGTTGCGTCGTTTGAATCATCCGCACGCGAGCGTAGCCACCCCTTTATCCTTTCTTCCGTCGTGAGTATCTTTCGACATTCTGCGTGACCGAGGGCCTGCGAGAGGAGATTTACTAGGGCTCGTTCGAGTCGGATTCCTACAGTCTTCGAGGCCTTGTCCATGTTTCTCTTCTCGGATGATGCCTTTGCAAGGTCGATTATGTCCAAGGTGCACTCGACGTTACCTTCTCGTAAGAGGATGGCCGAGGCAGCTGGCGTATCGACTTGAAAGAATGCTGAAAGAAAGGAGAGCGTAGAAGTGATATGTTGTACATTTGTCCCTCGTAGTACATTGTCCACCGTGGGGGCAAACGCACCGGAAAGAGTTTGTGTGGCGTGCTTAATGGCAGCATCCGTCGGCGGCTCATTAGGGCCCTTTTGCGGATTTCGCTGGGAGTTTACGAATGTAGACAGCGCAAGATATGCACTGGAGCGAATGCCCGTCTGATCCTGGCGTTGCTTGCCGCTTGCATTTGTAATGTCTTCATCCTCGTTGAAAAGTGAGAATAGACTGAGTAGCTGTGATTCGCTCAAGCTTGGAAGGGCCTTTGCAGCTGTGACTGGGTCACGCTGGATACTTATTAGGATTTCGTGGATATCCTCAGTGGATGTTGATGGCCGAGATAGGGCAGACGAGGAAGACGGTGACGCATTCGAGCTAGAATTGGACATTGCGATCGTTTGATTGAGATTGATTCGTCTGCAGGGTTCGAATCTTGGACTACGACTACACCAGAGGTTCCAGCGCTGTCCTAAATCGCGGCAGGGAGAGACCTACGACAGTTAGAAGAAATGGAAAAGGGCGAATATACAGTTTTCGGATATGGGTCGTTGATATGGAAGGTACAGAGTCTACTTTGGTGCAAGCCTGCAGAGGTCGAATCTAAGGAATCAAACAGCCACCGCCGCACGTCGTTCGCAAGAGTAAGAAGCGAGAGATACGGTGAGACTGAAGCGGTTTATTGACTGTCCTTTAGCACCTGGTTACCTCAAGCACTATGTCCGTCGGTTTGCCCAGTCATCAAGCGATCACCGAGGCACTCCAGAGGTTGGATATCTCTATTTTGCTCCATATAGACAGTTCATTCCTTGGAAGTTTCCAGGTCGAGTTGTGACATTGATCCATGCCGACGAGTGGGCCAACTTTAGTGACCAGGTGGGTAGTATTTACCCCACCTATGATTACTGAGGCAAAAAAGGACGCATTTCCTCACGAGGATACAGTATGGGGTTCGTTTCATCCGACTTACATGCTGAGTGAACCTGCTAAGCTGGGTAGGGGTAGCATACACAATTGATCCTGCCCATGCGCAGGAGGTTCGGGAGTATCTAGGTAAGCGTTCGGTATCATTCAAATTTGGAATTAGTAGCTCTTACGCGGGCAGATTATCGAGAAAAGGCAGGACCCCTCTCCTCTATGGACTTCTTTGACCAGATGCAGGATGGCTATACAGTCCACAAAGTAGACGTATATGGTATGGTAGATGGCGCAGAGAAAGTGGTATTAGAGCAGGCAACAGTACGTTGGCCCGCCTCCAACTTGGTCTGCTTTTGAGAGAACACAAGGTGTATGTTGGGAAGGCAGACAATCCATCTTTCGGTACGTTCAAATTGGTTATATTCACCATTCATGACTAGATGGGAACAGTCGGCTCGGAGCCCCTCGATATACTGGCCAAGCGAATATATGACAGCGTAGGACCATCGGGGCCGAATAAGGTAGTGTGAGAGCTTTCTATGATGAAACTATGCTAACCTAAAAAGGATTACTTGCGAGCTTTGTCACAAGCTGTAAAGGAGTTGGCACCAGGTAGTCACGACTCGCATCTACACGCATTGGAGGTGAGAAGAGCAACCAGAAGGTACATAACTCAATCGTGATAGATCCGCGTCGACCAGCTTGAAAGTGAGGTGCAGGGGGCACGCAGTTAGGTTGCGATACTTGGATCGTTTATGCTCTTGATTCGCCTTGTTGGTTCGAGGATATGCCCCAATACGAATTCTCCATCTATACGTCGTCAGCATCATACCAAAGTGGCAAATGCAGCTAACTAGGGAAATCGTTCTCTTCAGCTCGATGAGTTGCTTCTTTCTCTGTTGCCGTGACTCCCGTCTCTACATGGCGCTTCACAATCCTTTCCTTTGCATCGTCGAGGTCGACATCGACGAGCCATCGTTCGTCCAGCATACTGCCAGCGACTACCCATGGTTCGATAGAAAGGAACACGTAAAGGCCCTCGAGAAGGATAATTCTGTGATGAGATTGAACTTGAATGTCGTCCTCAACCGGGTCTTTAGCCGAGTGCGAAAAGGATGGTGCATTGACAAGCCCGGGTGCACGCAGTTTCGCCACAAATTTGACATATCCCTCTCCGTCAAACGTCCAATGAGCACCTCTTCGTGCAAAGGCTTCCTTAGAATTTGGCATTGCGGCCAGTGTAGAGCGTGGGAGGTGCCAACCGTCCAATCCGATCATGATTGCAATGTTTAACGAGCCCGGCGAGCTCTGCTTGTGAACATCATTGACTTTGTTAACTACAGCATGCGCCAGGGACGTTTTTCCGCTTGCAGGAATCCCTGTTAGGCCGACGAGGAGCCGTTGTCCGGGATCGAGTCTATCCAAGCTGTAAGGTTACATAGAACACTTGGGGAGACGATAACATACTTTTCCAATTTTTCTAGTAGACCTTGTGCCAATTCGGCGACTAGCAGCTCCATCTTCGGCCCGATTGCAGCAGAGGCGCGAGGCAAGCCAACTTGACTTCCGACTACCACATCACAGCCACGGACTTTCTCCCAAAAATGCGGAAATTATCGTTATTCTATCTGCTCAAGCCAGCTTTGATGGTCTACGCGTCCCCTTTTCTTTTCTACGCTGCGACAGCACCCGAACCTGGCGAAGATCCTGATGTCGAAGTCGGTTCCCCTGATTTCTGGTTTCATATCATCGTCAGTGCTGGTCTCGTAATTCTTGGCGGTGTTTTCGCCGGGTATGTGCATCCTAGTCGAGTAGTGATGGGTCTAAACATGCGCCCAGACTGACGCTTGGCCTGATGGGGCTGGACGAGCTTCATTTACGTGTTCTTGCAACTGCTTCAGACGATACAAAGGAGAAGAAGAATGCCCAAAAAGGCGAGTTTCTATCCTTTCCTTACAACTTTCATCTCAACGAGTCTACCAGTCTTAAAGTTGATGCAAAAAGGTCGGCACTGGGTGTTGGTGGTGCGTCTGCTGCGTGTCCCCTGCTGTGTATCCGACCGCGCGGCTTGACTGAATGCTATTACAGGTTCTCCTACTGGGAAACGTTGTCATAAATGAAAGTTTGCCCATCTTCCTTGACTCGGCAGTGAGTCGATTGATTCTCCATCTTACCATTCTGACAAAGTGCCGCAAGATTGGGGGAGGGATTGCTGCTATTTTGATATCTACAACCATGATTGGTATGTTTCTCTCGCGTGAGAGAGAGAGCACGTAATTGACGTATCTTTAGTCATCTTTGGGTGCGTCTGTCTGCTATTAACAAGGTCTGAATTGCTTAGTGTGTTATCATCATTAGAGAGTGAGTTATTCATCGCTTGCTCCTACAGTACGCTTACATATCACAGAATCATTCCACAAGCTGTCTGCGCGAAGCATGGCCTCTCAATAGGAGCACACTGTGCTCCGTTTGTTCTCCTTTTGATGTATCTCTTTGGTACGTCGACAGTCCTTGCGATACATGGTTTATTTATAATTTCTTTCAGCTCCGATAGCTTGGCCTATTGCCAAACTTCTAGACTGGGTCCTTGGTGCCCACGACGAGCATACATACAAGAAGGCAGAGCTCAAATCATTCTTACAATTTCATCGCTCCGGTGAAGAACCACTCAGAGATGACGAGATCAGCATCCTTAATGGTGTACTCTCCCTCAACGAAAAGACAGCTGCTGAAATCATGACGCCGTGGAAGGTATATCCCCACGTTAAATTCCCTTCAATTCACTCATACGGTTGATTATCAGGACGTCGTCACGGTTTCTGCGGACACAGTTGTTGACCGCAAAGTTTTCGACACATTGCTAAGCAGCGGCTACTCGCGTTTCCCGGTTACTGCAGCCGGAAAGCCGACAACAGTCATCGGCTTGCTTCTCATCAAAAAGCTACTTCGCTACGATCCGGCCACGAATAAATCGGTCGGGGAACTGCCATTGTCAATCCTTCCAGAAGCGAAGCCATCCATTAACTGCTTCCAAGCGCTCGACTACTTCCAGACTGGTCGTTCGCATTTGCTCCTGTTGACGAATAACCCTGGTAAAGCCATTGACCAATATCCTATGGGCGTCATCACTCTGGAGGGTACGCCGGGGTCTAGCCATCTATATCGATACTGAAAATCTCTAGATGTCATCGAGGAGATTATAGGGGAAGAAATCGTGGATGAGACGGACCGCTACGAGTCTAACATGAGCAAGCGGGTCGCAGACAGACACTCAAACGCTGCAATCATGAAGGGGTGAGCAATCTATCCAACTGAAGTTTGTAATCACCAATTCCTTTTTAGTATCTTCGAGAGAGCATGGAGGCGAGGATCCATGGGTACCGTCAAGACCACGGAAACACGCAAGGATGCCTTCTCCGGTCATATAAACCTTTCTACTAGTCCAGCTGCGATGGAGACTCAGCCTCTGATTCCAAATCAATCCAAGGGCGGCGCCAATCAAGGCAACTACGGCGCCGCATAGAGAAGTTGAAGCTCCCAGCTCTCACTTGGTGATTTGATTTCTGGTTATGCGTGTCTGGCTATTTGTCTTGCCGATTGGGGAGATACTGTCGCTTGTTCTAACATATGGCTCGTGCTTGGGCATATTCACGTAGAGTATCAGCCTGTTTCTAGTAAATACATGCATACAACTAACTGGTGGCCACAACAAAAAGAGGGTGAGGTTGTTGAATGTCCAAATATTCATGGTATTTGAATCCCTCAAATGGGTCACAAAGGCCGGGCACCATGCACGTCAAGAGGACTCAATGTAGTATTAGGATCGAGGGAAAAATCGTTGTTGCCATGAATAGTCGTATGACTGGTTCGTTTGGCATCAGGATTGCTTAAGATCCCTCGACGAGCCAGTATGTCACGGAATAGGTTGGTCTTTTGCTGTCGAACAAGTTGACCTCGCCTTCTCTGCCGCAGAAAGTACAGCGCAAGGAAGCAGATCCCAACGAGGAGGAGGGAGCCAACGACCAGCCCTGCAATGCCGCCTCTAGGAAAAGGCAGTGAATCAGTACAAGGGACGCAGTTTGAACTGAGGAGGCCGTACCCAGAAAGACCTCGAGCTCGTGGCTTTGGTAACTGATAGCCATACTTGAACAGTTCCGTACGTTCAACCGCAAGCAACTGCCCTTGTTTCTGTGGCAAGTTACGCATAACAAGAGTCATCACGCGGCCAGAGTTGAGATTCGTAGCTCGATAGAGGAGAACCCCCTGTCGGTCGATCGAGAAGGAACCATTGAAAGCGTGATAGACAGTCCGCTCATACAGCTCGCTTTCACGAGTGATAGGCAGAGCATTGCCTGGGTCGTCGTCATCGGTGATATCCTCACCGTCCGCATATCTCAGGGATACGGAATAAGCCCCATATGACGGCCCTACACTGCCAAACACAGATAGCGTACTGCCCTATAGTGCAATCTGATGAGTCCTTTCAGGATATTAAACAGTTATTGGCTTGCCGTAAAGTTATACTCCATCCATGCATCGGCGGCGGCAGTTTTCCTTGCGAGGTTTAGCTCTGGCAGCACATATTTGTACAGGGAATTACACACCGATATTTGAAGGTCACATTCTGTGAACCAAGAAGCACGACTCGGGTGCTTGTCGTCCACTCCTCTGGGGGATACCAAGCAATATTGCGCGAATCTGCGTAGTCTCCAGAGACATCCATGCTTGTTGCGTTACCAAATTTGTCGCGATATTCATACGTGACGTAGGCTAGGTCAAGATATGGGGAAGACCCAAGGGATAAGGCGCCGGTGTTGTGAATTGAGACAACATGAGGTATGAATAGTAGACCCGTCTTAGAGAAGAGTGGGTCTGTAACATCGCTTGGCTCGTTACTACCATCAAATCGGGAGAGTGTTCCGTCCAAATAGACGTCGAAGCTGGACTGGGGGTATTGTTAGAGAATAAGTAGAGTAGTTTCAATCCGAGAGTATACCCTGGGAGTATTCGTGGCAGGGTAAATCCTGTGAAGCGTTAGCCGACTTGCGTTATTATTGGGGATTGTCTTGGTACCAGATACCTGTCCCCGTAAAGTTGAACGTCAAAGAGTCCCCACTAATAACATAAGACTATGCAAGAGTTGCAAGTTGAATCACTTGACTCACTGTGCCCTTGAGACCATTCGCACTGCGGGAGCATTGCTGCTATGATGCCTTAGTTATGATTTGGTGTTATCAGCCCACGCTTGGTATCCGTACGATGAAGCCTGGACCGAGTTGGACTCGGCCGTCCAATTGCCACTAAACGTGATCAGAGGCGAGTCGCAGGTATATGTCAAGTTGATTTTCATCGTCGATGGATCGTGAAGTTATAAAATGATTAGGAAAATGCAAAGTTGTACCATTCGGATTGTGGTCGTGGGGTTCAAGCTGTGATATTGCTTGGTCCGCGCGTCAACCACCGCCGAATTGCCAGCCCTGTAGACCAGCACGCCATCAAGTAACCAAGAGAAGCCTGACATTTCAGACAACAGATCTCACACAAACGTTGGACTCTTCTGGACCATCTACACGGCGCGTCTTGTAGAACGGAGAACAGGCCAGCAATTGTTGCATCCACCAGCACAGAAGCAAGCTTTTGAGGGAAAATGGCATCGAATCCGGCTATTTGTGTGCCATCGTTGCTCGTCCCATCACATGTATCATATATCCAGAAGTTGGGTGAAGTACGTATCTTCCGTGACAAAATCCGGCCAATCCTTTCTTGCAAACCCTATTCACGCGCACTCACGTGGCCACCAGAGTCAGGACGACCTCGCCTACCATCTAACCTCGCATCTTCGTCTCAACGCAGTATACTGGGGGTTGACTGCTCTGTGTATCATGGAACAAAGGGATGCATTGGATCGTCAGCAGCTCCTGGACTTTGTAATGAGCTGCTGGGACGACAAGGCTGGTATGGTGTCAGCCCACGACGCCTTGATTTACCCTGACATCTCGATATAATGCAGGCGCCTTCGGTGCTCATCCACGTCACGACGGTCACATCCTGCCTACTCTCAGCGGGATTCAAATCCTCATCATGCTTGATGCACTGCACCTCCTTGACGTAGAATCCAAGAAGGATCGTATAGTTTCATTCATCCTTGGACTACAACACCCGACTAATGGGTCATTCGCCGGAGATCGCTTCGGTGAGACCGACACGCGTTTTCTGTACTGTGCAGTCTCCGCGTTATCCCTACTTGGCTGCCTTGATCGAATCGACAAGGACAGGACAGTGTCGTATATCCGACGATGCAAGAATTTCGATGGGGGTTATGGGAGCGATGCAGGAGGAGAAAGTCATGCATCACAAGGCCTGTGTAATTCATTCGCAATAACGATTATAGTTGACCGGCTTTCTCACAGTGTCTGGACTTGTGTTGGCGCTTTGGCTATTCTGGATCGCCTAGACGAAGTGGAGACTGAACCCCTGGCATGGTGGCTCTCCGAACGCCAGTTGCCGAACGGAGGTCTGAATGGACGACCAGAGAAGCTCGAAGACGTAAGTGGCAGTCTCACCAATCCCAGAAGTCGTCGCGTCTTCTCTATCGATCGAGTACCTCGTAATTAGAGGCGCGTGGGATGGCGGGGTGGACATCTCATCTCACGAAGAGAACCATAACGCTGTTGACTGTATACTCAGCTGACGCTTTAATTGTAGGTCTGCTATTCTTTTTGGGTATTATCATCCCTCTCGATTCTGAACAGAATGCCGTGGATCGACGGCTCAGCCCTCGAGCGGTTCATTCTCTCTTCTCAGGTACGAAGCCGATTTCAACAGGCCTTATTCTCCTTTGTGGCTTGCTCCAAGGCTCCCTATTGTTGGGTGGCGTCTGACTTGGATGCGGAAAAAGGTCACGGAACTGTGACTTGAGGGACATGTCCCTACTTGCTATCAAGGCTCATCTCCCGCTAACCAGCAACTGATGGAACGAGAGAGGGTTACAATCCTTCACACGGACAACTGGTTGGGGACAGCGTGGCGCACTTCCCATAACGCCTCTTGCCGTTGACGGCTCGCTTTCTATCCGCAGAGTCTTATCGCTCCTCATGACTGGCAATTGCACTGCTATCGCTCCTTTGATAGCCACTGCTTCTTTTCCCACGATGAACTGACATTTCCTCACCAGGATACAGATGGTGGAGGAATCGCAGATCGCCCAGGAGATATGCCAGATGTTTGGCATACGTGTTTCGGTGTCGCAGGTATGCACGCCTTTGTTTCAGATTAATTACGCGCGCTCTGCTCGCCAGCTACCTCTTTAAGCCGGGATTGAGCTTCGACCTCGCGAAACACGTACTAGAGAGACCCAGGAGACCAAACGCTCAGCTCACCACACCTCGATCAATTCCCATGGGATCGAGGCGCCAGTGTGGATGGCCCATTGCGACCCATGAGCGTTAGAGACGTAACGCCGCAGGGAGGGACGTCTCTCATTTTCTCATCGCGACTTGGTTCTCTCAAGTGGCAGTCTCACGGACTGCTCCCATACGACCCGAGGCGCCAGGGCCGGGATTCTTTCGTGAATTGTATATGATTACGTCGCTCTTGCCGGTGCTACTTTCCTAATCAAGCGGTTTCTCGCGCGCGACTGACGACGGAACGTTGCCTTCCGAACAGGTCTTTCGCTGTTGGGATACCCTGGGTTGCACGATCTAGATCCCGTATACTGCATGCCGGCGGATGTGATCGAGCGCAAGGGGTTGCGCAAGGGCTGGGTGGCCTTGCCGCGCCGTTGCGAGTGAGGATAAGCCAAAGGGACAGTTTGCTCATACTTTTATTGCGTTTAGACCACGTACAATTGGGGTGAAATAGGGATCACTTCCTCGGGCGAGTTACCGTACACTTCATCAGAACCGTACCAATCTTTCTCGAAAGGAGTTGTGGACTGAGATTCTATTTTCAGATAAAGCGACCATATGGTTCTGCGGCGAGGTTGCATCGTTTTGATGGCCGTCCTGACGATAGACGTACGCGCAGCATTTGGCGGGTTGGGTTTTGTGCTGATGGACCGAGATTGAAGAGGGAGATCAGAGAAAGATGAAAGATACAGGTCTATTGAATAGACTGGAGTCCATGATATCCGGGAAAACGCTCACGTCAGAATTCACGGGGAAAACTCTGGAGGGGGGCGGAGCAACGGGGTTCGGCTGCTGAACAATTTGAGGAATCACTCGGAATTGGGAACAAGCGGTGATGATAACCCGAGTTATTGTATACAAATTGTCGAGGTCTCATGCTAGGGTGCCAATTGCGGTTCATGTGCCGGAAACTGTTGTGAGTCTGACACTGGAGACGATCAAAACAGATTGAGCAAGCTTGGAAATAATTGTGAGAGAATAGATCCGCCGATAAGACTGCCGGGCGGTAGCCCACGCAGATCCGTGTGCGCGTGTGCGACCCGCTTCATTAGTGCAATTTTTTCGCAATAAGTCCAGCTGTATCGCATGTAATTAATGGGGACGAAACAAAGTTAACGGTGTGTGAGGAGAAGCTGAAAGCTTGACGGCGATCGACTGTTCGACGGAGAACAGACTGGGGGGGGGAAGTATTTCATTTCTAACTGGTTGACAGAAGAGTAGTTCTCGATTCCCTGGCAGGCTCGTCGAGTGAGCAAGCGCCTGTATTATGGCGCAAAGCCAATTGGCGGTAATACATAACAGGGTGGTACAGAAACCGAAGACGTCGGGAGAAGTGCGATGAAAGGTAGATTGCCACGTAAGTAAGAATCCAGCCTTCTGGGCCTCGGGCGTGGCTGTTGAACCGCAAGTTGACCACCTCCACCGGGCGGGTCGTGCCAGGCCTTTGGGGGAGGACGACTCTGAATGGAAATCGAGACGTCATTCTGAATGGAGACAGATGCGCTCCCCTGTTGTCCAATACCGCCTCGTGAAGCAAGCGGGGGAGACACACATCACGCCAGAGGAGGCCCTTGGAGATGCCCGAGCCGCGGCAGGTGGGGGCAGAGGGGCAGATAGCGAGCTGTAATCGATGTGGAAGTATAACGAGATTCAACGAGATTTTTTTTCTGGGACACACGGTGCTTCGGAAGTGCAGCAACGGCGTTGAAGCCTCGCATCTGCCGAGGTGCTGGCGAGCAGCAGGATCCATATCGGTTCCAAGTGCCATGAATAGACGAATAGCCGGTGAGTATTCTCGATAATTTTGTTCAGAGGAACGCAGTTGTGCTCTCCTTTGCGGTTCATTGGCGACGGTAGCAGGGAGCCGAGGCCGGCTTACGGAAGTGACCGGTGGAAAAAGTGGAAACTATTGCCAAAAAAAAGGGGGAAGGGCCAAGATTGTCGTCTGAGAGAGGGCAGGAAGCGTGGACGGGGGCCCATATGCGAGCCACGAGCGGAGCGTCGCGTGTCCCTCGATTCGAGGAGGCATAGCTGATGATCATAATCTCGGGAAGCAAACACCCGAGTTACGGAGGTCGCCGCAATCAATTGATACCCAGCGAGCCTGTCCATTTTCGATTATTATCCCTCGATTGCTCTCGTGGATTTTGGCCAATTCCAGGGATCCATGCCTGTCTCTCCATCCTCGCCATTTAGATCGCGACGGCTGGTTTCGCTTTGGAAAAAAAAAAAAACAAAACAATATACAAATATACAAACAATGTGGAAAAAAATCCCCGAGGGATCCAACCACAAGCTCAGGAGTAGGCTGGCGACCCCTGTGGGCCCCTCTCCACCTCGCTCGTGGTATCTCGATATTAGTTTGCCGTTCAAGCGTTCAACGTGCTCCATCGTCTTACCGGCGAATCTGTCTCATCTGCGTTAGTTACTCGCATACTTGTCTCCAGACGGCGTCTCTCTTCTGTGAATGTCTACCGTTCTCTGAGAAACTGAACATGAGTCGGTGGATTGGGGTCCGAGTCTCGAGCCTCGGTTACTGACAAGGCCTTGGGCGAAATGCTGAAAGCAAGAGAGAGAGACTGTAGAATCCAAAAGTCACGCGAGTCAGGTTCAGCAAGCGCGTTCAAGGGCCCTCGGAATCGTGAGGATCGATCAAGCTCAAGCGTGCAGCTACTTGCAGGTCTCTTCCACAGGGTCCCCCCGATTGCACAAGGACCAGCCCTGAGCCTTCCCCAGACCTCTCACATGCGACTTTCAAATGGACCTGAACAACTTTGCTAGGCGCCTACCTCAGCTATGCAATCCAAAATTGGAAGTCCGAAAGCTGGGTCGACTTATTTCGAAACCGACAGTTCACTACGCCTAGACGGTCAGGCGGACAAAAGGCCCACCAAACCTCCCCGTGTATCCGTGTCTCTTTGGGCTCAACAAAGACGCGACAAGGTCTCATTGGGCCAAGTCTGGTCATTTTCCCATCCGTGGTCGAGTTCCCTCTTTCGACTTGTTCTGATCCTCGGGAAGAACGCTCCAACCTCGAACCGACCAGGGCTGATACGTGGGCTCAGCACGACGACCGCCCCGCCTTTCAGGGTAGCCTACGTACTCAATGGCCTCCACGGACATGGATTCTGTCAGACGCCGACGGTGGGCGCTCAGTCAGAGAGAGAGGTGTGTTGATGGGGGATTGAGTCCAGCCATCGGGCTATCACACGCAGGCGGTGGACTTGGAGCAACTCACTTGATACTGATAAAGCTGGTGATGGATTGCATGCCGTCCGTAGCCGTCCTTTGGTCAAGGGGGGGGGGGGATGCACAATTTCCCATTGGGACTGCCTCATCTCACCTGTCCCTAACAAGGCTTTCTCTGTGAACCATCCCCAGAGGCGTAACGAGGCGCCTTTTGGGCATGACGCAGGCCGCAAGTATTCCACGGCGTTGCCCAAACTGTGTGGCGTGGACGTAACTCGACATCCATTGTCTCATTTTTCCACCGCCTCGTATAGAAACGACATGTCCGTTTCAGTAAGTCTTTCACTAGGGGCGAGTGACCCAGCGGGCATCCACCAGCCAAATCAGTCATGGACGGGTCCGTCGCCCATTGATGACACGGGAAAACACTTGATGCGGAACTGTATCCGCGCGTCCATAGTGCTTGTCCACCTCCTGACCTCGACCTCACAGGCACTAAGCCGGACACGGCAGAGAATGGTCAAAGCGCAAGCCTGGCTAGTTCACACGGACGGAACATGTCTCAAATCGAGGATCACACATGGGCTCAACTCCTCTTGGTGCTCAATAAGTGCAATGTCTCCGGTCAGACTCTGTGTAGTGGTCAGTCAGCTTTTATGCCTCTTTTGCCGATATAATCGCTCGACCTGCTCCGCACAAAGAGGTCGAGCTCGATCGATTACTTATCCTAATTCAAGACGACTTATCAAACCGCAGGCGACGACGGCGAGCGAGCATCTGACTGCACAGCCCATTTCCGAGACGGGTGACAAACGAGAACCTGGCGCCGGATCACTCGCTTGACAGGCGAAATCGTATGCTCCGACAAACAAAGTGGATTTGATCCAAATCCCTCGGTTGTGTTTTGACGCCGTTAGTGGCGAGCGAGTGAGCGAGCCAGCGAGCCAGCTAGCAGCTCGCTCGGTAGCCGCCCGTGCCCCTCCACATGCTCCACTATCCACCCGCTTAGGATTTCAAGTTTGACGCTGGGCAACGCCCGTGTGAAGCCCCGAAGTTTCCTTGTGATCTCGGAGCGAGAGACTGACAACTCTGCCAGTCGCTGCACCATAACGCACGTCTGTTTCTTACACGAGAAATAAACCCATTCTTTCAATCTTTGCGAATCTCTGAGCTCTCCGTGAATGTAGCAAGCATGTCCCCAGCCTCGCGTAAACGTACAGCTTGACCTGAACCGCCTGGCACGAATACTGAATTCAAGCCGATAACGGCCGCTCCTTTAATCGACTAAAATACACGCAAGAAAAGCACGACTCTCGAGTAGATTAATCGGGCCCTCAGGATGCTCCAGTTTGGGTCGTTTGACGGCATTTGCGAGTCGGCCGCGCTCGTCGTATGCCCGCTGCTCGGTGCGGCCAACGGAATCGAACCTACATGCTATAGCAGAAATGTAGACATTGGGAGGACGCTCATTTTCCAGCCTGGTACGTCTCTTTGAAATTTCTTGCGATTTTCTAGGGAGCGGCGTGGTTGACGGAGGACATGATAGCAACGAGTTTTGTGCACATTGTCGCTATTATTATGACTGGAATCATGATCTTTCACATCCGCAGCAAGTATACTGCAGTCGGTGCGTCTCGTTTTGTCTCCCAGCAATGATGCGATGCGCTAACAAGAGGTCTCAGGCCGAAAGGAAATCGTCCTCTTCTTCTACCTGTACGCAATAATTGAGGCGCTTGCCATCTTCTTGGACTCTGGGATCATCCCCACCGCCAATAACGTCTATCCGGTGCGTGTTCAACTCCAAGAACCCCTGGAGGGAATCTATTCGGGATGCTCTTTGCAAATCGCTATATTTCTACATGCACGTTTTCCGTGTGGCCGTTCAGCGCCCTAGTTTAGGCTGGGCTGTGACGTGAAGAGACTTTGCCCACCTCTTACCTGATATGCATACACAAACGTTTGCTAACCTGGCTGACAGTGGTTCGCTGCGGTTTACACGGGGCTTGTCGCGGCTGAATATACCTGTCTGCTCATCAACGGCTTTGTCGGTTTCCAATTCGCCGAGGATGGCACTCCATTATCGCTTTGGGTACGTTTTTGCGATGCATGGGGGGGATTGTCAGGCCGACCAAACTGACCACACGTCCCACTAGTTCCTCCGACTGTCGTGTCTGCTCCTGTTCGGAATAGGCTTCTTCTTTGCGATTGCGACATTCAAGGGCATTGCCGGCTTTTCAAAGACACAAGCGATCCCGCTCTGGATCATTTACTTTTTGTGGCCGGCCGTGTGTGCGGTCGTGTACACGATTTCGCAACTCATCCTCGTCATCCGCACGCTCGACGACCGGTGGCCGCTGGGTGACGTGATCATTGGTGCGACCTTTTTTGCGGTTGCCCAGTTGGTGCTGTTCGCGTTTAGTGTGCAGATCTGCGATGCGGTCAAGCACTATATTGACGGGCTGTTCTTCTTTACGGTGTGTATCCTGCTGAGCGTGATGATGGTCTACAAGTACTGGGACTCGATCACAAAAGAGGACCTCGAGTTTAGTGTGGGCAGCAAACAGGCGGTGTGGGAGGTCAAGGAGCCGTTCATGGGCGGTGGAAACGGAGGGGGGGAGCAGTGGGAAGAAGACGCTGTGAGCCACTATGGGGGAGCCGCGCCGAGCCTGGTCGGGGGTGTGAGCGGGGGACAGTACTATCACCATCAGCAACAGCAGCAGCAGCAGCAGCAGGGAGGGTATGGCTACCCACCGCCGCACGGATTCGGCAACGAGCGGTTCTAAGGCGAGGTCGAAGGGACATGTTGTGGCGTATACGGACACTTTGCGAATTAATTAATTATTTTCCAACGTAATATTTGGGGCTCTGTTTGTGGCTGGGATAAGGAAATGCCGTAAGAGGAAATGAATTCCGGGATGGACGTGCAGGGCCGAGGTTAAGTTGAATAATAATAATAAAAATAAAATTTCAAAGGTTGATATATCTAGGACGAGGCTCAGCCCCTTTGGGATTGGTTTTATTTCTCTTTACCTTTTCCCCGCGACCAGAGCTGCAGTTTGCGTCTGTCGCCGTCGAGTGCGACGCTGCGACAAGATTTTGATTTGAGAATATGGCCAGTGCTTATGCTCATCCAGTATCGCACCAGCAGCAGCAGCAGCAGTCTGCCTTTGTCCCGCTCACCGTCTGTACCGCTCATCTCCACCGCACACAACGACGAGCACAAGACTCGGATTCGAGCTCGGGAACGTCTGATGATGACGACGACGACGAGGAAATGGCACTCGACCAGCCCAGCCGGGGCCACTCGCGCACCGCTCCCAACAACGGCGAGCGCACGAGAGCACCGATAGTCGTGACTTATGGTCCATTTCATGCTCCAGACGTCGATGTCGCAGTTGCTTATGGTGAAATGGTCTGCTACCTCTGGTTCTGGCAACCAACCGCGTCCGCCCTCCAATTACAGCCTCAGCCGCACTTTATCCACTATTTGTCAAAGGTCATTGCCCAGACTCAGCTCTCCAAGACGTGTTTGGTTCTGGCTTTACATTACATCTGGCTCCTCAAGCGACCGCTCATGGTCGGTGCTGCCGGCAAGCACGAAGCAGACATGGGTCCTGTCAATGCTCCCAGTGTCCTTGCAGCCTCCCAGGCCCACCAGGGTAGCCAGTACATGGTCTCTGTTGTCGCCCTCATGCTCGCCAACAAGTTTATGGACGAGTACGTATAACGGTGGATGGACCCCTTACTCTAAGCTGACACTCGCAGTAATACATATACGAACAAGTCGTGGGCCTCGATTTGTGGTGTCACCCTCGAAAAGATCAACGCCATGGAGCGCGAGTTTCTCATCGCAATCAACCATGCTCTGCACGTAGACGTCAACAGATTCATGTCTTGGATCAGGATCATGCAGTCCTTTTTCATCCAGCGCCAGTCCCGCTTCGAGTCGAGATCACGTCCCAGACGTCCCCTCCCTCATGGCCATCATCTCGCAGAGCCCAGCGTATCCTCGTTTGCAACCCCACCACGCTCTCCAGGATACGCCCGAGCGCGATCTGCAAGCCCGGACCAGTTCCAGTTTACGTTTGTCCCGCCAACCACCCATGTGCGACCTGATACCCAGTCTACACTACCATCCTCCCTCGCTGGCCGATCTATTCACCATCCAAGACCTCTGACGCAGCACGGAATGTACGCGCATCCACGGTCCGACGCCTACGAGTCGGGTAGTGTCTCGTCCTCTTCCTCGCACCACCTTCTCCCTTGGGATTCCCGCTCCGCGAGAACAGCGGCGTCTGAGACCCATTCGGCGAGCGCCGTCGAGCCTCTACACCATCACCTATTGGAACGCTCCCGAAGTAAACGCTCCGCATCTCAGGCCTTTAGTCCTCAGTCAGCCGAAGCGCCGCGTCCTCGACCAGATGACCGCGCTCAGCACCATCATCAACATCATCATCATCATCATCTCCATCCCGCCCGACGAGCTCATGTCCACCAGCACCAGCACCATCATCATCATCATCATCCACCAGGAGGTCGAAGACTGCATCAGGTTCATGAACGACTCGCCTCTCGCCCAACTTCGGCTGTCGAAGCCAATTTTGCGCGCATGAGCCTGTCGTCGTCGTCGCTCGCCCCATCTCCCATCACAGACGAGCGCACCGCCAATAAGCGAAACTCGATGCACGCTTTCCCTCATCTGACAGCACCGTTTGATCCGTACACGGCGCCATCGTTCCGAAACCAAGACTCGGCAGACGGCGAGCCACTCGAGTTGCAGTACTATCAACTCGTCCAAGGCGGACGCGGCGTGCTTCGCGTGCAGCCCAATGTAGCTGGTATACCATTCCCGGTGGATGATGCTTATGATCAGCACCTGCAGCAACAGCAACAGCAACAGCAGCAGCAACAGCAGCAGCAGCAACAACAACAACAGCATTACCACCACCAGCCGGCCGAGTTTGCATCGCCGTACGACAGACGCGAGCGCGTCCATAGCACGGGGGCAATATCCAATGGTCCCGAAACTGCAGGGTCACAAATGAGACGGATGCTATACGCTTCGAGCGCGACACAATCAACAGACGACGAAGAGGGGATGAGTGGTTCCGAATCGAGCAATGGTACCGGTTGGGAGCATCCGCAATTCAGCCAAGAACGCTCCTCGGTCCACATCCCTCAGGATCAGCATGGGTATCTCCAGCCTACGTCCCAACCCCCAGCAAATGGCACCGGATACTCATTGCCCCCGCTGAGTGCAATCCTCGGAGACGCACCACTTCGATTCTCGTCCCCGAGCATGCGTCCAGCAGTGCCTTCGCCAGACGATCAACACGTCAAGTATGCACAGTTTGCCAACGCTGGCCCGCCAGCAAGCTATGGGCCCCAGTGGGGATTCCAGATGCCAACGTCGATGCCCTACCATGTTCAATACGCTTCTTTCCATTCTCCATCCCGTGGCACACGCTCAGCGAGCATGCAACCCCGTCAGCACTCGTCGTTGCCACACTCTGCCTACGACTCTCATCCTCATCACCGTCCTCACCTACACCACGCACCTGGCGCCGTCGCACCTCACGCCTACTATTAACAAGGCGAACGGCGCACATGTAACAACTCTCCCGCTCACCTCCTGACTCGGGAATAATCAAGCCTATCATCCATTCACATACCAAAACCCCCTCAAGCATACCTCTCGAACAATTGTACCATCTGTACAACCTGGACTTTTTTTTCTTTCTCTTTCTCGGGTTATGTCGCGCAAATGGCCTTTGTCCCGGTCGCTTTGGTCCTCATCGCATAGTCAACTTATTCATATCCAATGTGCTTTTATCAACATCGAACCGGACCAAAAATCTAGTCTATCGTTTACTCGAGACGGCGGGTACACATTTCCCCCTAGAGGCGTGTAGTACCGACTGTGAATTGTCTCGCTAGTAGTCCATAATGTCGCTACGAACTACGTATGCAATACGATATGACATACATCATGTGATGGTTGCCTCTTTTTTTGAGGGTTCTGATGCGGTATTTTTTGTGGGGTTGTGAGAGACGGACTTTGTACAATTGTGTAGCTCGCTTCGAAAATCGCCACGGCAAAGTCCAGAGACTGACAAGCAAAGAGGGTCGCATGGGCAGGGAACTGACATGGAACCGAAGCTAGCCACAACTGGTGTTTTGCCTTGTCACGATGGAGGAGTGCAGACCTGCGCGGGAATCTCGTGCAGGAAAAAAGAGGGCTTGTTATGGGACGATGACCCAGTGGAGCGGACACGATCAACCCAACCCTAGGGCTTTGGTGCATTCTCTTCAGTCCCGCCGAATGGGAAATTATATCATTCTTGTTACCCAACGAATCATGGACCCCGTTTAGAGGTTGGGCCCTTTCTATCCGTTTATTCAATCGGGGAGATCCGAGGATCAAGTAGGTTCGCACGAGGTCATCGACGAGGCGCCTGGCTTCGTTGGGATTTTCAACTTGGAAGTCGCTCCGTTTATCTACACCGTCGCGCGTCTGGGACTTGGCGATGGATAGGCGGTGGCCTGGCCGCTGCCCCTTTCCCTGTTTACGTTTGGTAATCGTCCTGTTTGGGATTATCCCGTGTTGTTTTGGAATAAAATTGATGGCTTGTGCGTGGTTCTCACTTTTACGATGCGAATCCCGGGCAGCTTCCGGCCGCTCGTCAATGTCAGAAAAAAGGGCAATTAGGTGATGCACAGTGATCGCTGGCAGCCGCCGAGGGTTGACAACGATGGAAGTAAAAGAGCGGCAAAGGAGAACAGAGGCGGATGAGATACCCCGTGATGAAAGGGACGCGATCACCGGCGCTCAAACGGTCCTCCTCCTTCCGGTTTGACATAAAGAAAATAATAGGGCAGGTCTTGTCGGGGAATCCGCGATTTTATCATGGGACCCACTTTGTATAATCGCTTCATTTAGGCGCTACTGCATCCGAGCTTGGAATCCAGAGTCTGATAATGGGATCAGTGGGGCGTTGGTTTCAAACCCATCGGCCATTCAGAGAATCCTGTCTAATCCACTTTGAGCTTTTCCATACGAGAAAGGTCACACATCTCTCCTTGGAGGCCCAGCAGCCGTTAATGGGATTCGCCCAGTTTTGTCTTGTCCGCACCACCAACAACGTTGTGTTCATTGCTTCCTGTTTGGTACATTTACGTCTATTATTAAAACAGACGAGTACGCGTAATCTTCCCATGACGCAGCCCAGTTCTCTTTCAGCCCAAATGGCGCAACTCCCGTCCGTCCTCTTCAATCCCACCAATGGCTCTTCGAGATACTCCTCGTGTGCAGGATTGACTGCACGTTACCACTTGGCGCCTCTTTACTGAACAACTTGGACCGCACTTCAATAGATGAAGTACAAGATCATACCCAACGGCAGTCGTCGTGTCATCGGGGAAGGCTCATACGTACGTCTCCATACCTGAACGATCGGCCTTGGTACAAATATAGATCCATCGATAGTCCAACGTCTTCAAGGCTGAAGAGATCAATACTGAGACAAGGAATCTAGTTGCTCTCAAAGTCTCTCGCGCCTCTCTCAAAATCAAGAGACCCCTCCTCAGGCATGAGTCGCGTATCCTACAGCGTTTACAAGGCCACCCTACGATCCCACTCTTATTTGGCTACGGACATTTAGAGCATTTTGAATATCTCTCGATGGAACTCCTCGGACAGTGCATAAGCGACTATGTAAAAGCTGATATGGGGCTTCCAGTCAAGACGGTCGTTCATGTCATCGATCAGCTGGTGAGGTGGCTTTGCTCTCCAAAGTCTATGGCTCAGGCAGGGATAGGTGGATGGATTGGACCACATTCACTCGCACGGCATTGTAAATCGCGACGTTAAACCAGGCAATATCCTCCGAGTGCCAAACGACCCCTCTCGAATCAAGATTACCGACTTTAACATTTCAAAATTCTTCTCACGCGGTCCACCGACCAAATTTGATCCCTCAACACGATCTGTCGTCGGATCACTCAACTGGGCAAGTCTCAATTCGCACAACGGACTCGGTATGTGTGCTTTCGCGTTACCGAGCACAAGGTCTTATTCCATCGACCAGACCTTCGTCCTCGCGATGACCTCGAGTCTCTCGCTTATACCGCAATCAACCTCTTGCGAGGCAGTTTACCATGGGATAACCGACCACGACTCGAGGCAGACGATCGATCGCAAGAAGTCGTTCGCATTTTGAAAGAACGCGCGTCTCCTGCTGCACTCTCGGATGGGTTCCCCAGTGCCTTTGGAGAGCTTATCGCGTACTCGCGTGGCCTCTCGTATGACCAGTTGCCCGACTATGCGTACCTCAGGTCTCTATTCTCTCGACTCGATTTATCTGGCAAGAATGTCGACTCGGCGGTACTCGATTGGACACCATGCACAGTACCAAAATGGCCTACATCGTTGACACTGGAACCGGAATTGGATTTCCAAGAAAACGAAGATTTTGATAGAGACGATGGCGAAAGACCCCTAAAGAACAGTTATGACGAGTGGGACTTTGAGTGGTGGGACTATCGACAGGCAGAACGATATAAAGAGCTAACGTTCCCCGCAACTGTTGGGGAAGAACTTGATGGATGCGTACCGGCGATAACCTACGTCGATCATTCTCTTTAGGGTTCTAGCGAAACTGGGTCATCCCTACTCATCAAATGGATCGTTATGATTCAGTGCACCACGGGCGACTACATGTTCTGAGCTTATACGCGTATCTTAGCCCTTCATGGCTTTCAGAATGATGTCCACGGTTCCCTCGGGGAGTGTCCAGTTCTGCTTCTGAATGACCTTTCGTGATTTATGAGATGAGGATCGCATGGCAAATGAGAGAAAATGGACTGACATCACTTTGTTTGACTGTGTATGTTTGTCGAAGTGAGGCCCATCCTGCTTTACCATTCGCCATCTTTGGAAGTAGGTGAGGGAAACCAGCCTGCGGTGCAGGGTCAAATGGGTAAAACATTGTTTGATCAAGGCCCTCGGGTAACTGTTCATGACCTGCAAACGTCGCCACATAAGTGACCGTCATGGTGGCGTTGTCGTTGTTGACGGTGAGAACGACGCAGGTCAGCTCGCCGGGTTCCCCTTTCCCCAACCTGCTCATTGTCAGAGTACGAATCAACTATCCAAGGCACACATACTTTCTGCTATTAGATCCGGGGTTTTTACCCTTCCAATAGTCTGCCCTGTTGATGGCAAGTTCGAGTTTGACAATGTCTCCTGGAGCGTATGCGTTGTCCATCGTCGTGGAAATGGATCTAAGGCGAGTACGTTGCTCGTATGGGTGCTTTATATGTCTCGGAGTACTGAGCAAATGTCCTCTTTGGGCATGTCTGCCGCTCACTTGAGAAAGAGGGTTTGTCTTTCCGCCCTCTCTCCGTCCTCCCCATGTTAGAGACTACTTGTCTGCACACATGTGACCGAAACCAATTGGGTGGCTAATATAAATCCCACTGCCACAATGAATCTCTTCGCAGAGTATAGAATGTAGAATAGGGACTGCCCCGTCGTCCTCTATGTCCTCCATTATAAAACTTCCGCTGCTATTGATATTCCTGACAGGTAAGGCCAGCCACAAACACGCCACACACATCACCTAAGACTCTACGGCCAATAGCTAACCCCCACCCTCCAAATTCGATCGTGTACATGTAATCAAATCGCGTCTCATCATGGGGGAGGACGGAATGCTACTGTTCTCTGAGACCCGCAGGTGCGCTGGGAAGGGTTCCCGGTGTATGTATCCCCCCGCAAGCTTCCGGATCTAGGATACATCATTTACATATAAATATATCTGCGAATAGAGGCCCGCCTTGTACCCCATCATGGGAACTGGGGGATTTTTCTTCCCCCTCTGTTATTGAGTGAGGGGTGGCTGGATTTACTCGGAGAAAGGGTACGTATGTATTAGACCAGAATCGCATCATAGTTTCCGAGAGACGTATATTAGTAATCGAGGACGCCAATCACCTATTACATAAATGAGGCCGTGTACCGGTTCAACTAGGTGGTCGTCTATGTGGTGTGAATCTCCGAGGCGTTGCGCTATTCGAAAGTGAAGAATATGAGGACACTGCATATGAATTGATCAGCCCCTTTATGGTGTCAACTCGAGGACAGAGGGCGTGGACGCTATCCAAGCCATCTGAATTGAAGACATGCTCAGTCCCAATACATTCAAATGGGATATTAATCAGCTCTGTCTGGTGTACCCTTTGGAGAGGATGCGAATGCGAGGGGCAAGAACCTCCGACGAAATAAGCCACGAGCAATGTGAAGGGTCGTGTCTAATCCATGGCCTCTCTGTACTACGGAACACATTAGTCGATACCCCTTTCAGCGGATTTGCCGCTCTGAGTCTAGCGCTCAGTTGACACTCTTGTGTCCGTCCGTCCATACCACTTAATTGCCTCGACGCGGTACGAGACGACAGCAAAAGGATTTACCCGGAAGCATATCATTTCCTCATTTAGATAGACTCCACACGCTGATCGCCGTAAGGATTTGATCCGACGTGCTCAGTTATTTCATACGAGGGTGTCCACCTCGCAGGGATGCCCAACACCTAGGGCAGATATGAAAAGAATGTCAAGGATTAAGCTCAAAGATGAGGCCATGTAAGCAGCTGGGTTTGCCTATTGTCCGACAGGCCAGCCGACTTATTTCGATTAAAAGTCCTAGAAAATGGAATTTTTGGCGGCAGAGCCCGAGATAGCTAAGTGGCTTTTTCCGGCTCCGTATCTGCCGGGTCCCGATGGATGGGACTTGGGCGTGCGGCACACGCTCCGTCCAGCCTTTCTTGTGATCAATTCTAGTCATCCCAATTCCCAATATGGTTTTCCGCGTGAGCTTGTCCCGATGAACCTTGCCAATAAGTAAGTTGTTCAGTCGTGACGCGTTGAATGACTTAGGCGAGTCTACAGTTGTCAGATGACGATGTGACTAAACCATTAGGTCTCCTTTGAGTTATCTCGTGCGCGGCCTGAGACTGCCTATTTACTCACGCGACGCGAGCGTTTTGGTCGCCTATTTAGGTGGTCCGCGAAACGAGTCCAACGCCGCGGCAGGTCACCACGTGTCGCTTAAGCCTCGAGACATTGCGATCTGCGCGAATTCTTACCACGTCATGTGGAATACTTCTAGACTCGATGACACACGGAGGCGATCCAATCTTTAATGGATTAGGTTATGGAATCAAGGACCATCGGCTGAGGTTGACGCACTCGGACGCGAAGTTTGCGGACGCGGGTGCAGACGACGGATCAAAGCCTCGACTAGTTCGTTGCAGTCGCCAACCTCGACGTTACTTGGAGACCTTCGTTGTGAAAGACATGAAATCCCGCCGTTCAAATGTGCTAATTGGTACCGCCCACAGGCACTAGTCAGCGGCGGAGTTTACTATCTGTGTCGCGTAGATGACAGGACCTCTATAAGTCTCCAATTAGTTATCGGTGATCCATTCGCATCATTCATCCTGATCAGGAATGTTCCTGGAACGCCGAGAGTAACGGCTACACACACCTCTGATAGGCAGTCGAATAGCATGCGGTGAGATCCTCATTGAAATCAAACAAGAGTATAACCATATTGACATTCGCTGTAGTATGCGGTTAACAAGTTGGTTAACGTTACGCTAACTTGTAAATTCGGCTAGAGTTACTCTCGCCGTTCTTCAAACATAAAATCTACTCATACCCATATATAATCGCTATGTCATGCATTCATATTCCATACTGATCATCCAGGCTGTTTGCCAGTAATAGCGAAAGTCTCCATCGTCCCAGCTCCGGTAGGCAAAGGTGCCGTTGCAGTCGCTGACCTTCCAATCCGTCGGACCTTGGTTAGTCCCGCAATATATCCGGGAGCATTCTCACCTTCTAGCCTTGTGTGGTGATAATTAAACTCGGGTAGGTAGCGAAGCTGGGTATGCGCCGGGGCGGGACCATGGTCGAACGCCCCTAAAAGCGCCCCAAGCTCTCTACGTCTAGCAGTATGTGTCCATTACACTCATTTAAGTGTGTAAATCCCTAATTTCTATAGAAATATACTTTTGGTCCGTATCTACAGGCTTTTCTGTGAGATGAACTTTTGTTTGCCCCAAAGAAGGGACATACATGCGTATAGAAGACATACCCTGAGAAGCTACAGCGAACTTTGCGATGATCATTTGTTCTAACGTGCCCAATGTCAAGCCAGGTAACTTGGTCTCGTGACAAATGGCATTCTAAGAGGACGGAAGTGAATGCAGAGGATGGCGTGACGGCCCGGTGCTGGGGCACAAGAAAATCATCGTCAGATGGTATGTGAATTAGACGGACCCATCATTTTTGGAAGATACCATCAGCACGCTCGACCCTTCGA
This sequence comes from Serendipita indica DSM 11827, assembly GCA_910890315.1. Classification (NCBI taxonomy): domain Eukaryota; kingdom Fungi; phylum Basidiomycota; class Agaricomycetes; order Sebacinales; family Serendipitaceae; genus Serendipita; species Serendipita indica. The sequence goes on along the minus strand of CAJVGD010000018.1, from coordinate 214,510 downwards.
TATTGCCACTTATGCTGCGAAGAGTTTCAGGAGCTGGAGGACGGTTTATGTGGAACACCTGCCTCTGTAGGGTTGGTGGTCAAAATAGAAGGTTGATGTCGCTCAAGATGGGTAAGTTGTGCCATCGTGAGCAGATGGGCGTGTGATCGCCACTTTATATCTAGCTGGCAGGAGAGGACGGAGAGCTTGAGCATTTTCTGTGAGGCCCAATCGCATGATTTTGATCTGAAGGCGCTTGGGTGACCAGAGTGTCGTGCTGGGAGTTGGAAAATCCGGTGTGTCGACAGGCATACAAAACCCAGCCATGGTCATATGGAAAGACATCAGCCCAAATCATGAACCACGTAACCACGTATTCCCCAGGCGATCTCATTTGTTCCCAGATTCATATCGCCCCGGAGGATATTGTGGTCATCGGGAAACCAGGAGACACGACCAAGGCGTATATATGTTTCATACTCAAGTGATATCTCTGAGAGAAGTCAGGGCACAGAAAGGAGAGGCCGTGAAACGCATCTGCATCGTCCTCGAGGTCGAAAATGACGACCTCATAATCACTTACACTGAACGTTGATCCCAACATGTGGTATCCTTTTACGCCTGCAACGCAGGGAACAGGACCTTTCAATGATCCATTCCCTGCAATGAGCGACAACAAAGTGACGTGGGCTTGCGTTCGTAAGAAACAGAAGATCCCGAAAGACCAGGTAGGTTAATACACATCCAAGTAAGAAGACAATAGCTTACAAACGATTTTAGCCTGGCTTGAAAAAGTTGGTCGAGACGCTGCCCCACACAACGGTGGTCTCTCTCCATGGGGCAATGCTCTCCTAGTTACATTGTAAGTTGAGATGCTCTATACCGGGACCTGAATGATTACATTTGGGGCAGTGATGATGAACAGTCTTGGATGGAGATTTAGAGTGGCGCCGTCGAAGTACTCCGTGTGCTGAATAGCCTTTCGTATCTACAAAGTTGATGCATGAACGCCCGCGCGAGAATAGTAGTTCATATATCAATTGACCATAATCAGATGGAGACTGTTCCTAGAGTCTTGCAGCTTGACTGATGTGTCCATTGGAAACGGTCTGGGAATCCCGTAGCCAATAATCTTGCTCAAGAGGTCTTGTTGTTGGATAGCTCGTGGTTCGCGTCGTAAGGGCATGGACTCTGAGTGATAGCTTGACTGCGTCGCCTTTACTGGTACCGAGCCACATGGTCTTAATGACCCCTATCTTTGATCAAAATCACCACTGTCTCGTGAAGTTAATCTCTAAGATCCCAAGTGTTTTCAACAGCACTATCCCAGATATAGCCAACGGAGCGGTCTGATTGTAGTCGTCGGAAGCAAGAACCAAGCTTTAACCTCCACAACGACACATCTACAAAATCAATCTTATACCATCACATTGAGCAAGGACAGGTCCAGAGTCATGGTGGATAGTAGTCGATTTATGATTGGCTCTAGAGGCGAATCTGGCATCCAGCATTCCAGCCTCTTCAGATCCTTTCTCATCCAGCCGCCAGCAAGCTGTTAGACGGGCTCATCAAACCAAACCTAAGCTAGAGGCAACTTGGACTGCAGCGTCGTTCATCATCCCCACATAAACTCGAAAATCGATCCACCATGCCGACGAGCGGGCCTATGGAAGACATCAGGTATACAAACTCAGAGAGGAGCCCAGAGGTAAAGGCTAGTATCATCATGAGCTATGCTTAACTCTACCAGGAAGAGGATCCTAATGTTCGCAACCACAAACAGGAGGTCAGTGGCCGCACTAGTGTAGCAGTCCAGACAATGCTCCAGGCGCGGGACATCGTATGTTGCCTCCGTTACTTTTTGTTCTTATCATCTGAAATGGGAACAGACTGAAGTTCGCACGGGTGCGGCTAGTGCACCGCAAGGCAGTACTCCCAGTGTCGATGGTCCAAATCTGGATCCAACAGTCGCTCGACAGGAGGCAGAGGACGCCAATTTGGCACGCGAAGCCCAGGAGAAGGAAAAGAAGCAAGTAGAGATCGATCAAAAGGCCCGCGAAGCGCAAATCCGGCAGCAAAGGCAGGAAGCGCAGATTGCGGAGATGAAATTGCAGCTAGACTTGCTGCAGGAGCAAACACGCAATGCTAAGAACCAGATCAGCACACTTGACGGAAATTATAAAACGATAGAGCAGGAGAACACCAGGCTTCAGGAGGAATGGACGCGACTTCACGCCGATGTCGAAGCTCGGAGGAAGAGACTCAACGGTAGTCGTGCTTTCGCCGCGCGTGAAGGCAATGTGGACGCGCAGGCACTCATTCAGCTTTTCACCGACTTTATTGGTACCATCGACGACTTTTCGTACATTATACTTAGTGGACTAAACGAAAAGTCTGAAGAACCCTTGAAGAACGAAGAGCTCGAAGAGGTTCGAATCGTCATGGGGAAGGAGAGGAGTGATCCAAAGAAAGAAAAGAGGGAGGGTAGGGAGCGGAGCCAGAGCGTCCCGATAGTGGAAGACCCAAACGTCGCCACGTTCCTCGCAAGGTTCAAGCAACTCAAAGAAGTACGGACGCCGATGAACATTTCGGACCCGCTGATTCAATATCTCTTCACTGATTACCTCTACACGCGCGTCTTCCAACCGTTCGCCCCACGAATGCCAGAACAGGATAGCAAAATCCTTCACCAAATGTACGCCGATATGCGCAAGAAAGAACCTCAGGAGCGGAGCGCAAAGTGGCGAGCGCTGACATACCAACATTCCCTTCGCATCCTCGCCGACGTCAAACAAGCAGCCCCCGTTCCGAGTAGAACCCAGGCCACCAAAGCCAGCTCCAGATCCTCTCCAAAAGACGCGGTGAAGGACCGAAATGCCGCCTCCGACGAGGATATAGCGCCGTTCATGGCCAAGGTCACAAAGCTACTCAACATCTTTAACCGGACTAAGAATGAAGAGGCGTCGGAAGAGTTGTGGAAGGCAGCGAAGCATAGTTTTTCTATGGCACTCAAGGTGCAGGAGAAGGCAAAGACCGAGTATACGAGCTTCGATTACGAAGTCGTATTCTACGGGGAAGAAGAGCGATTTGATCCGCAGAGGAAGGCATACAGATCGGAGAAAGCGAGATTCAATCCAGAGTCTATGGAAGTCGTGCAGGGTCCTAATACTGCCAAGTATGTTGAACTCACAGTCGGACTCGGTTTGAACGCAAAGAAGAGTGTTCGGAATGGCGGTGGATATGTGGAAGAGACTACAACGCCCGTCAAGGCCAAGGTGGTTTGCGATAACTGGACGGTGGATTACGAATCACCTAGATAATGGCTTCTCAATGAAGAGAGCTCGCGAATTTCTAGTTTGATGCTTTTCAATTGACACCATTGAACTGATGTGTACATCTTGTATATATAACAAGTCATGTTCAAGTCCAATGTCGGGAATATCTGGAACTTGCGATGAATTGACATAAGCAGTTGAATGTCGATGCGCCGTAAATATTGTAGCGAGACTTCCTCGGCGAGCGACTAGAGTGTCTTGTCGTCCTTAGTCTGTGGCTTTTTCGCTTTGCGCGCCGCAGAGAGCTGCATCCTCTTGACCTTGACACTGAAGAAAGTCTAGAATGGAGGGTGAGTGAATGTCGGATAGAAAGATAGACACATACTCCGATCACAAGGGAAACGACATTAAAGAAGGGGACCCAAAGCTACGCGACTGTCAGCCACAATAACATCAGACAATCTGGGTTACCTCGGGTGGAAGGAAACTTTGAGCGAACAAGGTGGCGGTCGGAGAACTGAGCCAGAGAATCTAGACGATTGAGAACGAGCAAAGGCTACGGCCATGAGACACACCTTGAGCATTGGGAGGAACCCTCTCATCACTGTAGCCTGGATCGCATCGGCAGACCGGGCACCACCGATGACGGCCATGGAAGCGAGGTACACTAAGGGCGGGTAAGGATTGATTTTGAAGAGGAAACCCAAATACCAGAAGCTTGTACTGGAGCGATGAACAAGTTGCTGACGAGCAACTGCAAGAGTTTGGCCTTGCCACTGGTGCGACCGGCAAACAACTTGTGGAGACCGCCTATCAAGACATGGTTCATGGGTGCGGAGATGAAGAAGCCATAGAGGGCCATATTGAGTGCCTTTGCGTTAACCTTGGCGGCGGCGAGTGCTCGTTTGTAGACCGGGGCGTCTTTCGAGCAGTGGAAGGGTACGCCCGCAATATGGTTGGCTAAGACCTCTTGCAAGAAGCACAGGACACCTTGTAGAGCCCGATTAGCACGCTTGAACTCGTGTTAACTGCCTACTCACCCGCTGTCGTCATCTTTGTTTGCAGTGGCCTTGCGGTGAGTCTTGCAAGATATGCTGCGAGCAAAGGATGGACCTTTGTGGCTCTTGGAGCGACGTAGACGGTCGTGGATGTGCTCATTGGCAAGATGCGGGGGGCGTTGTGGGGTCCAGAGTCTGTTTTCGGCTACCTTTCGACCCGACCCACGCTTGCTTGGCCGGTAACGCTGCCGTGGACAACCGGAGAATATGGATGCAGTCGTGGGCAAGACATTCTTCTTTGACACATTGATACCGGAAACAGAGCGCGGACGGCAGATGGCAAAGATTAAAGTCAGGCTGCCATTATACCATAGAACTTGGCGCTGACAATGTTCTCAGACCATTAGAGGACTCGTCACAGAGAGAATGAGCAGTGCAGACGTGATCATCCTTGCAGACGCCTCGAAAAAGGACGAGTTGGAACAACAGTTTAGAGACCGGGTTCGCGACGTGCACTGGATAAAGCACAAGCTAGAACTTTATGGGACAGGAGATTTTCAACCATCAACTCTTTTACAGGCCAGACACGCGTCAACAAGCTCAACCAACATTGCCACTCCCTCTCCAAAGGCAACACAGTAGGCCCAGACTCTATGCCATGCTCAATCTCATATACGAATCAGGAAGAGGAAGCGAGATGACCCTGATTCCGACATGGAAAACCACTCCGTTCAGCCGTCTCGTGCACGCTTTAAGAATGAACAGAATTTGTGAGGCTTGATGTCGCTCTGGACCCATTACTTATACCCAAAGTAGTCGGTCGTACACGGCAGAGGAACTAGAGAAGCTAAGAAAATACATGGCCGACCATCCATCACTGCCCATTGACCAACCCTTCTGGAAGAGGCTTCGAGAGGTGCATAAATCTCCCAGAATGTAGTACCCTGTGTTCCTGATCTCGTTCCAGGAGTGCCCTTGGGCTAGAAACCATACTGCCGAAGCTTGGAGGACGGGGTGGTACCGACAGTCAGAAGACTATCGTCGCCAACCGAGTTCTATCGGCACAAGGAAGAAACTGAAGAGCGTCCAACACCCCAAACTTCCTCTTGGCGTCACGGTCGTCAAAGCTGGCCCTTCCAAAACGTCAACAGTGATCCAAGATAGCGATGAAGATATACAAAGCGAGGACAATGAACCGCCCGCTGAGGATGTATCCAACATTGCTGGCAGAGGTAACCCGGTTGATCAGGGGGAAGACAACTCGGATTGCTGGCCAGCTGTAACTCCAGGCTTCAAATCCGCTGGCCCACCTTTTGCTCCGTGGGTGAAGATCAAACTAGGTTGTTGGCGCCAACGTGCCGTCACTCTCGTCAAGAACTCGGACCCATCCCAGTCGAGCGCCTCTGCCCCCACACGACCAAGTACAGGCCTTCCTCCCATTACAGCTCCTCCACCGTCGAGTGCCTTGGAGGAGACCAACCGCTCGCAAACGCCTCCACTCCCTCTATTCTATGACACACAACCGCCAGAGATTGACGAACTCGAAGATGCCGCAGTGTCGCAAGCACCAGAAAACAATGGAGATGAATTGAACGAAGGAGACTCAGACTACGCTCCCGATAACGCATCTTTTGACGCAGAGGACTACATACGAGAGACCCAAAGCACCTCGGCAACTCAGACATACCTACCATCCTCGACTTTACCGCCCTTGTCTGAGGATAACCTGGACAAGAATACAAGACAGCGACCAGCGACTACTGCGGTTTCAGCTCTAGAGCATTTGGGGGCTGATCACGTTGATGCCTACTTTGCCCACGCCCTGCAACAGCAAGAGGGCGGTGGTCTTACCCAACTCTTCATCTCGCAGGCTCCCGACCAAGACTTTCGTGCAACTACAAGAGGTTTGAACGGGGAACCTGACAACCGCACAAGACTCATATCCGCGACAATTGCGTTTATTGCACATTGGCTTCAGCGAGACGTGGAAAAGGTGTGGGAGCAATGGCAAATGATGCCCTTGGCCAAACAAAACTTTGCAGAGATACAGAAGTGGTGTCTTATGCATGATGATACGAGACTTGACGTCTCTTCTGACGAGACGCGTACGACGACGTCGACTAGGCGCCCTTTTCTTGCACCATTGAATGCCAAGAAGCGATATCCTTACCCATCCAAGCCTGATAGGGAATGGGCAAAACATATATGCAGGATGCTCGCCGCGCTCTATAATTGCCGACTGCCGAGCAAGGTTTACAACATCTGGGTGTCGACAAAAGGCGACGCTCGAGCTACCGAGGACATTCTCAAGGCGAAGAGTCGGGAACATGGAGGAGTTGCGCCGCTCGACGTACGGGAAATGGGTGTAGGGGACATCCCGAGACCTTGGCTGTAGCTGTACATTACTGTGCTTCATATGTTCGTATTGATTCTAATTGGTTCCACATCGCGGATAAAAGCCCGCCTTGAACGGCGAGTGGCGAGCGGTCGGACCGAGTGCAGCTTGTCTCCTCCCAAGTCCTACGTTTACCATGTCGCGCCCAATGCCCAGACTGTTTCTCATCCGCCACGGTATGTAGATCCGGATGAGTACTTTACTTGAAATGTCTTCGTCGGGACCGATCTATTGACATCGCATCTGGACCAGGCGAGACCGAGTGGACGATTAATGGTGAGATCTACGCTCCCCTTGTGCCTTGAGTTGAGCTCAGATTACATCCAGGACGTCATGTATGAGCTCGTGCTGTAATGTCCGACGTTGCTTGACGAATGCCACTTTTAGACTGGCCGGAGCGACATCCCGCTCACGGAAAACGGCGTGAAAATTATCGAAAGAAACAGGAGCAGAATCATTGGACCCGATAGTAGGCTTCCATTTTCGTGATATCCCGTCTGACACGGACCTCAGAGTTGATCAAGCCCGAAAATATTTGTCACGTAGGTGCCTTTCCAAGTATCTTGAGATTTACTTATCTTGTATAGGTCCTGGTGTCGCCCCGTCAGAGGGCTCAGAAGACGTTTCATACTTTATTCGAAGGACAGGAATTGCCACCCCACGAGACTACAGAAGCCGTCGCTGAATGGAATTATGGTGACTATGAAGGTCTAGTTATATCTGAGATCAAGCAGAAAGACCCCAACTGGGTTATTTGGCGCGATGGCTGTCCAGGAGGCGAGAGTGTCGCTGACATCACGAAGCGAATCGACGACACAATCAAGGTGGTGAGTGAAACCCTGTACGGTATCGGTGACGTCCTGATCATCTCCAGGTTCGAGAATATCATCGTCGGTACAAGGAAGAGGGCATCGGTAAAAGAGACAGTGCGGTCATCCATTTGACACGACAATTTGTCAAGCTCATCGTATTCAGTGCTCATTGTTGCTCATGGTCACTTCTTGAGGGCATTCATTGCTCGCTGGGTCGAGTTTAACCTCTGCTTGGGTATGTCCAGGGTCGCTGAACCAAAACGCCCCTCGCTGACGCAAATAGGCACACACTTTAACGTTGAGCCTGCTAGTATTGCTATGCTCACGTATCAGCACAACAACCGTGAGCCACTCCTGATTCGGATCCGCGTTATGCTCACCCTTCGACCTAGTTGCTGAACCCAGTTTGACTGCGTTGAATTTGTTTGCATTCTCCGACTAGAAACGTGTAGTCTTGAGAAGGCTGAAATGCATAGCTATACTTGTTTGCCGGTTGTCTGTGGTTATCGTCTTTCTTTCACGACCACATTCGCGATTCCTTCACGATGGCCACTGAAGAACCCGTCCACGACGTTTCTATAGACTCCGTTACGCCTTCTAATGTAGACGCTGAAACTAATGATCCAACGAGTCCCGTAGCGGCCTCGTCAGATGCGCATCCGAATGGAACGACAACCGAGGACAAGACGACGGAGCCGTCTGAGAATCCAGATGAGCCACCAACGTCTCCATCAAAGCCCAGAGCATCCATTTCAAGCGACGCGAAGAAGGTCGTCAAAGCTGCGGCTTCAACAGTCAAGTCGGCACCATCAAACGCGGTCAAAAAGGTGCGTATCCTGTTGCATACAGACTATCTGGATGCTATAAGATTATTCATTCATGCTAACTGTGACTTACGCGTTGTCTAAACAGGTACTCAACTCTGGAACGTTTGGAACTAGTTCCGGGAGCAAACCGTCTACGAGCACCGCGACCAAGGCGCCAGTCAAATCAAATTCGACTGCAACTCCATCAACGGGACCGACTGCACCCAGAACGAGTGCAACGACGGCTCCAAAGGACGCACCGTCGACTAACTCCTCCACCGTCGGAGGCAGACGAATTTCAACTGAAAAGGCGGGTCCAAGCACGTCGGGTACTACGACTGCATCCAAGCGCGCTTCGCTGGTTCCTGCTGGAGCCTCGTCCGTTGCGGCAAAGTCTGCAACACCTAAGCCGACTACAAGTGCACCGAAACCTTCGACGAACACGGCACCTAAGCCTGCGCCGGGAACAAAGGGACCTACGACTGGCACAAAAGATGGTGTCCCTCCCGTCAAGAAACCGCCTACTGTCACCTCACCGACTCCTTCGGCCAGTTCCGCGAGGCCCCGTGTGTCAGAGGCGCTTTCCAAAGCAGCGGCACCGCGTCCTAGTTTGGCTGTGGGTAGCAAAGGAGCGGGGACCAGCGCTGCGCCCAGCCCCATTTCGAAGAACAGGACGCCAACGTCTGCGGTGGCGAATGAGAAGATGGTGGAATTGGAAGGCAAGGTGAGAAAAGAGGCATATGTTGTGTCATTAGCTTATTGGTGTCCGTAGCTCAAGGATGCCACTGCATCTCTCGAGGAGCGGCTCGCCAAAGTAGTCGACCTCGAGGGGCAAGTGTTATCGCTCTCAACTGAACTTGAGCAGCGCAAGACAGAATTGGAGGAGATGAACAAATCTGCCGAGGACCATATCACTCATCGAACCCAATTGGAAGAAGAGCTAAATGCCGCAAAAGCGTCTTCCGAGCAACATAAACAGGCACATGACGAGACAGAGGCCCGTTACCTACAGTCGACCGAGCAAGTACGTTTTGGCATTCTTGCGTAGCTCTTTTGCTTATCTTTACAAGGCCGAGACAGCGCAGAAGGATGCGGAAGCTGCAAGAGAAGAGCTCGCAAAAGCAAAGGCAGATTTGGATGAATCGCAAGCCAAACTTGCCGAAGTCCAGGCTGCACTTGATGAACTCAAGGCGACCAGCGAAGCCTCTCAACAAGAATTCGACTCTGTTCGCAATGAGTTGACCAAGGCCCAAGAAGCGCTCAAGGCAGCTACGGAGGAGTTGGATGTTCATCGCACTCAGATGGCGGAAGCCACGACCAAAGTCGCCGCTCTTACGCTCGAGGTCAACGAATTGACCCAGTACAAGTCCAAGCACGACGATTTGCAAGCAGAGGTTGACAGACTCAACACGGCCGTCGTGGACACGGCCGCCAAGCTGTCCGAGTGCGAAGTCGAGGTTTTGGAGCTTCGTGAAGCAAAAGAAGAGGCGAACGAGGCCCAGGAAAAGACGCTTGCACAGATCAAGGACCTCGAAGGTCAGGTCGCAGAGGCTTTGGAGAAGCATACGAGCGAGGTCGAGGCACTCAAGGTTTCGCATCTGGAAGAGCTGTCGACCCTCAAGAAAGAGATGGAGGACGCCTTGAAGGAAGCTGCAGACAAGGCTGTAGAGGAGAGTAAAGCTGCGCAGGAGGAACTTGCTCGAGTCAAGGAAGAGCTAGCGAGTCAGGAGAGCAAGTACAATGCCCAGGTCGAAGCTGCCGCGGCTGAGCACGAAACGTTGCTTGCTCAGGCATTTGATAAAGCCAAGGTATTTCGTTCGTGCCTGTTATTCACCACTTTACTAACCCAATGAAAGAATGAGGCAGGTTCCGCTCATGCCCTCGAGCTTCAGCAGTTGCGCACCGAATCTCAAGCGACCATGGAGCAGCTCCGAACAGCACATACAAACTCTCTCAAAGAGCTCGAGGCGTCGCAAGCCGAGGCCCTCGAGAGTGCGAAGAAGGCATTTGAGAAGAAGCTTGCTGAGCTCACCATGGAACTCAAGGCCACTCAGGATGACCTGGGCAAGGCCAAGTCTGCACTCACGGCGTCGCAATCTGAAGGAGAGTCTCAACGCACGGAGATTCAGCGACTTTCCAAGGAGCTAGAGGAGTCAAAGGGCGCATCTTCGGATAATCAAGAAAAGGATGTGCAGATTGAAGGTCTGAGGAAGCAGCTGAGTGTCATGGCGGACGACCTCGAGGCTACCAAGATGGCATTCACCGCGCAAAAGGAGTCCTTCCACGAAATGGCCGAAAGTCATCAACGGGATCTGGAGGAAGCCGCAAAGTCACGTGTCGAGGCTGTTCAAGAGCTGAAGAAGCAACTAGACGAGGAAAAGGCTGGTTGGGCAGCCGAGAAGAGAAAGCTGGTGCAAGAGCTCGAGGACGAGAGAGTAGCCAAAGAGCAGGCAAAGGCGGAAGCTCATGCGGCTCAGACGGCGCTGCAGACACCACCCATGTCCCCCAAAGCCAATGGTCAACCAAGCCAACACGTTCCGCGTGAGGAACTGCTCAAGGTGCACGAAGCACATACTGCAAAGATGGCCGAGGTCGATGCTGCGCACACCAAGGAGGTGACTGCTCTGAAGAAGCAAATTGCCGATCTCACCACGGAGAGCAATGAACTGAAGAATACACTAAGCAGTAGAAACCTCGAGCTCCAGTTCCTGGGAGATGAAAAGACGGAGCTGGAAGAAGAAGTTGAAAGGTGCGTACTTGATCGTTGGACAATGTCATAGCTCACCAATTGGTGATCTAGGTTGAAGCACGACCTGAATTCAAAGCCGGGAATGAATCTCGCGTAGAAGCGTATGGTTTTCCTTGTTTGTCAAATTATGTGGATCATTCTATCGACTGAGGATCAATCACCTTTCGCCTCTTTTAATCTACGCGCTATTCGTCGGCGTGTTTTCTGCAACGAGCTGGAGTTTTATTCCTGATGCATTTCACGTCTCGCATGCTGTTCTCTCCTGTCGTTTACTTGTCACAAACTCTGGAATTTTACTGCCTTGTCATTTCCGCGCGTGCGATTGAATTGATGTCGTACGGCACCCATGGGTGGTCTCATGTCTCCCCATTTGAGCCAACTTGGCCTTTTGCCCCAATCCTCTTTTTTTCGTTGCCGTTCTATACACGACCTAGACAAGCATGGGAGTTCAACGTGAACCAGGTCAAAAGGGCGTCAACTGGTCCAACATTGCCGTCGGTACGTTTGTTCTGGTTCGTCGTACGGAACGGCCTTGTTGCTGACAGAACGCCGTGGTTGCTCGTGTTTAGGCGGTATTATGAACATGGTACGTATTCTACACTCGGATAAACGATAAAAAGACGCGTTCTGACGACTCGTTTGGTGCACTTTTTTTTCGACAGTTTGAGGTTACGACGCTCGGGCAACCGCTCGAGGTCCTCAAGACACAAATGGCCGCAAATCGATCGCAGACAATGGTTCAAGCTCTGCGTTCTGTCTGGGCACGTGGAGGCGTCACTGGTTTCTACCAGGGCCTGATCCCTTGGGTACGTCTGCGCTACCCTGCCCGTTTTCAAAGATGACATTTCTGACTACTATCTGATAGGCATGGATTGAAGCTTCGACAAAAGGAGCCGTGCTCTTGTTCACCGCGTCTGAGATTGAGACTGCCACCGTCCGAATGGGTCTCAGTCCTGCTGCTGCTGGTCTCGTGGGCGGAATGGGTGGTGGTATTGCACAGGCATATGCTACAATGGGTGCGCACTCTTTCCCCTCGTGTTTATCCGGCTATATGCTGATTCTTTGTGTCTCGGCACCCCTCCTTGATATCCTGACCGTCGCAATGTGCATTCTCCTGGAATCTAGGTTTCTGCACGTGCATGAAGACTGCTGAAATCACGCGACACAAGCAGGCTGCGGCGGGTATTACCCCTCCTTCGACCTGGGCCGTCTTTGCCGATATCTACCGCCGCGAGGGTATCGCTGGTATCAACAAGGGTGTCAATGCTGTTGCATTGCGACAAATGACCAACTGGGGCTCGAGGTTTGTAATCATTTCTTAGGAGTGTGCGTGTCTGACCGGGATTATAGAATGGGTTTCGCACGACTTGCAGAATCGACCATTCGTTCGATGAAAGGAAAGTCGGAAAAGGAACCGTTGGGTGCCCTCGATAAGATTATGGCCTCGTCGATTGGTATGTGGAGTAGCAACTTTGGGTTTATAGCTTCTCATCGACCCTAGGTGGTGCATTGGCTACATGGAATCAGCCCATCGAGGTTGTACGCGTGGAAATGCAATCCATGTCCAAGGATAAATCCCCTAACCGACCCGCAAAACCAACCGTCTTCAATACGCTCGGCTACATTTACCGAGAGAACGGACTCAAGGGCTTGTACCGTGGCGTGACCCCTCGTATCGGTCTCGGAGTCTGGCAGACTGTCTGCATGGTCAGCTTTGCAGACTATGTCAAGGCTTGGTACGTTCTCTCCTCTATCCGCACAGCTTCATCCATTCTGACCAGCCTCTTACAGGGTCAACAAAAAGTAGAGGGTCTAGAGCGATGACCGAGGACGCCTTTACCCGTTTTCTATAGTATATTCTAATCCATCTATTCCCTGGTACTTGCAAAAATGCGGAGAGCACTAAGCCTGATTCATGTCTGTTCCCCATTTGTCGGTTGCTCTGTGGTCAAGAACAGCGCATGCCACACCTCAACAAGCAACGTTACCGAGACAGCCGCCTCGAGACTGTCGAGTTGAATAATTGTGAATAATTGTCGATTTTTGCCGACTAGTTTGTTTCCTCAAGCCGCAGCCGACCCGCGGGCAAGGTTGCGGCGGCACTTTGACCTTGACTAACACATCCTTTCTCGGCCTGGCTTCTCCAACGACAGCGGCAGTCTTCAAACAAATTTACTGATAATTATTTCTTGTCTCGTCTCTCGTATTGCCCACAGAACGACGGCGACAGACTCCAGCGTCACCCACAATGCGCTACTCCACCGACCTCACCAGCGAGATTGGGCTAGAACTGAGCGTCAGTGATGATAGACGTGTCTATCAAAGCAGAGATTCAAGTCCAGATGCGCTGGGCTTTCTCCTGCCCGTGCTGTTTGTGCTCTCTACGCTCCTGTTCGTGATGCTCCTCTTTCTCGTATGCATCTTGCTGCTCAGAAAGAGACGTGGTATTTTATTGAGGGATAATGATGGCCCCGTCGATGTCAGCCGCGAGGACGTGTTCAACGATGCTGACGGAGGCTTGGCGGGCATAGAGGAGCGATGGTTGGAGAGTGTGGGTGAAGATATTAGAAGGAATTACAGACAGGCAAAGCGTGAGTGCCCCTCTTCTTCTCGATAAGACACGCGGGGCTCACCATCGACGATCCATGTGTTCAGTCTACGAGGCGCAATATCCGCCAAATTCACTCCAGACGGATATTACACTCTCCCAGTTTCTTTCGATTCAGGAAAAGGGCGTGTCAGCATGGTCCTTTGAGCCAGAATACGAGGCGCTTACACCCGTCCTCGTCCATGCCAGGACAGAACTTACATTCTTGCCTGATCCTTCCTCTACCTCTTCCGTACAATCAAACCTTCCAATTCCGAAACTCAACGAAGTCTATTATTGGGAGGTCAAGATGTTTGACTTGCCGTCGACTACAAATGTTGCCGTTGGTCTAGCGACGAAACCGTATCCTACATTCCGCTTACCGGGCTGGAACCGCTACTCTATTGCCTATCATTCCAATGGTGACAAGTCGTACAACTATCCCTTCACGGCCACACCCTTCGGTCCACCACTGCGCGAAGGCGATGTTTTAGGCGTAGGCTATAGACCACGAACAGGCACCGTCTTTTTTACGCGCAACGGAAGGAAGACCGAAGAGGCCTTTACCGGTCTCTCTCGATGGAATCTGTTTCCAACGGTTGGCGCAGACGGACCTTGCAGTGTCCATGTCAACCTGGGCCAGGCCGGCTTTGTGTTCATCGAAGCTAACGTGAAAAAGTGGGGACTAGCACCCAGCGTGGGCACGCTCGCTCCTCCACCGGCGTACGGGAGCGAACGGGGGAGTATTTTGCTCGAAGCTGGTGGTGTGAGCCCGAGAAGGGACGCTGGTGCGCACGCGGCCGGATCGTCCTCTTCACGACGATCGCATCAACATCGATTACGAAGACCAAAGGCACCTACGTCGACGTCGTTGCCATCTGATCCTTCGGCTTTACGAACGGCACCCACGAGCCCGCCTCCACCGTTCAGTCCAGGAGAGCCACGTAGTTCGAGACAAGGGATCATGCACAGGGTCAGTGCAAGTGCGTCGTCGAGTCGATCTATGCCGAGCACGAGCGCCGCAGGCGGACGAGAGTTGGAGACGATTCCTGCTGCAGAAGAGCCAGAAGACGATAGAGCATCGAATTCTTCTCAGAATACGGCCCGTGGTGGTGGTGGCGATAACCGCATCTCTCGATCGCGTGCAGAGACGAGCAGCAATGCGCATCGACGCGGTGCCTCAATTGGGCTCCAGTTGCCCGTGGAGACCCCCCAAGAGGACCTGGAGAGCCCGTACGTCTTCAACCCGCCTACTCCGAATGTCTCCGACATTCATTTGAGGACGTTGGACAGGACAAGTCTTGATCTTGGACGTGGTAGACCGCCACCCGCGGCGCGCCGTGAGAATAGTAACGATAGTCGGACAGACGAGAGCGTTAGTGAGAGTGGGGAAAGTACAGAGGGACTCCAAACGATCCCACGAACGGAGCCTCCAGGATACGCAGGTTAGTCCTATTACTTGACTGATAAAGCTGGATGACTTATTTGTGTATAGTGATCAATCCGCACATCTATGCATCCGGCGTGCACATTGACCTCCCTGCCGAGGTGATCCAAGCCGCCTTGGACGGACGACCAGTCGAGCCTGCCGCGTCGACGTCGACTACCAATCCTGGACGAGGAGTTCGTCGATAAAATTCTCCTTCACCACTTCACCTTTTGGGAACCTGATGCTACCTTGTATTTCCTCCTCGCCAGACCCTCGTCCGGCGGCCCACTCGACGCACGACCCCTACCGATCCACCCTTGTATCACCCAGACCTCAATCTCTAACGACCGTCCATTTTACGCCTTTGAAGTCGCGTGTCGACTTGTAACTCATCCACGACCTTCGGCTCACCTCCAATCACAGTACAACAGCCAATAAAAGCTTGGAACACTGGGCTATGCTTTCTTTAGCGAACTGGCCAGCAGGCTTGTCATATATTTGGCCGCCTTGCCTTGCTACCACCGCCAACGCGTTGAGAGGTGGACACCTTGAGGTTTCGCGGATAGATGAAGACGTAGATGGACAGACGAGTTTGCTCTGCCTCAGCAGCCCCCATCTTGTGACATTGTTTTCTATTTGTTTTACGTATATCGAACCATCTCTCAATCACTACACATCATCATAAGTATCAAGTGACGGAGCACAGGACCATCGAGTAAAATATTGAATTTGAATGAACCGCACCTCCGTCGTTTAATCGGACAATAGGCGAGCGTTTGACTCTGCCACCACCACGCCTGCATTCACTCGTCCTCGACCTTTGCTCATGTTTACAGGGCGGACGGAGCCATTTAGGCGCGTAAAAAGATCGACGTCGCTCCTTGGTCCATAAACGGGTTTTGCGCGGAGGGCAAGAGTTCGCTTTGAATGCGGCTTTTAGCAGGCTTCCCTCGCGGTGCGCCCACTGAGAATGCATTGGGATGGTTGGTATTCGTGAGATACACGATCGCTAGGCAATGGCGCAATGCAAAAGAGTACTTCAGACCCCTCCAGGCTTTTCCCTCCAGCTTTCTTTCCTCGAATCAATTCCTCCTATCCAAGGTGGCCGTGGTAAAGTAATCGCCTTCAAAGGGAGTGAAGCTAGACGTACAAATGGGCTGCAACATCCTCACGACTTGCCTCGTTTTTGTAATTGTCACCGGCATGGTCGAAGCCGTGATAACAGGCATCAATTATGTGGACGATAAGAATGAAATGAACAACAACGGTACATGGAGTCCGACTGCTCGACGGCTGCGTGTACCGGCCACGGCCTTTATTTGCGCCAGCGTCGCTTGGTCGTTGGTCGTCGGTGTGGCCTATTGCCTGGTCAGTCATGGTTCAAGCAGGAGAGATGAAGCCGAGCGAGAGCGCAGATCGTAAGTACCTTTCTCTCCAAGTCTTGATTTTATCCTCTTGGCTAACTCTTCCAAGAATCAGACTATTCTCCATCTGGTCGGGCATCTCTGCTCTCCTTTGGCTCATCAGTGGGGTCTTGTACCATCAAGCACATGCCTCTGTGGGCTGTGGTAGCATTAGCGGACCCGTCAATTGCAGCATCAACAATTTGGTTACAGGACTTGCGTGGGGATTGTTTGGTATCTGCCTTCTCTCCTTTGGATTCTCGCTCCTCCAGATAAAGGCAATCCGCAAGGAGGATAATATAGTAAGCCCAACTTGCCTCCTTCCGACCACTCGTCTCGTTTGGTCCCTCACCCATCGTTGATTCGAGGGCTAACATGCTCATAGGCAATGCAAAACAAAGTTGATATCCCACGTTCCGAGAGTCCGGTATCCCAAACCACCATACGTGTTTAGATAGCGTTACGACACTACAACGAAAGCACCGGTATCAATAGATCATTTCTATTGGCCCTTACTCGTTCATGTACATTAAAAGTTGGCTTATTGACATTTCGAGGTTGATTCATCTACCAAAGGTTCAGACGCTTGGTTCCTCGCTATAAGTGAACGACTACTTTTAACGTTACCGGCATAATAGTGAGATAGTCTTGTAAAAGCTGAAGGATTCGCGATTGGTACTGAAGAAGCCCTCTTTTCACTTGAAGAGATGCACCTGATGTCTTCAACGCGACAAATTTGCCAGTCCCTATCTTATAAGCCTTCAAGACGTTGCTCTGCAGCATATTCAATCGAAAATTTGACGCTATTTGCGAGATTTCCGAGTACATACGTATGCACCCTAATCCAAGCAAGCGGAGTGATGCCCAAGTTACTGAATGCCCCTCTCCGGCCAAATCAGTTTCATATTAGCAATTAGTCGCTCATGAAGTCCGTTTGAGGTCTGCTCTTTCGAACTTTGGCACATCTACCATCAAGGGCCATAGGACCCAGTCAAGTTCTTCTTTTCTAGCTAACCGAAGCTTGCTTCCTCATTGTGAAGCGACTGAACATCCATGGCGAATGGCACTGCGATTATTGACGATAGAGATAAACCACAGGCTTGGATCATCGCCAAAGTCGCGTGGACATGATCAATATGCCAACACCACGTTTCGAGAGCTGTCGGCGATGGAGGGCTTGACATGGCAACCAACGCCGATAACAGCTGGGGCAGCTTGCAACAAAATTAACAGCTCTTTCTATGCTTGCAACACGCTTTCTACTTATTTTCACACGCAAGCGTGAGCTGCAGGCGGTTCCTCGCTGAAACTGCTTGCTGTGGTCCTAGTCCAAGTTGGTTCCCCTCCTCGTCTGTCCTTTTTGTTTTCATTCGTTCCTTCTCCTTTCCGCTCTCTACGCAGCAAAATGTCGTTCGTTCTACTCCCATTGGCACTCGCTCTCTTGTCAACAGTCCACGCCCAACTTGTTGGTGGGCAATACTTCACCCGCGGACTGGCGATCAGCAATGCTCCTGCTCCAAACAGGTAATACAATGCAACTGGTTTCGTCATAGTACTCATCAAGATTGTCAGCGAATTCACAGTCGGAGGTACAATTGGCGTCAGCGTCGACGTCTCTGGAAACGGACGTCTTCCTCAAGGATCTTGGGGACCCAATTCGAGGCTACCCTCTGGGTTTATCTCGCTATCTCTTTACCTTGTGTCCAACGATCACAATGTGACGATTATCGATGGTACAGACGGCGCATTCCTCGCTGGTGAACCGGGTTCAACGGTCAAGCACTTGAGCTACGTGATTCCAAACTGCCTGCCTGCCGGGAACTACGACGTGCGTACTAGTCCCTTTGCTTGATACTTGTCTGATGGCCGTCTAGTACACTTACTACGAGGTGTCGAGAATGAACGATACGGCAAGTCTCATGCCGGTTTCCTTGCGAATACTGAACATGGTCTTCAGATGTATTTCGGTATTACCCCAATTCCCATCCGAATCTTGAATCCGTCCGGTCCGAGCGGTGAATGCAACAGCACCATCTCAAACCCAGTGCAAACTCGCCCTCAGAACGATTCTGTACCTGCGCAGAACCCGTTCACTGGAGGACTCGCGCTGAACACGACATCAGGATCGTCGCCCTCGACCACGTTCATGTACGTCCTCGCTAGCCTCGTCGTTTCTGGTGCCTTGTCCCTCCTCGCGTAGACAAAACGCCCACTCTCTCCTTACCTCCGTGTGCCCTCGTAACATTGTTTCATGTGGACAGTTGCCGCTCCCGCCAGGGACGTCCTCTGACCATTCGCGCCGACGGATTCTCCGTGTTCGTTCACACCCATACACGCTCTCGCAGCACAATGCGCATGCTTTCTATATACCACCCACATACCATATCCTTATTTACTCACAACAAACCGAGAATTTACTCCGTCCCAATCATCAATCAATCGGATTCGTTCTGCTCTACGAGATTCTAAGCGAATATGAAATGAAGAATCTGACACGAATTCTATCTCTTTCAGGCCCTCTAGACCCATTTCCGGCCAATCTACGGCAGAAACCATCGGTCCGGCTCCCACACCCAACGGCGGAGGCAGTACTAGCGGAGGAAATGGGAACAGCAATACAAGCGATCATACAGGGAATGTGCTGGGCGTGTACTATGACGCGCAGGCCGCGTACAGGGCCCAGCTCATCTTTCCCATCCGGCACCTCGACGCTACTGCCAATTTCTCCTCCACAAGCCGAGCCGGCCTTCGACATTCGATGTCTGCTCTGGCTCTACTTGGCCCAGGTTTCTTGACAGCATTCCTTGCTTGGTAATACCTGGGCCTTTTTTTCGTTCCACACCCCTCATTGATCTATTTTCTCCCAATTTTTCATCTTCTCACCACTAGATGGCCGACCACAATTCCAGGGGATTCAACCAACAAATACATAGCGGCTCAGCCACACTCTCACTCACCGTAGATCACCCAGCTGTAATACAATCAAATCTGATAAACAGCATGTAGCTTCATTCAAGAATACATCATCTGTGGTACATCACACTCTTCTGTGAAAATCGACATGTTTTGCTACGCTCAAGCCCAAACGACGCTCATTACAGAATAGGGTTTTCTGCACCCTACCGGGAGCCTTAGAAACCGATTTTTGTGCTTTAGTTTATACGCCCAAGCCAACCACAGGGAAATTGCCTTTGACAGTGTCGCTGCCTTGACTTGGAGCTGGCTTCTCTATCCGAAGTCATGAAGTGCACTCTTCTCCCATATACGGAGTGATTTCTTGGGCACGGAGATTATGTACGTTTTCGGTGTAGTTCTATTTTGGTATTACTGATTTGCCCCCCTAGAGTACCGTGATGAAGGCGACCGACGCAACTGTCGAAGTAGCGGAGGATCTCGATTTCTCGCTTGAGCCATGCACCGACTCATTGGACTGGAGACCATGCAAAGTGTCTAAATGGCCGGATGCGCTCACGGCGGAACCAGAAATCAACTTTGAAGAAAACGGGGACTTCGGCGATGACGATGGAAGAGAACAACCTCCTACAAGTAGCTACTCTGCGTGCGACTTCGAGTGGTGGGATTTTCCCAACGGCGGACAGCATCTCGACTTGACGTTTCCTGAAGAAACGGAGGAAGACCTTGACAGGAATATACCCGTATTTACATATGTCGACCAGAATCTCACCAAGTATTGACTCCTCTCCGAGGATGCAATTCGCTTGATTACAATGCGAACAATCTCGATAAACAACATGTAACTTCTTCCAAGAATACATCTCATCTCACTCCTTCGGTGTTGCATATTTATCTACTGTCACCTTCCGCTTGAAGTCGAACGGTATTCCGCACAAGAACAGTGCTCTCCGCGCCCGAAGGGTGTTGCGCGTATCGAGCGAGTGATTTCCACTCTACCTTCGCTTCATTCTCATCGCTCGGCGCTATCGGTTCGCCAACCTCGACCTCGACTTGCCACCCATCGATGGAAAACGAGCCAGAAGATGGTGCACGTAGCTGAGCACGTGCTGTGGCGTTCTCCTGCGGACCTAGTTGCCCATGATGTGTGAGTTGTCCAGAGTATGTCGCGATGAACGAATGTCTAATCAAGGGGTGCCGTCAGTGAAATGAACTCGATATCGAAGGTCTACATACCGATTATGTGGGGTGATTCGTACGCCGGAAAGGCGAAGTGTATATCTCAACGGATGGGTTGGCGAATAATTGTGGAGAGAAAGCTCGATTGGGATGAGGCAAGGCCTGTGTACGCTTAGCGAGGGCGTGAGAAGAAATAATCCAACTTTACCCTGTAGCGAAATCGTGCTCTACCACTGCTTTGAAAGGGCGAGCAACTACAACCAGCGGATCCGTCTCGCGATTCCATTCGCATTCTCTAAAGTGTTGCAAAAGGAGTTCGTTCTCCCTCATCGTTTCTGCGTACATACTCTTTCCTTTGCTCTGCGCAACGCGCTCGAGGACCGGTTCGAGCAAACCATGGCCTACTCCGACTTGGATATTGGATTTGAGAAGAATGCCATAGCGCGAAGAAGTGGGCGATTTCCATAATAGTACCAGGTCGAGCGTGTTTGGGCCGTAAAGGGGGAAAAGGTTCTGTAGTACCCGCCGAGGGACAATTGGGAAAGCCTCGGTGAGCGCTTGGATGTGATTTTTTCTCCTCGTAGACAAGATAAAGTGCTTTAGGGATGGAGAGCAGAGAGAGAAAGAGTTCTAAAACCATTATAGTAAGGTATGAAGGCTCGAGCAGGAGACCCACCATGGCAAGGTGACTGAGATGTAACAATGCCTCTGGATAATCTCGCTTGGGAGGTGATTTGGCGGTCAAAAACTCGGCAAGCTTCGCCACCATGAGCGACTGGATTTCATTTGGCTTCATGTCGGGTTTGTACTGGATCCCAAAGGAGCTCTTGAGTATTTGGTAGGGAAGAAGTGACGCAGATCTACAAGAAGTGAGACCTAGCGGCAACCTTGCAACGACACATACGTGAACGGTATAGATGACGAGAGTTCCCAGAACATACTGAGTCCACTGATTTGCATTACTTCTAACTCGAGATCTTCAGATACATTTTCTACCTATATGACGTAAGGTTGATAGCAAAAAATAAAGTGACACTGACCTCAACCCGTAGTATATAAGGATAGGGGTTGTAGGAGACGTCTGAACGGTAGCTGTTATATCGAATGCCGGGACTGCCTGAAAAGGGCGAGCAAATTGGGTGTAATAGAATGATTGATCTCCCTGTCATCTGTTAGCAGGAGGCGGCCAGTAAAGATGATACGAACGCTGGAATAGGTAAAAAGAACATTAAGGCCTTTATCTGTGACTTCTGGTGCATACAGTAGGATGGGGACGTCCACAAAGTGACCTGGACTTAGCACATTGTTGCCAGAAAGCTGTTCCAGAGGAAGAAGGAATGAGGTCGAGTCATCCCCGTGGTTTGAAAACGTAAAAGCTTCTTGAGCCGCGCCAGATGATGAGTCGAAGGTGGCTTCTGATGCCCGGTGAGTCCAGCTCGAGAAACTAGGATCGAGCTTACTCTCGCTACGAGTCGTATCCAGCCAAATAAAGACCGAATCTCCTGTCGTCATCCAAATTTCGCGCACCTCCTCCACCCCCCGATTCGTGATCCGCATAGTCGACTGGCAGATTTCGCCTTGCACACAGACCAGGTCATCTTCCTCCTCATCCTCTTCGTTGACTAGCTCCACTGCCACAATGCAACCACCACTACGCACAGGAACTTTAATCGGTTGAGATGGGGCATATGTGACCTCTTGGCGTTGGGCAAGTGTGTCATTAAGTCTCTTGCCCTTGACAGCTATCGGCTCGACGACAGGGAGACTAGATAGGAAGTAATATCGGGCTTCGAAGAGAAGCAGGGTCCCAGCCACATGAGGCGTAATGCAAATTGGTACCTTTGGACAAGGTCAGAGATAGCTGGGGAGTGCAGAGGTGCATACCATCCTCTTCTCCCGAGGGTAGAGGTAAACTTCGTCTATCAGTTGACAAGTCGCGACCTCATCTCCTCCACGTTCTGTTCCAGCTACGGACACCTTGGTCCCGAGCATGAAACGCTTGAGTAATACGGCAGTCTCAAGCGGGTTTTCCAGTTCCAAATCCAGCCAGAACTGGCCTAAATTCTGTCAATCCAGTAACACCTCTGAGACGGCGAGTACTCACGATTAACTTCTGCCTGTGGATGCTCAAGCTTTATCTTTCTGAGCTGGGACGCTGTCCAGTTGGTCTCGAGTTGAGTCCAAATATCTTGATCTTTCGAGTGAGGAGCTTCGTTCTGGTCGTTGAGCCTGACGGTGGACTCCGATGCCACACAGAAGCGGATGGGAAGAGTTAGATCTTTTGGTAGCTCCACTGCTGTGTGGGTCGACTCTAAATGCTGAAAGTCAGCTCTATCAGTACGATTTTGGGCACAAAGACAAGAACACGCACTTCCAGCGCCTGTTTGAAATCATCGATGATTACAGAGTCCATGTCTGTGGCGTCCACCTGGATGGAGTAGCGCAGGAGCCCAAGGAAAAGCCGCACAGCCGCTTCTGTATCACCACTACTGTAGTGTATCCTGCCTGAATAATGCATTTGCACTGTCAGGGTATGTGCGACCAAGCCCGGATAACCCACCGACCAAGAGAATGCTCGATGTTTGCAAGAACTAGGGGAAGCGTGCCAGTAGAGAAAGTTTTATTATCTTTAGGCCACTGCTCAGCCTCCGCGTACGCCGGGGAAAGAAGCTTTTCAGGAGGAGATTCGTAGAGAGCTCGAGCTTCTCGTAGGAAATGCGCGGTGAGCGATTTCTATTCTATCGTCAACAGCGGTAGGAGACTCGGAGAGTGCACTTACGATGCCAACTTTCTCTAAACGATGCGCCGACATGACATACCATAGGGCGGCTCTTCGTTTGCTTCCCTTTAGCTTGCTCAAGTGCGCGGCATGTCCTAACAAAAGCGCTGTAGGTGCTTCGTCTGCCTATGCACTGTCAGGGCGAGTATAAAGGCAGCAAGCAGCGTACCGTAGACGCTGCCCAAGCGAGCCATCGCTCGCCTCCGATCTGGAGAAAGTCCTGGATTCCGGTTTCCCAGCGAACCGCACATACGAGGGCGTTTAAAAGTGCCGTCGCCGACGGCTCGTGTATGGATACTGGAGCCAGAGCCTGTGCCGCATGTGAGACGAGTATCGGTCCGGGGGCCAACATCAACGGAAGAACTGCCTTTCAGAGATTCAATATTCCCTCTCTATGAGGGTGCCGAGTTACTCACGGTTCCTCCTTTTCCGTCTCTACGTAAGCTTTCGAACACTGTTACTGCTAGTTTGAAGTCACCGAGGAACGTTGCAAACTCCGCCAGGCGACGATGTTGGGGTGGTGACGGAGAGCTGATTGACGCTGTGGCTGGGGATGTCGGACTGAACGACTTTCCGGTCGTTGGCGTAGAAGGAGTCACTGTAGAGGATCCAAAGAGTCTCCTTGTTGAAGTGAAGAGTCGCGAAGGTAAGCCCTTGCTGTTGAACTGATGGAATGAGATTGGGATGTCTCCTCTGTAAAGCTTTACGCACCGCTTCATTCCACTCCATGACGTTCTTTTCCATCCACGGGATCAAGCTTTGGGTGAGGAACTCTCGGACAAACTTCCCAGTGGCTTGGGCATCACTGTCGGACATCAAAAGCTCGCTAGTATCTGGGACGGTATAGGGCTGTCGGACGGATTCCGGAAGAGGCAGTTGTGGAGGAAGGGATATAATTGGTATCGGCTTTGGACCGGGCTCAAGAACGAGGTTCAGCACATGAACGTGCAGGCCATACTGCTTTTTAACTGCGTTGTATAGAGCGGTACATCTGTATATTTCTCAGAGATGACAGCGACAGGGCCTCTTCACTTACTCGTCATTATTGAGAGGAGAATTCTTGGGATGAATGATGAGAATATACCGTAGGATCGAAGACTCCACCCAGGGTGGAAGGTCTAATGGACGCGAGTAAAGAAGCGAGACTGCCTGAAGAGGATTCGGTGCCATGGTAGATACCGCGTAGATCACTAGCTAGCCGTCAGTATCTGCGATATTCGTTTGTCAGTACGACCAACCTGCAACAGGATGGTTCCATCCTTCGGATCTCGACGGTATCCAGTCTCCTTCAACACATTTCTTGAGATCGTCCCACCATGGCATACGCGTATGTGAAGTTTCTGGTGGTCGTTGGCTCACTTCGTCCACCCATTTCGGCGCACGGCGGGCTATCCGTGTTCCAAGCCAATCGATAAAGCGACTCGCACGTGTCTCTTCATCTTCTTTGCAAGCTAGCTCTACTTCCTCGAGGTTGGTGAATCGGAGGTGGAACGCTGTGTGCTGCACAGGTGTGAGGGCCGTCGTGAGCGTCGAAACTAGTTATCAAGTGCGTTGAGAGACGATCATTGGCAGGTTTGAACGCATCACCTTGTCGCAGAGGCGAGTATGATTGCAAAATATGATGCAAAGGCGGCAAAGACGAAGTCGTTAAGAGATGTACAAGGTCTGCTGATATGATGGTTGTAACATGAGGAGATAGAGAAGATGGCAGCGTTGGCGGCATTGAACCGCTTGTCCTTGCGGTAGCAGTGGCAGAGTTCAAGATCGACTTGGACCCGTTCATCACCAGGCGCAATAATGTTTGACGAATGTGCGCGTGAAATGTCCTTAAATATCACTATTTGACGCGTTTACAGTTGTCGAGCATGCCGGAACGCCAGAAGTTGCGCGAAAGACGGTCCCGCAACTTGAAACTCAGGGATTCGAGCCAGATGATCCATCCATGGCGTTCCAAGAGGAACCAGAAACCATCCTAACCTCGGTATGTCACGAAAAAGGGGTGATTTTCTGGCCAATGCTGACGTGGAATACCACGCGAATCTTCAGCTCGAAACAGGTTATTTCTCTGCTAATGCGGCATCAGCGGTGGATAATGATCCGCTCTTTGTTCTTGGACGCGTTCAGGTCGATATACCTGGCTCTTTAGTCGCCTTTGCCGTGGCTTCCGACATGCTCTACATGGGTTGTTCGAACGACATGCTTATTCATATCAATCTCAAAAATCCGGAGAAGATTGTCAAAATTCCTCTTAAAGCGTCGGTCTATAAGCTATTCCTCGATCCCTCTGGCCGGCATCTCTTGATTGCGACTACTCAAGGCGAGAATTGGTATCTATGCTCTCAGTGGAAAGAGTTCCTTCCACGACCAATCAAGTCCTTCAAAATGGTCATTGAGACTGTAGCATGGAATACATCGTACTTGCTCTCAAATGTAGCACGGACAGCTACAACTACACGGGAGATGCTCATTGGAGGCCGGAACGGTATCATCTATGAGGGAATGCTTGACAGCAAAGAAGAGATTTTCAGGCCGCACGACAGGAATGTGACTGCAGTATTCACATTGCCAGAACGGACACCCATCACTGGCCTATGTTTCCAGTGGTTCCCTCCAAACGAACAGAAGAGAGGGCTGGTCGTAGTTACCACGGCCACACGTATCTATCAGTTTGTCGGCAGTCCTACGGACAAGCGTTCCGAAGACGGAGCACGAATGTTTTCGCAACTGTTCTCGTCTTACAAAGGAACAGAGCTGAGTACGCTGCTCTTTTATCGTAATGAGTATGCATTAATGCCGGAAATAGAATTCTTAGAACTTCCCGGGTCTACCCACTCCGAGCTGCATGCGCGATACTCTGCCGATAGGACATTGATAACATCTGTTGCATGGCTGACAGGGCAGGGTATCTATTACGGACTGGTCAACTATGGCTCTTCGACTTCCTCCGACGCACTCATCGACTCAGCCCAACTACTTCCATATCCACCTCCGTTCAATGCTACATCCCCTGTACCACTTCTGTCTAGTCCACTCTCTCCGCCTTCTACCGCACTCCCCGAAGTACCTGTCTCTATATCCCTCACTGAGTTTCACTTTCTTTCCTTGTTCAACGAGAGGATTTCGTCCGTCAGCACGCTCGACTCAAAGGCAGATTACGAAGAGATCATTCCTTTGGTTCGTACCAGTACCTCTCCGCAATCTAGGCTGAGTTTACCTCTAGAAACCTTCCGAGAGAATGCTCGGTCTGGCGTCAGATCCAGTCAGCGAGACGTACTGGGTCTACACGGATTCATCTCTCTTCGAACTCACCACCAAGAATGAAACAAGGGATGTCTGGCAAGTATACATGAGACGGGGTGAATTCGACGCTGCACTCAAGTACGCAAGAGTATGTTCTTTTAGTCTCGTGTTGCCTGCTCTGATTCCTTCAAGACTCCTCACCAGCGTGATACTGTTATAGCAGCACAGGGAGATGCATATCTCTCTCAGAAACAATATGCAAAAGCCGCCGAGCGCTTTGCGCAAACCTCGCGGAGTTTCGAACAGGTGGCACTCGCACTCGTCGATTCTGGAGATCGGGATGCTCTCCAATACTACCTTGTGGCTCGCCTTAGTCGGACTCGAAAGACCGACTTGACACAGCGGATGATGTTGGCAACCTGGCTTGTCGAGTTTTATCTCGGCAAATATAACGATCTGGACGACCTCATTGCATCTGAAAGCGCCGCTCACGACGTGGAGGATCTCAAAGCCGAGCGAGCTATGCTCGATAAAGACCTCAAAACCTTCTTCGAGACGTATCGAGTAAGCGTCTATTCACTATGGTAGAGGACTGCGCTCAAGATCCACTAGGAAAATTTAGACCGCCAGACGGTATATGACTTGATCCTTAGTCATGGTCGAACAGAAGTGTTTTTGTACTATGCGACTATAATCGGCGACTTTCAGCGCGTAGTCAGCCACTGGATTCTCGAGGAGGAGTGGGAAAAGGCGATCAACGTCATTAGCAGTCAAGAGGATTTGGATCTTTACTACCGTTATGCCTCTGTGCTAATCCGGCAAGCGCCAAAGCTCACCGTCGATGCTTGGATACGTCAACCCACGTTGGACGCCGCACGACTGATACCTGCGTTGCTGCAGCTCCAACATCAACCACGGGATCCCGTGATTCCAAATCAAGCCATTCGCTATCTCAATCACATCATATTCGAACAACAAAATGTCTCCTCCACTGTCCATAACCTTCTTATAACTCTCTATGCGTCGCCATCATTCGGAACGGACGATCGACCTCTCCTACGCTTCCTTTCAACCGTTCCAAAGGATATCATCTCTGGCAAACCTTATTACGACCTTGACTATGCATTGCGAATATGCAGAATGAATGGCCGTATTGGTCCCTGCGTCAGCCTTTACGCTGAGATGGGCCTGTGGGAGAACAGCGTAGACTTAGCACTACAGGTAGGCGATCTCGAACTCGCCAAGGCGAATGCAGATCGAGCAGAGGAAGAAGATATTCGACTAAAAAAGAAACTGTGGCTCAAGATTGCCAAATATGTTGTCCAAGATAAGCAGGACATTAAATCGTACGTTTAGTTTGCCGCGGAATTGCCACTGACAATTATACAGTGCTATGGCGTTCATTAAAGACACAAGTCTCCTCAAGATTGAAGACATTCTCCCGTTCTTCCCCGATTTCGTGGTCATAGACGACTTCAAGGATGAGATTTGCCTCGCGCTGGAGGAATACAAGAAAGATATTGACAAGCTGGACGCGGACATGAACGAAGCTGAGAAGAGCGCTGGACTCATCCAAAAGGATATTGCAAACCTCAAGAGTCGATTTGTCACGCTCGAGCCAGGGGAACGGTGCTCGTGCTGCAACTTTCCGCTTTTCACTCGCCAATTCTACGTCTTTCCATGTCAGCACTGCTTTCATGCTGATTGTCTTATCGGATTGGTGAGTGCCAAGCGACTAATCGAGTTAGCTTATCATTGGAAAAACAGGTCAAAGAGTATCTTCCAGCACACGCGCTGCGCAAAATACTCCTCCTCCAAGCGCAATTGCTTCAAGCGAACAACCCGGAACAGGCCAATGGCCCCACCACACCATCGGTTCTTCCGCCAGCCCCGGCTCCGAGGACGCAAAGAACTCTCCTCTCTTCACAATTTGGAGCGGCTAATGGTGCTGCCAATGTGCCACAATCAAAGGGGCCAGCTACTAACCAAGTAGCGAACGGACGACCCGCGTCTTCGTTGATCACCAATCCTATGGGTGGTTTACTCGCAGTCTCGATGGCCCCAGTCTCTCTGGGTAGGAACATGTTCGTGGCTGCAGATCGTCTTAAGGACATGATCGTTCCCGATGCATTAGCCAATGCCATTGCCTTGCCTTCGCTACCATGGGGTGGGACTGGCGCAAATGTGCCAACGGCAGGAGGCGCGAAGAAAGTAAAGAAGGGAAGTAAAGAGGATGAAGGTGCAGAGAAGGTGCGCGAGTCACTCGATGAGCTTCTTGCAAGCAGCTGTCCACTCTGCGAGAGTATGGTTGCCGGTCTTGACAAACCATTTATTGAACCTGGAGAGGTTGACACTTGGCAATTGTAGGCAGGAGAATTTTGTTTCTAGTTGTGTACGTACATATTCTATCCTATATTGGAGGTCTCTTGCGCTCTTGGAGACTCCAAAGAGATTCCCGCCGCAAGTAATGAATACGCCTGTCTTGTCTCAGTCCAGTCCTTGGCTGCCGAGTCATTCCCGTGCAGGAGAAGCATACATGGGCACGAATCGTAGATGTATACTGCTTAATTAGCTCCCTAAAATCCTAAAATTGACGCGCTTTGCTGGTTCTTTTGCGCTTGAGTTGTGACCTTCTATCCCCTACACGTGCCCTCGGATCCCAATGGAAGTCCTATCTAAGTTGCATAGAAACAGGGCGGAGCCATGAATAAGCTGGTTGACACATGTCAGCGTTTGTTATCTGCCAATCACAATCCGAGCCTCGTCTATATAAGAGACACGAGGTCCTTATCGTCGGCTCGAACACTACGGGGGGGATGATGGGGCTCTTTGGAAAGAAGCCGGACGCTCTAGCAACACCAGGGCGCTGTTCATCCATAGCATATTCTGGACATAACAAGATTGTGATCGCATTTCAGATCGGCTTGGAAACTAGTGTGTCTCATAAAGCTTGCTTTTGCGAGACTGACAGTTTGCTAATTAAGCTACGGCTGCCTTTGCATACCTTCGTCTCGGAGAGCGACCACAGGTCCACAAAGTCGGTATATTCCTCCTTCGTGCCATGGTTCTAAACACAGCTCATAGATAACCAAATGGCCAGGCCATAAGGACGACGTGTTCAATGCCGAGGTCTGTAGACATACTCATCTGCATTTCATCTCACGTTTAATTTCAGGTCGCTACGATTGTAGTATATCACAAGCCAGACTTTGTCGGTTGCGGGGCCCAGGCTCCCGAATTCAGGCAGCAGCCAGGCTACATCGCAGAACGCTCCTTTCCTGTAGGCTATGATATCAAAAATATTCAAGTGCTCATTGAATTCACAGAAATATTTGAATGCCTTCGGTACCGATGCCGAGAAGACGATGACGCCGCCTAGAGTCCCACTCGAACAAATCTACCGTGACTTCTTGCGCTACATCCACGATACAATTCGGCTGGCCTTTCAAAGCTCAATTCCCGACGGATCTGATATCTGGAAAAGACTATACGGGACCATAGATAGCGTGATCCTCATTCCAGACTCTTGGGGCGATGTTCAGAAAGACTTGGTTCGTCAAGCAGCCGTTGAAGCAGAGATTTGCGACAGAAGCAGAGCTGATTCTGCTATCTCATTCGTCAGCGACCCGTCTCCACTCCTTCATGTTGCAAGCGAGGGCTTTGGAGGCGTTCGACTAGCTAACGGTGAACACTTGGGTATCTTGACGACAGGTATGCGCGTACACGTGGTTTAGCAAGTACTGAGGGAGTTTTTAGGGCATAGATCCACCGATTTAGATCTCTATCTCTGCTTAGAGGCATCGCGAGAGCCCATACTACACCAAGAACAAACCGTTGCTCTACATAGCTCACCAAGCGCGCTGGCAAGTCTCATCGATGTACACGTTCAATGACTGAGCAAATTCGTAGCCTGGAATGATGGCTATAGGAGATAATCTACACAGCTTTTTGAAGAATAGCGACCCAAACTGGCTTCTGAGGGGTTGGAAGAAGCATGTGAGTCCGCTATTGCTCTGAAGTAATATATTATTCTGAGTTTTAGTACTTGGAGACATTCGATGGGGAGACCCCCACGAGTCAAGGTCTCGCGACATACGATTGGTCTTCCACGCGTCTATATCTCAACCAGAGTCACATGTGTAGCGTATTTTCAGCTCACATTGATGCATTTACGCGCGCTGTGGAAAATCTTTCGCCGCCCCCAAAGGTACGGGTCTGCCACAGTGGTCTGCAAGTCATTAACCCACGCAGTATCTTATTGCCACTGGAGACCTGTTTCTATCGCCATATCTGATTAAGGCGTTCTCTCCAAGGTGCGGGCAGCTCGATATAAAGTTAGTTGTGCTAGGAGGCTGCACGTGAGTCTGTCATATTTACTGCTCTATCTAGACTCACCTTTTTCAAGGGTACTTGTGTACGTTCAACGGGTATAAGTGTAACTTTTTCTGATGTCCACGATTGCATAGCCAGGCCGCAGTATTATTGCATGCTAGAAGGAGTACTTTTAGCGAATCTTCATTCCGGACAAGACCAGTAAGTACCCACCAGCAAGTGCAACCGAGTGAAGCAACGCACTCGACGCAGTCATGGGCCAATGGTTATTATGGGGACAGCGAAGTGGAACAACCTCTACCGTCATCGACAGTATACCAACATCCCGCTCAGCCACCAGCTGGAGCGTCATGGCCTGCCTCCCCGTACGGCCAAACAGAGGAGGATCCGCCTCATTACAATGAAGTTAATCCAAACTTAACAACTCTCCATAACACAATGACGTCTTTGGCAGTGGAGAATCAGAGGCTTAGGCTGGAGCTCGACGCAGCGCGAGCCGGACGCAGTCCACCTAGCAGTCCGGTAGACTCCCCAACCTCATTCTCACAGCGGCAAGATGCCAAAAGTGTCCTGAGGATCTTCAGAAGGCGACAATCCGAGAGCACGCCCACGGTCTTGAACTAGAACCACAATTCATGAAGGAACGAGTGTGATGAAATGTACAATATCGTGTATCCAATTTCGAAGATGCTAAACATCGGTCACTTTGAGCGTCCTGAAGGTCGTTCGCCCTTTGTAAATGGTCCAAGATGAGCCTTGGACCCAACGGCCATAACCGCGGCAGCGGGTCGTCGACGAAGAGCAAGCCAGTCTGAATCTCTTGAATTGAAACTCGAATAACCAAGCTGCAATCCCCAGCGTGCTGGCAGGAGCTGGCTGCCAAGCCCAGGATACACATAAAAAATCCGGGCGCTTTATGCCCACCCTTTTGTGTCATCTGAAATGGCAGGTGCCTGTGTACATATCGAGCTAAGCCGGATCGGACGTCGACATCTTTATTCCACCGGGATTATCGTCAGACGCATGTCAAACCCCCCGCTGTCGTGTATATAAGCGACCTTTGGATGCATCCGGCACCGTTTTCCCCATCTGCTAGCAGAAATGGGCCTCTTCAAGCAAAAGCAATACGCCGCTCTCGCAACCCAAGGTCGCACTTCATCTACAGTATACTCTGGCGAGGATAAATTCGTTTTGGCACTTCATATCGGCCTCGAGAACGGCAGGGCCTCTTCACCGTGCGCCTTTTATCATCTGACTGGTTTAATAGCGACTGCTGCCTTTGCGTATCTTCGTCATGGAGAACGTCCTTTTCTTTACAAGGTGTTTATACCACCTTGAATATGCTCCGTCTGACTTGTGACCCATTCAAGGTGACCAAATGGCCAGGGCATAAAGAGGAGACGTCGAATCCCGAGGTGAGCGAGGCCTGTCGCTTCTCCCGTTTCTGATCGTTTCAATGATTTAGATCCCGACAATTGTGGTGTACCACCGACCAAACTTTATTGGTTGTGGGCCGCAAGCCCCAGACTTCAAACATCAGCCTGGTTACATATCTGAGCGGTCTTTCCCCGTGAGACTCGTCTCGACGACTTACCCCTTGCTAACAAAGCTCTCAGCGATATCTCAATGTTCTTGGTACAGATGAAGAAAAGATGTTGCCGCCGCCTAGGGCCCCTCTCGAGCAGATCTATCGAGACTTCTTGCGCTACATGTACGATGCGACTCGACTGGCCTGTCAAGGTGCTATATCAAACGGAGCAAAGCTCTGGGACGAGCTACATGGCGTTATGGAGATTGTATTCCTGACTCCGCCGTCTTGGGGGGATGCTCAGAAAGACTTTGTTCGTCGAGCCGCTGCCGAGGCTGGTCTGTGCGACATGGAGAGAGCTGGTGATGCAATTTTATTCACCCCCAATCCTTATCCACTTCTTCATATTACGAGCGAAGGCTTTCGACGCGTTCAGTTGTCCGTCGGGGAGATTGTTGGCATTGTAAATGCTGGTGCGTCGCTTTCACATATGTCAACGGGACTAATAGTTTTCTAGAGCATAACGTGTCCGATTTGGATTTCTACTCCTGCCAGGAGACAGGTCCGGAGCTCGTGCTGCAATACCAGCGACCGGCTGCGATGAGCAATTCATCGAACACACTGGCAAGTCTGATGATATGTTCTCTCGTCTACCGCTGAGTATGTAGCCTGGGATGAAAGCCATAGGATCTGCGTTGCAGGAAGCGTGGAGCAGCTCACATTCTATGTTCAAAGACACCGACATTGACTGCCTTTTGACTGCCTGGAGGGATCGCGTGCGTTTCCCTTCTTTACGAGGACTACCCTTACCAGTCCTCAGTATTTGGAGACATTTGACGGGGAAACGGCGACCAACTTTGGTCTGCCAATCTCTGAACGCAGTCTCAGATCATTGCATCTCAACCCGAGTCAGATGCGCGATATCTTTTCACACTACGTAGACGCGCTTGTTGAAGCTATTGAGCGCTTCTCCCCACGTCCCAAAGTGCGTCTCTCCCACAGGACTCTGAACGCCACTGAGCTATCTAGTATATCCTGGCCACCGGGGAACTCTTCCTCTCCCCTTACTTGGCAAAGGCACTCACTGCGAAATGCGGGCCGCTCGGTGTGACTTTGGTACCTCTGGGAGGCAATACGTGAGTACATTGACAAATTTCACCTTTCTGACTGGGCTTACGCTTCTCAAGGATGCTTGTGTACGTATAACGCATGCCAGACCCGCATGTTCCCATCCTCATGTTCATACAGAGAAGCCGCAGTACTATGGTGCGCTGCGAAGATTTCAACGCGGCCACAAGACCAAGAAGGCCTCAGCCAACAACAACTCGACGAACAAAGAACCGAAGGATGGTCCGAGGCTGGGCCCGCATCGACGTCGGCGACTAGCTACTATGGAGAGCAGAATCAATCTGGGCACCAGGAGGCAATGGACAAAAAGGCGGGTTTCTCACCCATTCAAGAGGCTCCTCCTCATTACGATGATGTCGGGAACCATGTTTCGCCGTCTCAAGCTGCAGGAGGGCCGGCTGTCTCAGAAGAACTCCAGCGACTGAGACTGGAGCTTGAAGAACTCCGCGCAGGGCGTACTCCCGACAGCAGCACGACCTCTCCAAGTACACCTATATCACCACCAGATGTCAAAACTGTCCATAGGTTCTCCTCGATGTTCAAGAGGTCTGCCAAAGGCTCCTTGGGGAAGTCACCCGTAGTTACTCAAGTTGAGACGACGTAAGGGCAGCCAAGTTTCATAAAGTAGATCATTTCTTAATCAACTATGCCATTTTCCTGCCAAGTCATTCGGAGCCACCAGGCGTAATTGAGGAATATCTATAGTTCTGAAAGAACATTTATATGTACTGAAATATGGTTATCGATGTCCAAACTTGTCTTTGGTATGTGCCTCGCCGCCAAACTCGCCGAGAACCAATCTTCGACCCAACGACAATGAGCGAACAAACGGCGGGCAGCGGCTCGTCGACGCAGGGCCCATCAGTGCACTCGTCCTTGGAACGAAAAGTCGAACAACGGCTAGTGCCCACAAGCTCGTTGCAACCGGGCGTCCTAGACGTACTCATCGCCTGGCGCACGTCGCACGTCCAAAAGCTGAAACGCGCATACGCTGCCGACGCATCCATCTCGCCTGAACAGAAGAAATATTTGTCGAGTTTACCGGATAAACCTGATTGGAAGACGTCGGGGGTAGTGGACGTCCGTCAACTACCGCCGTTTGTCGATGTAGGGGATGCGAGTGTTGGGAAAGTGTTGAAAGAAGTCAAGTTGGAGGATGTGGACGTTGGGTTGGCCAAAAAGGTGACCCAGGGTGTGAGCGAGGGATTGGACCGAACGCTCAAGATGTCGACAGCGTCGAAAGGTATTTGAGCGGCTTTGAAGAGTGTCTGGTGGATGTTAAGCAATCTTTTATATTCTAGGAAAGTCTCAAGGTGGCATGTTTAGCCGTCTTTTCGGCGATGCAAACGAGTCGGGTGCACAGAGTTGGATCCGTCGGTCAAAAGGAATACTTTCCACCTCCAAAGGACAAGCACCACCCCATCAAGGTCTCAACTGAACATGAGGCGCGAGAAATGACAAAGAATGAGCGGGATGAGGTCATTCAAGCCCTCAAGCATGGTCAAGTAGCAATGTCAAAGGGTCTGAGCACGTCGCCCCTCGGTGCGGCTGCACTCGGGGTTGGTCTGGGTGGCTTCGGCGGAGTGGTTGTTAGTGCGTTGCAGAATGCAGTTCAGCCGCACAACCATGGATGGAAAGGAATCTACACGAGAACAGGATCGACAATTTTCGCTTTCGGTAAGTGTTTTTTCACGAATTCTTGCAGTTTATTAATCCTATTAGCGCTCGGCGGTGGAACGTACGGGCTCATGGATGCGTACATGAAGCAACGGACGGGCAAAGACGATGCGACGACCAAGTTTACGGCGGGCTGCGTCGCTGGGTTCATGGTTGGAATGACCAGTACGTACATTAGCTCAAAATCTTTCCATTTTGTCTTACTATTTATGAAGCCGGTCGGTCGATCCCCGCTGCACTCGGGGGTTGTGTGTTCCTGGGTACACCCATGGCCGTCTTGCAAGAACAAGGAGGGTCGATCCTCGGTGACGGCAAGTTTGAACACGCATCGTTGCAAGGCCAGATTTCGCAGCGCATGTCGACGCTGTTCAAGACGCCTAAACCACTCTTGACGGCAGAGCAGCAGTCGGCAAGGGATCGAGAGGTGGAAGAGTTACTTGCATTGGAAAAGCTTCGCGGAAAAGTGATGAGCCCAAAGTTGCGAGAACTACTAGAAGAGCGAGTCGAGCGTGCAAGCCACTAGACGAGAGGATCAGTGGGTAAGTACCCTGGTCTCGTTGGAGAATGACGACAAAGTGTTTACCGGCTCTCTAAGGACGGCTCGAAGCGAGTTGGCGACCGACCTGGATCTGGACCACATGGGATGCGCTGGATCGCTGCCTGCGGGAGCGAACCAAACGTCCAAGGCTAGCGAATAGTCGACGGCTCCGTGTTTCGTTTTCGGCGGGTGGTGGCTGCTGTAGAAGAGGGTTCTGCCGTAGGAATAGACAAGGTTTCGCATGTCCGGCAGCTTTTGGCTTTTGGCGTGTGCTGAGTTGTTCAGGGGTCAAGAGTATCCACAGGGTGTGGCTGAGGATAATTACTGGAAAGTGGAAGTCAAAAAACTCGGGAGTTGGCCACGAATTTGCTTCAGAGGAGTGAATGGGCTTGACGGAGTGGCATCGGCAGCGGAAGATCTGGGTGTATTGTCGCCTCGAAGACGCAAATGGCGGTTGTGACTTGTACCGCCCACCAGTTTGACAAGCTGACAAGGATCAACTCGCCAAAGTCCAAGAACATCCGAGAACTGGCTTTTGTGATGATCATGAGCTCATTCGCGCGCTGTTCTCCGGACAGGTGATCCAGAGCCAAGCACGGGAATTGACAGTCCCGATTGGTGCGTCGCGTCTCATTTTTTGACATGTCCCGCTCGTATCAGTGCGCATTTTCTGGTGGCTTTTGCGATTAGTCGTCCAGGCGAGACGTAGTCTACGCTGGGTGCATCATATTCTATTATGCGGGAGATCACGCCTGCGGCAAATGAACATGAGCATCTTCGAGGCTTCAATTCCTGGGAACCTGAAAGCTCTAGCGATCCGTTGCCTCGAACAAGCGCGTTTGGCATCGACACTTGACAGTATATAAAGCAAACCACACGGTCTACCCACGCTTATTTCTACTTCCACTAATGCTATATAACCGCCCCCTTGGAGTGCCCCTTGGAGCTCAACAAGCCTGCTCTCTCCCAGCTTGCAACTCGTACGCTCGGCTTCGTGTGCCCCGTATACCACATTCCTTCTACAATGATCTCGACTGCTGCTCTCCTTACTCTCGTCCCAGCCGTCCTGGCTATCCCCAGTAACATCAAGAGGACCGGTCCCGATGGCGCCTCTGTGCTCTCGACCATCGTCGCTGGAACCACGACTTACTACTCGCGTGGATGCTACGATGAGCTCAAGTGTGAGTTCAAGTGCCTACTTTCCATGTCTGCCCGCGTATTGACAGGTTCCCCCCTTTCCGCCCAGCCGGTCAACATGCTCTCCAGCACGAGATTACCTCTACCCTCACTTCCATCTCCGCTACTACTTGCGTTGTCGGCTGTCAACTCGCTGGCTACTCCATCGCCGGTGTCATGAATGGCAACCAGTGCTTCTGCGACAATGCCATGTCCCCCGACGCTCCAGAACTCGACGCCGAGCAATGCGACTCTGCTTGCTCTGGTAATTCTCTCGAGGTATGCGGTGGTGTCTGGCACTATGACATTTATTATACGTCGTCTACCGGCGATATCCCTGCACCTACCCCCGTCACCCAGGTCACGACTGGTGGCCAGAACTGGGTCAACCTTGGGTGCTACGTTGATCAAGTCTCGTGCCGCAGTCTCCCCGACTGGATGTTTGCCGCTGACAACATGACCCCGAGCTCTGCGCAGCGACCTGCAAGGACGAGGGCTATGCCGTTGCTGGTATCGAATGGGGCCGGTACGTCTCTATTCACACGTTTCTTCGTTCAAGTACTGATAGCTCACATAGCGAGTGCTACTGCGGTAACACCATCTACAACCCGACGCTCGCACCCCTCAGCGAATGCAACCAAGCCTGCTCAGGAGACTCTACCAAGGCTTGCGGAGATCAGGACCGCATCTTGTTCTACACTGTCGATGGAAAGCAGCCCAACACGGCCAGCAACAGCTGTGGCCCGAGCTCTTCATCCTCGACCGCATCTTCCAGCATTTCCACGTCCATCTCCTCGTCTATTTCCTCGTCTTACAGCTCTTCTAGCTCGACGACAATGCAGCCCACGACTACTCGCCCAACTACGGCCAGCTCGAGCGCGACCAAGCCTTGCACAACCTCCTCAACTACTCCTAAGCCGACCACCACCAGGCCCTGCACGACTTCTACTACTCCAAAGCCGACTACTACAAAGCCATGCACAACTTCGACGCGCCCCACAAGCACACCGACGCCTCCCAAGCCCCAGCCAACATGCGGACGTCCAAACAAACACGATGGATACATTCATCAGGGCTGTTACAACGAGAACCCATGGTGGCGCTCGATCAACCAATACTCGTTTAGCTCCAACTCGATGACCCCATCAATGTGCTCTGACAAGTGCTTCAGCAAGGGATTCAAGTATGCCGCTCTCGAAAAGGGTACTGATTGCTACTGCGGTAACAATTGCCCTACGTCGCAGGCTCCCTCGAGCCACTGCAACAAGCCATGCAAGGGTGACAGCCAGTGGATCGGTGGTGGCAATAGCGGAAAGATCACCGTCTACAAGTCGGTCATCCTCGGCTATCCCCGCTGGGCATGGCCTTGGGGATGGAACTAAGCGCACCGTTTCCCGTATTCATCGCCCGTTTTTGAGGGGTTTCATCCACCTCGAATGGATTCATCGGTAAACCGCAGAACCAAACCCAGAAATCGCTTACTTTCTTTTTGGAAACCCCAAATTTGTGTCAACCATATTTACATCCTTACACCAGCTACTTATCGATGCCGACCATTTTCTAATGTTGCGGACATCCTTCAATGCTTTCTTTACCGATCTACTCCCCTCCTAGTTTGTGCTCACCCTTCACTTCTTCCTCGTCGTGTCGGTGCGCCATAGCCCTCCCTCTCCCACTTTGTTGCCCTTCACTTCGTCTGCGAGTCGCTGCACACACCCCCACGTATCCTTGTTTCATTTTCTTGTTCTACCGCTGCAGCTCGTCTTTCGAGTTTAGGCAACGTCCATTCGCTTTGAATTACACTCGATGAAGCATATTGTTGCAAAAAAATGTCGTGAATTAGCGTACCCCTCAAATCGACGACAATTGCAAGAGTCGGTTATCGCCAAGGTGCATCCGGTGTCGAATCCGCTTTGACCCTGTAGATCCTCGGAGTCATGGAAAGAACGAGCTTCGTGGGCGGTCACGCGCGCCAAAGTCTGTGGGTGGAGATGTGCGTCATGCCTTGGCCAACACTCAAAGCGATAAACCTTAGACTCTACCATCTCTCAGGTCGTCATTATACTCGAAAGGAGCTCTTGTAGGCTCAAATTCCGGCTCCATTTTGATAAGAGATTCACGACGGCCATTCCACATACGAATACGCACCTTTACGGTTCACCAGAGTGAAAAATACGATTAAAACTGAAGACTTTGAGCAGTCTGTTTCAATCTGACGACTCTATGACCAGCAGGCTACTCCCACCACACCAACGCACGCTCGGGTTTCTCCTCTGTCTCGTCCTCCTCATCGCACTCGTAAACATCATCTTCACAGGGCTGACGCTATACGATGGACGCGTCACGTCCAATGGCTTCCCGTCTGAGATATACAAAGGTAAGAGGCCGCAATGGGAGGGACAAACGCACTCACAAATCCAATAGCCGCGATAATAGTCTTGCTCGTCGCTGGATTTTGGACCGTCCTTGTCGGGACGGTCATGTTCATCTTGGCTATCGGTGCAGATTTGGCAGCTGCTGGTGTAGTTACGTGCGTGCGCCTTTTGCCCTACTCTGAAGAGTGATTAATCAATACATCCCTCTAGCGCACTCTTCTTCAGCACCTTTGGCTTGCTCTCGACGGGCCTTTGGATTGTTTCCGGTCTCCTCATCAAAAAGGCTCACCTCTCGAATACCTCTGACACGTCTTCTGCGACTTGGACATGTCCGCCTGGGCTTCGGTACCCATGGGCTCGATGTCGATTCATCGGCGAGATGGAAATTTTATCCTACGTCCTCACGGGATTGTGTGGTGCATTCACGCTCTTGTGTATCGCGTGGGTGATTCGGAGGGTCATTCTTCGGACGGTAAGTGCGCTCAATCCTCGAGAGTGGAACAAGATTGACAATGGCTTCGCAGCGCCACCTACGCGTCTAACGTCATCGCTGTGAGGGAGAGGACCAAGCACGAGATGAAGCCAGAGAACCAAGCGTAACGAGGGTGCGGAGAGCGAGGATGAAGAGTGCGGAGACCATTTGTGGAG
This sequence comes from Serendipita indica DSM 11827, assembly GCA_910890315.1. NCBI lineage: Eukaryota > Fungi > Basidiomycota > Agaricomycetes > Sebacinales > Serendipitaceae > Serendipita > Serendipita indica. The sequence continues at coordinate 174,564 of CAJVGD010000018.1, read as the reverse complement.
GCAAGCTCCCCAGAACGCGTCGGTCGCCTGCCGCGAAACAATCGCACGCTTCTTCAAGCGACTCTTATCCCCATTATCCTCTTCACCTACAACAGCACGTCTACCGTCCGCGCCGTACACCTTTCACGATACCCGACAAGGTAGAGGCCCACGTTTACCCCCTCATCATGTGGCGCTCGGCTTCGAAAGTCCACATTGCGGACCTCCAGGACTCGCCGGCGGCTCTAACGTCCTCTTCTGCCTGAAGTATGGGGCCATCGGTGAGGACAACCGCTTCAACCACTCTAATTGTCCAGCCGGTTCACGAGTTCAGCTTCCACAAGCCACGCCGTGTCCGAGTCCTTGGATGACGGTGCAGAAGGGCTGACAGGGACATCCTTGTAAATATTCGACAAATGATTGTTTGTCGGGAGACGATGAATAAATATTGGTGGACGACGCTATTCGCTGCGGATTCTTTTGATAGAGCTAGAGATGTTCTTGACCCGCCAGCCGTCCTCCGTCCGGAAGACGCAGAGCTCTGTTAGGTCCAAGGTGATGCCAACGCCGACAAACTATTGATCTCATTGTCTTTCGAGGAGCCCAATATCTTTGAAAAGAGGCTCACTCTATTGATATACACCGATAATACAACTACACCTTTGCCGTTCCTCGGCGAAAGAAGGACTAGGAAAATTGTGACGACGGAAGTATACAGGAATGGTACGGCGAGATAAACGAGATGAACCATGAAATCTTTCATGGATAGCTTGGTGGGCAGTGACAAGGCTGCCCGTATGGGTGACTTCTACCTGAGAAGTCAAATGGTGTATGCCCTTTCGGGACGCGACAGCTTGTAGGCTACGAAGTCGACAGGAGGTAAGCCTACCGTATTGATTCAGTCAAGTTAGAAACAACCGACTCCTACTCACAGCCTGTTTCTCCATCTTTGGATGACGGGCACTCGACGGTCATTGCCATTGACAAATCAGACCAGCGAACAGTGGACCTAGTGCTCATTCTTGTGTTCCTGATGGCAGCAGGCTGGAGTCCCATCATTTTGACATACTCTGGGGCCCAAACTTCCGGTCCTACCCATGAGGCGGAATCGTCAACCAGCCCAGCTAGTCCCAACTCCGCTGTAGAAGGCTCTGCCAGTCCATAGAATTGTCGCCAAATGGCCCAATCTTCTTCGTCCCATCCGCGCGCAAACATTGAAAACGTACGCTCCGGACCACGCCGCTCCCATCTCCGTTTGAGGTACATGTAGCAACGTGGGAAGAATCTAAGGAAAACCAGGACGAGAAGGATAACGAGAGCCACGGGAATCGAGCCTCCAGCATCGCTATTTTGTTGCTCCGAACCCTCGGGGTGATCATCGCCAGCGACCAACGCTGTGCTCGAGACAGAGAGAGAATATCTGGTCGACGAAGCCGAGATTGGTGACGGCGGCTCAGTAATCCGCACGGTAGGGGCGAGGCCGTTGACGGCGGTGCGGTCATTCATGGAGGGGTCCGGGTTGAACACTGGAATCATGGGCGTGACGATTGCAACGGAAATTTGCTCAGTGGTAAGTTTCGTTGTGATATTGGTTAGCTGAGCGATGGCAATCGTTGATATAGCCATCAAGCAAGGATGGGTAGGGGTCGTAGTGAGAGCAATAGACGTCGGCGTAGGGTCGTGCACACTTGTGATCGGTGTCAAGGAAGTGTAAGAATGGGTGATCTCAAGATCTACAGAATAAAGTCAGCCGAGGTTTCCTCAAACATAGACCACTCACTCATAAACACGGGTGCAGTGATTCCAGGTCTGTTGAGACAGCCAAATTAGACGCCAGAAGATGAAAAGATAGCTGTGTATTTTGTGTAAATTTTTGAGTTTGTTCCGCGCGCACGCCCGGCATGGACTGACCTGGAATGGAAATAGTGGTGGCGAGCGGTTCCGCAATGTACTTGGTAGTCAGAACTGATGCCCCAGGCACAATGAGGGTCGCATTGCTGGTATAGGTGTCCAAACGTTCAGGACTGGACCCTGCGCGCGGTGCAGACCCTTGGGCGACTGCGCTGAGGGCGACGACGAGTCCAGACAGGACGTAAAGTTTGTTGAATGCGTAATACATTCGTTTGGTGATATTTTGAGAGTGGTAATCGTGTTTAATGGATTGAAGACGATGTGGTCAGGTCTAAAAAGTGCACCCTGTTTGTTCGCCAAATTACACCTTCTTTCTACATTGAACACAGACTAACTTGCGATTTTGTGGCCTCTCAGCGGTGAATAGACACTCCCTACTGACTTGGCCCTGGATTCATTGAAACAGACAAAGCGAAGGCTGTCAAGCGTGAATCCTCTAATGTAATTTATATTAAATTGACTCGAGAGTCATTCACTGACAAATACTTCTCAAGCTGCATGAATAGCAGCCTGGACTATTTCTTGTAGACCCTTCTCGAGACTTCACTCTGTGTCGGCTCAAATTATTCGAATATCCAATCTCTTGCTCTTTTTACTTCAATGTATTAATATGACACACCCACTTCAGCGAACAACGGACGGAGCAAAGTACTAACATAACAGCCAATCAATTCGTTCTCGCACATCTTGATCCCAACCTCGAATGTGGCAAGCTTGCAACCAAAATAATGATATCGAACAGAGTGAAATTAGCTTATCTTTCTCTTCTTCTTCAAGTAATCTGGCACCAGATCTTCTCCAAGATGTATCCACCAGTTTTATAGCTGCTCGGCGAAAACCAATTATACACTTCAACTCCCAGCGTAGAATACTCCACTTCACTTCTCAGTGCGGGAGACTAGGGCTCATCCGCAAACAGTTGGAGCCAAGTTTTATTCAAGCGCTGTCCAATAAACTCACCATTGGTAGTCAATCGCATTGTTTGCAGAGGATATTTTGTTGCAGTCAGCTTTATCACCGAATTGAACGGGTTTTTGTTTATGCTATCGCTTTCTTTCTTACAGTATCAGGACGACACTCCCGAAAGAGGCAAGGTGGACGTTGATTCTCTTTGAGAGTGACATGAATATCGTCCTACTTGAGGGTTATCTACACTATGCTCAGTGGTACTTTCCAATGGCTGTCAATCGGATTGCAGCTGTTAGGCAACTCCTAGTCCGGACGTCTCATATATCCTCGAGGTTTCTACTCACTATGTTGCTATTTAGCCCATTAGATATCACATTCTGTAAACATCTTTGAAACAGAGGCTCGACTCTATTCATAGATACCTATAAGGTTACTACACTTTCGCCGTCGCTACGATGAAAGACGACTATGAGGAAAATAGAAACAGGACAAACGTATACAGGATTCCTACAAGGAAATGAACGAGGCGAACCAATGAAATCTCAGATGGAAAGCGCAGTGGACAGTAAAGACTGCCTTACTGAGACTTGTGGACATAAATGTGTCCAGGAAGTCAGACCGAGTATGCATTTTCTGGCAGTGATAGCTTATAGGGCATGTCGACCTCGGGTAAATCGCTATCCTCCAAAGTCAGCCAGCTCAAAGACAATTTATTTCCACTCACGATCAGAGTGCTCGTTGTTGAATGGTGACGCCCCGAATATCGCTCCAAATGACAAATTGGACCAACGAAGAATAGATCGCGACCTCGTACTTGGGCTTCGGGTGACAGCCGGCTGGACTTTCATCATTTCGACGTACTCTGGAGCCCAAATTTCAGGTCCAATCCAAGAGACCGAGTCATCGAGAGTTTCACCCAGTATATGTCGTCGATATATAGCCCACATTTCATCGTCCCACTCGGCCGTAGTCATTGCAAGCGCCCTTCTTCGTCGGAGGTATTTATACAAGTATGAGATCCCTCCGAGGGCGAGTAGGCTAAGCAATATCACTAATGCAGTGGGAGCCGATTTTCCGGAGCCGCTTCCCTGACTTTCAGAGTTTGACTCAGGCTGCCTGTCGGTCGGGATGGACGCCGTGTCCGGGAGAGGATGAGAAGAGTTATCCGAGCAGTCCATGAATAATAATGGTTGCAACTCTGGATCATGAACAAGAGTGATGTGGTTGTTAACGCCGGTGTGGTTGTTCAAGGTTGACGGAGTCGAATTGGGGAAAGGAACTTTGGAAGTGAAGGGCACGGACCACGCTCGCTCGGTGGCTGATGCCATTGGGATATAGACCAATCCACCCGTTGGAGTGTAGACTGATGCAGCAACGGAGGTGGTTGATAACGTCATCTTCCAGCGGGAGGAAGCGCGTGTCGTTGTAACAGCTGGGGAGGTAGGCGTCATGCCGTGTGCGGTTGAGATTGACATAGCAGGAGTAGAAGAATTCACGATGCCCAAGTCTTCCAGGCTGTCTACGAAGCAATATCAGTCAAAGCGTTCTCGAGGGTGAGCGACAGACCGATAGACGCGGTCATCCCAGGTCGAGTGGGACAATCGCTTTGGACACCGAGTGAAGTAGAGATGGCTGTAAATTTTATCGAATATTTTGAGTATGCCCCGCCCCCACAGCGCGGCATCGACTGACTAGGAAACGTGGTATAAGGGGCGATCGCCAGGAGGGTCCCGTGGGTAGTCAAGCTTGGTGCCTGAGACCTGATGGAGGTGTGATTGCTAATAGACAAGTTGATTTGACCCAGTGTAGAGTGTGCGCCAACGAAGGAGACTTGTGTGAGTGCGTTGAAGACGCAAAGTCCTCCAAAAAAGACACAAATTTTATAGAACGTATTAAGCATTCTTATAGAGGTGCTTTGAGAGTGGTAATTGCGGTGACTCGAGTGGACAAGATCGTGGTCGAGTCGAAAAGATGTGATTTGTTTGTTCGCCACATTCCACTTTATTTCTGGTCTGCACGCAACACACCTTTCCATTTTGTGGTCTCTCACCGGCGAATGGAGAGTTGGCCATAGACTTGATCCCCATTTATTAGACAGGACGGAACAGAGCGCTGTCGCATGCAGAAATTGAGCCCTCTGTATGATAATATACTTCACGCATTGGTTCTGAATTCAGAGCTATGTATCATCTGTCCGCACTTTGGACCCTGATCGCCGCCCATATTTCTCCCCGTCACAGTCAGCACGTCGACAGAAATGTCCGGATAATTGGTGAAGAACAGAGAATTGAGGTTTCATCCCTACGACGGCGCCGGCGAAGCCGATGTTCGTACCTAGTCAGGACCTCAGCTGTGAAACATATCTCGGTAGAATCTAGCGATACCTACCGATATAGTAAACGAGAAAGCAAGGAGTTCTTCCCACCTCCTCGGGCTTTCTCTTTTTGATGAATTGTAGGTAGTACGTGAAAGCTTGCAGATGCGCGGCTGCCTTAGAACTCGTCACATCATCTTTTGCTTCTGTGATGATGAGGGGATGGCCGTCTATCTGGAGGTGGCCATCGGTGGTATAAGCCATGTTAGAGACAAGGGATGCTTCCAACTTTATCCCATATTCCTCTGAAAACAAAGATCTGAGTTTGTATGCACGGTCGCCCTCATTTCTGTATTCCATCAACATTGCCTCCTGAAGGTTATTGAACAAACGATTCTCCTCTGCAGTTGGCCGATGTGTCTGGTAGCTGTCTAAGAATTTTCCAAAAACTTCATGGAGGAGGGAAATGGGGATTGTCTCCGGGTCAGCAGTAGGTCGGTTGACGTCGATTTTCCCCTTATAGTGTGCGAATAGTTCCTTCGGAGAGGCGGAGGAAGGGGCAAGAGAGCGAGCTATCTTCAAGGATTCAAGGATCTTTCTTCGCTTCGCATCTGGGCCTTTGTCGTCCTCGCGCTTCCTCTTTACTGTGCCAAAGAGAGTTCTTATCAGCAAAAACAAGAGTTCTGCAGCAAACGCCTACTCACGAAGCTCATCATGGGGCGACGCGGAGCACCTGACGAGGATATGCACCATTTTCGCTGGCGGTGGTGATGCGTAGTACTCGTAGATGGGGTAAGTTGCACGGAGCGGCGAACCCAGGTCCTTGCTTTTCTCCTCGATTTTCTGGGTAAATCGCCTTTATCCGGTATGTCTACCTGGAATAAAGCCAGTTCGGTCGGGCTCGCACCCGCGTAGAGGGGCAATAATGATTGAATTTGTTGCCGGAGTTTAGCGATTGTGGAACGCTTCGAGATCGTGGCACATCCTATCTGCTCTGGGTCGTCACTATCGATGAAAACGAGCTCATACTCCTCCGGCTCGTTTGCCATGGCGGGTGGATAACGTGGTTGGAATCGAGATGCCGCGGCCAAACCCAAACCATACTGTCGCTGGTTCGCTTGGTTGCTCGTGAAGAGGCTACCATTATTTTCCAATACATTTATCACACTTTTTCGACGCCTCAGCTTGTGGTCAGGATTCTGTTGCAGGCAATAGGGATATTTGCCTCAAGCGTAGCGTGATTCAAGTCGTATCGTGTGTATTTACTACAGTTCTCCCCAAATTTACATAGCCTCTGCATTTCGACCCGGTCGAATCGAGACGCACTAGGTCTTTCTTGTCTCTCCATAGAATCTCGGAAACCCAACTTTCATCTCCCGCGCAAAGCATGCGCTCAAATGACACTCCACGCGTAACATTACCAACCGCAAATCTGGCCAAGGGGCCCAGCCGCACCAGACATCCATGCTTCTGTGCGATTCAGTGACCAAATTGGAAGGTTTGAGGCTTCTTCGCGTTCGTATATTAGCTTTTTTCGACGACGGACGAGCGGCTAGAGTCACGTTCATCGTCGGCTCGTTCACCTGCAACCCGCTCCATCGCAAATTCTTCAACCTTGTCCTTCATGAAGTTAACCAGCTCCTGTTAACCAGAAGGTTCACTGTCACCCACAATCAGAGAGGGAAGTATCCCAATAAAAGCAGTTTCGGGCGTCTGAGCCCTCGCAATGCTATCTCCTCGAGCACTCTTGCTTACTCGCGTACGTATCGCCCCATTTTCTTGAAAGCAAAGTTGACATACTGTGTAGTGTGTTCAGCCATTCTCTACCAAACACTAAAGGTATTCTCGCGCGAGGCTCTGCTATTCATCAGTCTACTCATCGCTAAGGAAGGCTGCTCGTGACGTATTTTGGGCGGACAGCTCGGACAATAATGGGGTCCTGCCTGGACACCCTTGTGCGATATCGTGCAGATTTGTGACAATTCGTGAAAGAATGTGCAGATTTGTGACGATTTGTGACACTTGCAGTGCCAATTCGTGCCAATTCGTGCCGATCTGTGCCAATGGTCGTGCAAAATAGTGCGCAACAATGCCAGTTTGCGTGCAAGGATGAGTGAAAGATCATTTTTGAAGCATTTCATCTGTCACACCGGCCAGCACGACCTCGTCGTGCAAGTTTGTGACGGATTGTGCCCGGTGCTGTGAAAGATTGTGCCCAGTGCTGTGAAAGATTGTGCCCGGTCTGGTGACAGATCGTGCCCAGTGCCGTGATAGATCGAGTGCTACCCTTTAACAGCATTCTACGGCCTCTATATTGCCAAATAAAGCGTACTATAATGACAATTGTTCAAATAACCAAAGAATACCGCCGGAACTGAACCCGAATACCCATGCATGATCATGACGGATGATGTGAAGATCTGTAACGTCTGGAGTGAACATTTGTGACAGTTGGAGTGCACATTTGTGACGGTCGGAGTGAAGCCCACCACCCGTCACAATTTTTTGGGCGGACAGCTTGGACAATAATGGGGTCCTGCCTAGACACCCTTTTTGCATTGTGCATCGGTATAGCTGGACGCGTGGCGCGTCGGTGACCTTAGTTTGGCGCCGACCCATCTATGAAGGAAATGCTTCTGGCCACAGTACCGGATATCCGACGTGGACGAGAATGGTGAATGAAGAGAGTGCGGAATGAAGAAATCATATTGTATCCGGCAGCAACTCAGGGCAATCAGCCAGCAAGTATTGGTTGCACACAGCCTTGATATTGCCTCCCTTATCCATCCATCTTCTCAGCAGACTTCATAAACCCCACTGACAACATAGTGGGGCTCGCCACCTCCCAGATGCACAATGTGGGCCCGCAAAGACAAGGATAATGGTCTCCGAATTCTCAGCATAGGCACGTAAACCATAATTCGAGTCGTTTCGGGTACTCATACATTGCGTGGGGTAGATCGTGGTGGTATACGCGCACTTTCACAGCTCATCATCCTCAAGGAGCTCATGAACCGACTCGAAGTAGACCTGAATCTACAGGAGACGCCTCTTGTCTGCGATTACTTTGACATTATCGCTGGCACAGGCTCGGGCGGGTTCGTACCACCGCAATAACGTGAGAGGCGGTCCGATTGACTAACACGTCAAATAGTCTCATCGCGGTTCTCCTCGGGCGTCTGTGTCTTACCGTAGACCAGGCCATTGAAGAATTTGTCGGGTTGTACAAGTCCGTTTTCAACGATCGCAAGGACCCTGGAAAGGAGGATGCTTTCAAGGCGACAAAGCTAGAGAGTAAGGTCGAAGATATTCTGGGGCGGTATGGGCTACCACCAGATGCCAAACTCGACGGCAAGGACAGCCTGAATGGCAAGTGCAAAGTGTGCGTCACAGGTCGATACTTCGACGGAACGCTGACCATATCTGCATCTTTTAGCTTCGTATGTGCAGTCTCTACGTCCAACCTGGATGCCTGTCAACTCTTTCGGACATACGACGCACGTACCCGGATTGACTGCACCATTATTGAAGCCGTGCGCGCTACAATGGCTTCTCCCTCGTTTTTCAAACCCGTTGTCATCGGCCCGAAGGACTTTGCACAAGAGTATATTGGCGGGAGTATTGTCTGCAATAACCCCTCGCGCCAACTCCTAAAGGAGGCGCGCACTGTCTTTGGAGACGACAGGCGACTGGCGCTCATACTCAACGTTGGTGCAGGGAGACCGCAGGTACTCTCGCTTTCTCAGGCGGTCGAGGGAGATGTCGCTATGGACGACGTCGTTACGGTGCTCGAGAGCATTGCGGTCGACTGTGAGACGATGGCAGACGAACTGGGCCACCAGTTCTCAGAAGTTGGCGTCTATTATCGACTTTCTGTCGACAGAGGGATGGAGACAGTTGGGGTACATGAATGGCGCGAGTTTGAAAAGGTCGCCACGCACACACAGGCATATCTTCAAGGTCCAGTGGCAAACCGATTGATTGAGCTTTGCCTTCAGTCCTTGAAGGCTCCCATTGGATCCATCACCTTACAAGAACTCAGTAAGCCGATCATCTCCCGCATATGCCCTCAATGACCCCCAGTAGACCAATCCGCTTTGTCTATTACTAGGTTCAAAGGCTTGCCTCCACTCACCCCATACTTTGTGATGAGGCCTGAAGTCTGGAACGCGATGCAGACGAGTCTCATTGCAAAGTCGGCAGAAGAGAACGCTAGAATTCAACGAATCTTTGTTATTTGCGGAATGGGAGGTAGCGGGAAGACCCAGCTATCGATTCGGTTTGCAAAGGAGTATCATACAAGGTGAGACGAAAAGCCAAAACCAATCTCATAGTCTGACCCGTTGCTAGCTACTCACACGTCTTCTTCCTTGACGGAAGCTCTGAAGCGACCATCCGAGGCGATCTCCAAGCAGCCATTCGATCACAAGGCACAGGCTTCTCGCAGCAAACAGCCGACGATTCACTCGCCTTTCTCGCCCGTAAACAAGCCGGATTCAGCTGGCTCCTCATCTTTGACAACGTCGACGATCCAGCCATCGACTTGCGCCAGTTCTTCCCTCAATGCGACCATGGCGCTATCATTGTCACAACACGCAACCGTGACCTCGCTCAACTCGCGACCACGATGCATTGGCAGCTTGGACCTATGACGGACGACGAAGCTGTTGACGTGCTCTTACGTTCTGCGCATCGTCCATTCCCACCTACAACAAAGGACGCAGAAATTGCGTTGGGAATTGTCCGTGGATTGGGACATCTTCCCGTTGCACTTGTGCAAGCTGGAAGCTATTCTTTCCGCATGCACTGCTTTGAGAGGTATCTTGATCTTTACAATTCTAACCGGAGCAAGCTACTCCGCGACAAGGCGACATCTCAGCTGGATCATTACCATCATAGCGTGTACGCCGCTATCGACACGTCGTATGCCGCATTACCACAAGGAGCAAAGGAGCTCCTACACGTTTGCGCATTTCTGCACAATACAAGCATCCCGCGGGCCATGTTCTCCATTGGCGCCAAGTCTGATTTTCTCTACGAGGCGGATGTGTACGACGTACCACGCATACATTCAAACAAGCACGTTGCCCAGCTACTACGTTCAGCCTTTTACGAGGATGGCCAAAAATGGGACGAGATGCACTTTCACGAGATTCTCCATTCGCTTCAAGTCTTCTCGCTCGTCTCGACTGTACATGCTTCCAATGAAGCCTTTTTGCACTTCCACCCTCTGGTACACTCATGGGCACGAGATTCGCTCACGTCGAGGGACGATGTATTACGGTATAAAGCAATGGCTGTCCGGTTACTCGTATGCTCGACTGGCGCAGATCACTGGATGTTGCATCGCTACTTGATGCCACATATTCTTGAGATTGTCGAACACGGCGACTTGCATCCAAACGACAATTCTGCGTTTGCAAAGGTCTTGGCTGAAGCGGGTGTCTATGAGGATGCGCTCAATCTGCGGAAAGAAGTCAAGAGGGCATGTCGAATGTGGAATGGGGCACGGCATTGGCGCACCCTCGATGCATTGGCGAATCTGGCGGACACATATTGTAAGCAAGGGTCGTGGGCAAAGGCAGCCACACTGTCGAGTGAAGTGTGGGAGTTTCGGAGAAAGCTTATGGGTGCGGAGGATGGAAAGACCCTGCGTGCGGAAGCGTCATTGGCATTTACGTACCATCAACTTGGGCGGTATGAGTGTGATCCCCTCGAAATACGACGAATGCTGACTATAATAGGTGGAAGGAAGCAGAGGAACTTCAACTTGAAGTGCTGAATCTACGCAAACGCTTGCTTGGTCCGAAACATATCGATACAATCCAAGCCTCTGCAGATCTTGCTCATTCGTTTATTCAACAAGGTAAGGACATGCCTTTCTGAAGCAAGTCGCTGAGATTCCCAAGGTAAATGGGCAGAAGCAGAGGACCTTGGACTCGAAGTGTATCGAGAACGACGCAAATTATTAGGGGATGAGCATCCTGATACCTTGCTTGCCTCTTCGAATCTCGCGTTAATCTACTACGAGCAATGTCGATTCAAAGAGGCCGAGGTTCTCGAACAAGAAGTGCTTGCACTCAGGAGAAAGGTCCTCGGAGCAGAGCACCCCGATACGCTCGACTCTATGAACAACATTGCCGCTACACTCTCACAACTCGATCGGTGGCAAGAAGCACAGGCAATCGAGGAAGAAGTGCTGGCTCTCCGACGTAAACTTCACGGGCCAACGCACCCAGATACTATTTCTGCGAGCAATAATCTCGCGGTCACGTATCGAGAGGTAGGGAACTTGCAGCAGGCCCAAGAACTACTGGAGGCGGCGTTTGCAGAGCGCTGCAAGGCCGTTGGAAACGACCACCCAGACACACTTCACCCACTCGCAAACCTCACCCTCACGTATCACCTCCAGGGTCGCTTGGAGGATGCAAAGAGACTTGCTGTCAAAGCAGTAGTCTTGCTCAAAGACGTTGTCGATACTACCGACCACCCCGTTTTCCGCAAGACGCTGAACAAGGTTAGCGCAATCTTGGATCGAGGCCCAACCTATGATGGTGAGAAGCGAAGGAGTGTAGTTGCATAGATAGACAACTAGTACAGAGCGCAGTGTTTGGTTGACTACTTCTGGGCTACACGAGCCTTTTTTGCCTGTTTGGCCTCCTTTTGCTTGGCCTTGTCGATGGCTGCCCTCTTTTGCTCGAGCACATGTTTCTGTCCAAGGTTTTAGTTCACATTGTATCATCTAAAGAGATAAAACACGTACCTCTTCCTCCCTCTTTCGCTTTTGACGATTTAGACTCTCGTACATTCGCTTCGACTTGTTGCTCATGAGCATCTTGTTCATGTCCTTTTCCGCCAGCTCTGTATCCTCCCCTTGAAGTGTCGTCAAGGGTTTGCCCTTGACGGCCTTCTTGACGATGCGTTCAAAGTCGGCATAGCTGACACCAGCGGCCTCGGCCTCGAGCTCTGCAGCACGCATATCCTCCGCGTTGGCAGCGGCAATGTCCTTTTGTGCCTTGCGAAGTGCCTTGGCTTCCTTTTTCTTCCTCTTCTTATCGTCCTTCGTTTCCTCTGCCTCGCTTTCTTCTTCCTCTTCTTCGTCGGGCAGCTCCTCGCCTTCGATAATCTCCTCGCCACTCTCGCTCTCACTCTCCTCCTCCTCGGCGTCTTTCATCGCAGCATCTCCATGAGGACCATCTTCCGTATCCATCTTGGGCTGATACGCGCCTTCCTCTTCGCCAAAGGGACTTAGATGTGGAGGGAGGACTTTACCGCGCTCATACTTGTCCTCACTGAGAAGCTTTTCCGCATTGACGCAGTCGACGACCCACTGAGGCTGAACGTATTTCCTCTTCCGCCGCTTGCCCTCCTCTGTTGGGTCGAGGGTACCTGCCGTCATCGATGTCCCTGATACAGAAGGACCTTTGCCGGCCACAGCAGGTCGGTCAATGATAACGTGCGTGATACCTTCCCAACTCTCGTCATACGGACTTCCACCGCCGACAGTCTCATCCCATCCAACTTTACCACCAAAGCTACGAATGACAAATTCAAGTAGACTTCGTGGTGTTTCGCGGGAAAGCCAAAAGGAGAGACCCTCAAAGAGTCGAGAGGTGGCGTTGAGCGTACCGGCTGCGGCGGCAATGGTCTGATACGTCGGAAGCACAGACGTTTGCATCGCGTTTGGATCCGATTTAGAGGCTTGTGGTACAAACTCTTCCTCTTCCTCTTCCACTGGGGCTGTGTCGACTTCCATTGTAGAGGAAGGGGCATGCTGAGAAGACGACGCATCGGTGCGGAGCTCCTTGATGGCTTTTCGAACGTCCTTTCCTGTGAGGGTACTAGGCGCGCCTTCGGGAGCGGTATTGCTTGTGATGGCCTTCTCGATAATGGCCAGTGCCCCGATGCCAGCACCCTTTTCTTCCTTGGAGACATCGAGCGGGGGCGGGTATGTCCAACCTTCGTCGGTGTATAGCTTAAAGAAGACGAAGCCTAGAAGTGTCTGATATAGTTCGAGGAAAGTGAGCATAACCCTTATGTCGACGTCAGATGGTACCTGAGTATTGGTTAGGGGGCTAGGCAGATAATCCAGTCTATACTATACTCACGGTTTGTGTAAACATCCAGGGCACGATCCACGTTATCGTCTCCCCTGTACGACCGCTTGATAGTAGACGCCCTTGATGCTGAGAAAGACTTTGCGCAAGCTCTTTGTGTGAATGACATAGAGTTGCCATTCGTTGTAGAGACGAGCGCAATTTTCGATTAGGGAAGGCGGTATCCGTTCGTTGGTCGGCAAGGTGGCAAAGAGGGCAATCAGACAGAGGGGGTCATCGATATCGCGCAGCGCATCAATAAACGTTGGATATCTAATAAGATGCGTGTGAGTAAAAAGTTTGAGGTTATGTTTCGATAACATCACCTTTCTTTGACAATGTGATCCAGTCGGTATACTGGTTTTCGTTCCTCGAGACCCTTGGCAATTCCCCACTCTCCCCTTCCCATTGCTCTACTGAGCTTTTTGGCAAACGCTTTGTGTTCTCGGAGTTTTCGCAGGACGGGCTCGTGCTGCAAATAGGCAATGTCTTTGGCATAGTAAAAAGACGTTGGGGCAGAGTTTCCCTTGTTTGCCTTTTTTCTCGAGCGTGGTTCTCGTGGGTAAATACCTGAAAGGGTGTGATTAGAGTGTTGGGTAGAGGGCGGCGACGAGACAAAGTCGAAAGCCAGACTTGCCCTTTAGAATACAGAGTCGTCGAAAGTCTGCGAGAGAGCATTGGAGCTTTTTCACTGCAGCAGTGCGTGTAATGTACGCCTTTGCTGCACCGGCTTTTCCTTTTTGTTTTAAGCGGCCCATGGCTTATGTACGACGTATTCCAGTATTATTTTATTGCTTTACTGAGATTTTAAGGGGAGAACTGCAGGAAATCCCCTGCAGTGGCAGAGATCCAGAACGGGGATCCACGGCGGCCGTCTGAGCTGATGTTTGCTGGGATATGTGATTACGTAATTTATGGGAAACCGGCGAAGCTGTCGGAGTCGGGATGGCCACTGGTGGGAGTTTCCGAGAATAATGCCAGGAAAAATGGAAACTAATGACGTCACGCGGCCCACAATTTCTTGGATCAGCTTGGGAAAGTAGAGCCCACCGCGTCCAAGTGTGCACATTACAGCTTGGACCCGGCCATCTCTCCAGCCTCGACAGCGAGCACGTACCATTTGCTGGTTTACATTCCAAGTTCAGTATTACAACGCGTCTGAGGCCCTTGGAGCGGCTTGTTAGCGCCCACATTGCAGCCACGGGGGGTTTACCGCACTCGATAGCTAATTCCCAGTCGACTCGGTCATGCAGCAGCCAAACGCAAGTCCTCACAGACCAGCGCTAGGACTCCCCATCCCAGCCTCGCCAGCAGACAGCGGCTTTCTCCCTCGCCGCGAGTTTCTGCCGTCCTCTTCCAAGGCAAAAGCAAGCAATTTTGCCCTTCTCTCCTTCTCAAACACCTCTTCTCTTCGTCTATCCGCATTTCCACCGTCCGTTGTCGGCGCTGTCCGCAAATTCTTCGACGAGAAGAAGCTCCTCAAGATTTACAAGGACAACAGGCCTCCACTCAAGGATAAGGAGAATATCGAGAATGACAGACCAGCAGATCGTCCAGAAGACGAGTTTGTCGCCGAGCTCACCCTCGTCGCCAAGTTTTGGGCAAACGCAAAGACGGTGGAGACAGAGCGTCTGATAATCCAGATCCTCGTCCTCTTCAACTCGCAAGGTTACGCGTTGTTGACCTCTATCGCTGGCAGAGAGCCCGGGGACAAGCTCACCCTCGTCTTTGAGCGACCCGTCGTTTACCATTCCTCCCCTCAACAAGCTCAGCCAAATGTCAATGGTCACACACCTGGCCATCGCCAATCTGGTCATGGCGGAAGCACCGGAAGCGCCATTGCCAACAACGGCGTTCACCAGCTTTTGTTTGGCATCTCCTTTACCTCGCCGACCTCGTTCCGCTGTATCAATCCGCCACTGGAATCCACGCCTGGTATCCTACAAGCCCTCAGGAATGCATGGCCACGAGGAGTCGAAGGCGAGAGCAAAATCGCAGACGGCTGCTTTGAATTCAAACTACGAGGATATTCCTGTAGGTACAAACGCGGTTCAGATGCATAACCCTAACATTTCTCTTCTCTAGTCTTCGCGGATGACACCTACCAAACGGACTTTCTCGCCCTAACGGTCGCCCTCCTCAAAGGCCTCCAGAAGCTCCACTTTACCTTCATCTCGTCCATCTCCTTGTCCAATAGCCACGCAAAAAACAAGGAACTGTGGCTGTTCGCATCCAACGATACCGACGCGCTATCCCCTCACCAGCTGCTCAACTCCATATCAACCTCGCCAGTCGCGTTTACGACGGGCACACTCTCGGGTGCGGTCAATGATGGCACCTTCCCACGCACATACTCGAGTGACAAGGAGAAAACTGCAGGACATCTTCGCGCTGCATCCGTCGATACCGCTCAGGCCCAACAAACTCCCCAAGGCTCCGCTTTTAGCCCAGGCCACCAAAGGAATGCCACCACGCCAGCATTTGGAACGAATGCATTTGGAAGTACCTCGACGCTGGGAACGATCACGGGTGGTAAAGGCCCCACTACGCCTCGTAGCCAAGGCTCTGTTCTCGTCAAGAAATCCCACAGCATGAAGAAGCAACCAGATGCCGCCCTCTCCGAATCGAAAGGGGCCACTCCGCCTGGAACGGCTGGTGCAAACATGACACCTCCCAAAGAGCCTACACCTCCCGCAGCTTCGACCGGTGTATCCAAGCAAGTCGGTATTCTACCAGCATCTTCTTCGAAACCAATCACGGCTCCATCTTCCTCTAAGCCTCAGATACAACAGCAAGTGCTCTATTCGACACCCACATCCGGCAATGTTTTGTATTCGACTCCTCCCTCGAGTCCTCCTGTCAGTTATAATCATTTCCCCGCACCTGCCTCTCATTCAGCGATGCATCCTAGTTCGCCACATTCCAATCTTAGCCCCATCGAAGCGTCCCCACCAAGCTCGCCTCGCAGCAGCGTACCGAGACCGGCATCACCTTCCAAGACGGGCGCAGGGCGTCCATCGAATATTGATATTCCACCCAACACATCGACTACTCGGGCAGTAGACGAAGAGGGACCGACTCCACCGCTTCTCTCATCGAGCGCTTTTCGGGATACGCTCTCGGATAGGGGTGGAGAGCAAACGGCTGGCCGTGATTTTTTATTCTCTGGTGGGACTTCGATCATGTCTGGCAAGTCTGGGGAAAGCTTTGACGTACCGGTAATGTGGACAGGTGGGCTTGGTGGAGTTGGTCTGGGGACGACGCTTGAGGAGAGGGAGGAAGATGAGGATGCGAATACGTTTCGAGGCACCGCGGCGTTACCCACGCCTAATCCACCTGGGGGCTGGGTCGAAGACCCCTCGAGTCCACCTGTGACGACGCAGCGACCAAGGGTGACTGGTAAAGCATCAAGGGAAACGACGCGTTCGACAAAGGAAAAGGAGCGCACTGTAGAAGCCAAAGTCGACGGTGCTCATATCGTTACTGTCTCTACGCCTAATCAAGAGGCACCGCAAGCGGCGGTCATTGGCACCACGGGCGACCTAGCAAGCGATGCGGCTGCTTCTGCATCCGATTCAAAGGATAAGGACAAGAGCGATGGATGGGTCATGGTTAAAGTCTCTGGAGATCAACAGGGAATTAAGAAGTCGACCAAACCTGCTGCTGGCCCTCTTCGAGCTGTCAATGCCTCGCCAGGCTCCATGTCATCCATGGAGACGCCACCGGCTGCGGTACCGATCAAGTCCGACACGAGCAACAATGCGAACCGCGCGTCCAAATCTGGCGACGAGAGCTCGAGCTCTCACGATCGTTCTGCGCCGCCGTCATCACTTGCGCATTCGAATACGGCTCCACGGACGGGGACAAAAAGTCGAAGTGGGTTCCGAAAGTTGTTTGGTCGTGGAGATAAGGACAAGGACAAGGTGGGTTCCCGTCTCAACCTCGAATCTCCGACGAAACGGTCGCGGTGGGCAAAGGTCAAGGCGGACATTGTTCCTACGCCAGCGGAACCGGCGAGAGCCAGTCGAAGGATGACCATTGAATGAATCATTTCATTCTGGTCATATGATAGCCAGTCCTCTCTCTCCCTATGGTCCTGCCCCTTGCCTGCCAATGTTCACCCCTGTCTGACACATTCACAGGCCGAAGAAACTGCTCCATCTTCTGATCAATAATCTCTGTCTTTACGAACGCGCCTCCTCTTCCCCAGGTCCCGTGCTCTACCTTATGTCAACATTCTTTCTCCTGTCTTGATAGCCAGCCCCATCGATTCATGCGTATCGTGGTATTTTTGACATTTCCACTAGTCCTCCCCCTCATGCGCTCCTTTGTCTCAAATTTACTATTGTAGCTCGCGACGGGTTTTTCCCCTTGGACAATTGTTTTTGTGTGATATCGCAACATAGAAATCTAATCGCCTCCTGATTTCTTTGACTATATAACCTCGAGGTTTCGCGTTCCCCAGTCTTCTTTGAGACGCCGTTCGATGAGCTGGTCGATTTCTTTGGCCCGTTCGACCGCGATGTTGATCAGCCGGAGAATTTCGCTCTGGTCCAGTGGTACACCGCCGTTTTTCTGGAGTACGCATAGCTCCCCCTGTGCATTGAGCGCGATGGAGAGTGTACCGTGGGCTAACGTTTCCTCCAAGAGGATGGGGTCGAGCAGCGCAAATGTTTGGTGTGTCGAAAAGGATCCAGAGGGGACGGTGGAGATGCTTTGTTGTTCGGTCGTAGAGCTCGTCCCCTTTGATTTTGTCACCGAGAGCTTTTGGTACGAGTACAAGGCGAATGTAAAGCAGATTGGAGTGTGGTGAATGGCGAGTGGCAGGGGAGCTCTCGAGTCTGGAGAGTGCTGGCGGTGCTATCAGTCTCTTACTAGAGTAATCAGAGTCTAAACATACGACAATGACCTCCTCTCCGTCGATCTCGACTTCTGGCTTGCGAAAGTGACGCAGGGCGACGATCCCTGCTAGACATGCACAATCTAGCATATTCCCTGCATCCGAGAGAAACTGTACTGTAAGCTTAAGCGACCATACCTATCGATTCATGTCAACGTCGAATCGATATAGAAAAGCGAGCGGTATACTCTTTGCCCAGCCACGACGCAAAGCGATTCCTTGTCTAATGCATCACTCCTTCGCAATACCTTGTCTAGCATTCGCGTAATCGTGACCTCCTCGTCGGATGTCCTACCGGCTGTCCAGATCAGTTTGCTAGGCAGACGAGCGGCACAGATGCCCACCTTCCTTGTTCGTATTCACTTGAAGCCATCGGCGAAAACTCTGAATGAATGTTGATCGTGCCTTCATATGGCCTGTCTGGGGTAGGCTTGACCATTTTCGCCTCGACGCTTGCTAGCACACTGTTGAGAACCAAGAATAAGATACACGAGACCAAAGAATGAAATTGAAATTAAGAGACCGCATCATACCGTGTTTTTCCCATCGCACATTCTACCCAGCCCAATTCGGGGCCAAAACTCAACAGTGGCTCACGCAAAGCAACCAGGGAACGTCCATCAAGTCTTAAAGATTGCTGAAGAGCTGCTACCAGGAACTCCTTTTCAGGAATTGAGGGCGACGACGGACGCGGCATGGTCCAAATATTACACACTCGTCGATTCCAAACATGGTCTAGCTAGTGATACAGGTTGCAAGCAAAGATAATCAGTGATAACGATAATGTTGGCACAATGGATAATCGAGATCAGAAAGCGAAGAAAGATTAACTGGAAATGGACCGCCATTGTGGGTTTGTGGAGCCCAGGAGTGCCAGAGCCTTTTCTATTTGTGCCCTTGACTGGGGGTGGGGTGTTGTTCGCACACCGGACAGGGACCGAATACCACAGGAGAGGATATGAGTAAGTGAGGGGATCGTTGGGATGGTAAAAGAACGGCATCATGTGCGAGCGAGGATACCAGCGAAAGCTTGTTGCGGGTGGAATCAAACGCCCAAACCTGCACAATGCCACTTTGGAGCCGGGCGAAGATATTTTGAGAGCTCCAGGCGACTTGTACGATGCCTGTAGACACGTTTTCCCGTGCAAGGAGCTTGCGATTACGAGCGCTCCATATTGCCAAGACGCCTGTGGAGGAGGAAGACGCAATATAGAGCCCGTCGGTAGTGAATTTAACCTGTGTGATTGGGCCAAGACTATTTGACATTGCCTTGCCAGCTGGCTCGCGAGTACTGGTATTCCAAATGCGCAAGGTGTGATCCCTTGAGCCAGAAACGATATACCCGCCGCAGGGCGACCAATCGAGGGAGACTACGGCGTCCCGGTGGCCTGTCATTGCTTCACAGACCGCCTGAACACCGATATCCCATAACCTTACGCTATTGTCCGTTGAGCCAGAGGCAAATCTGGTGCCACAAGGGGAGAAGCACACAATCAGGACAGAGCCTGTATGGGCCTTGAAGGATATTGGCTCGGAGACATGTGCCATCCACAATCGAATGATCCAGTCGCGGTGGCCAGTCAGCATGAATCCGCTGGCGGTGGACACGGCGACTGTGGTGATTGGTGCGGATTCTTGCGCTACGTCGTAACAGGGTTTGGGTGATGCCTTGAGGAGTGAGGGATGTTGAATGAGAGCGCCTAGTGGATGAGATACGGTATAGACTTGTACCGGAGCTTGATCCTGCGCAAATTTGCAGCTGTCGATGATTTGTGATTGCTTCTCGAGGAGCGGAGATTCTGTCCTCCCAAACTCGGATAAATGGAGTGGCCGGTTCTTGAGAGACGATTCAACCTCGGGATTGTTGATCCTGCCTTGTTCCTCGGTATACAGGGGTCGGATCATCCTGACGTACTCCGACCGCGACAGAATGTCGAGCATGTCCGACTTGACGCGGCGACATACAACAACTACCTTGAACTTGGGCAGTACAGCATTAGGTCCACAAAAAGTATCGAGAAGCAGTGAGAGAACCTCGGTTCTTTCGGAAGAGCTGCACTCTTCAAGCGCATCGATGACAATCGTCGAAGGTCGATGAAGGCGCTTGAGGGTGTCGACCACAAGGGTTTCCCACTGTGTGCGTAGATTGTGGCGGAGGATGAGAGGGATGTGGGGTCGCATAGACCGCAACAACGGCCGTAGGCTGACGAAGAACGAGCATAGGTCGAAGAATACCGCATGACAGAGATCGACCGCTTGCGGAGTCTTCCCGTTCTTTGTTGAAAATGAGTAGACGAAAGCCAGCCTTCCGTCATTCTTGAGCTGAACGCTGAGACCTTCGGCAAATGAAGTTTCGAAGCAACCAGGAAGATTGCTGAGAAGTAGGATCCGAGAAGGCGTCGTCATATTCCTGGCCCACGCCAACGCCCCCTCGACTGCAGTGTTTCCATTATACTCATCGCCGGTATGAAAAGATGTATCGTTCCCTGGATATCGTTAGTGGATTTGGCAGTTTTATCGCCCACTTACCCTGAATCGAACCTGAACAACGTTCGAATGTGATCTTGGGAACTTCTAGCTGGCCCCTCATTGCCAAACAGCAAATTTCTAGTCTTCCTTCTACCACCGAACTGCTAAGATAGCTTTTGGTGTGAGAAATAATTTCACCAAAGCCCGCAAGTGTTGCATTGTCGGGTGTTGACTCTCTATCCACAGAGAATCGAAAAAACCGAGAGGTGGGTCCGAGCTCTCTGTGCATATCGTCCACTGTCCGATTTACTTCTAAGTACAAAAGCGTGGCCGGGGAGGTCCACCCTTTGATAATGGACGGGATGCCGTTGCCAAGGCTAATTAGGCAGGAAATCCCTTCCCCGAAGGCCTTGAGGATGAGATAATAAATCTCCTTGCTCGGATTTGCGTATAGACCTGTACAGGATACGAGCTCTTCTTGAAAATTTTCGGGGCCAACAGAGACAGGCCTAAAATGCTGAGTCGCACACGTGGCGCGAATGGCTTGCACAACGGTGATATCGCATTCTTGGTTGAAATTCCTGAGTGGGTGTGTCGATAATGGGCGAAACGCCGTCGAGTTACTAGCAACTCCGCATCCAAGAATTCTGCCAGATAACAATCAGACAGGAGCACCCCTACTGTAATGAGTACTCACAAGAGTGGTGTGTGTTTAATGTGCGATAGTTGCCGCAAGGTGATCGTCGGGTGGAGATTATATCGTTTTAGAACCTGTGCGAAATAAACTTCTAACTTTTGAGAGCGCGCATCCGCTGAGAGGTCATGAACGTTGAAGACTTCATGAATTAGACGAGCCAGCTCTTCCATTGCTTCGTCTGGACTCATCCGCAAACCTCCGAGCAGGACTGCGACGACGCTGCGAGATAACCTGAATTCACTGCAAAGATATGGACGACATACTGACCCTCCGAGGCCGGTTCCACCCATCACTTGAACCAGATCCGCCAGCTCAAGAGGTTCTTGCCCAGACCGTTCACGGTCCCAATTGATCCGCGAGATCATGTCTTTGAGGATCACGATATGAGATATTGTGTTTGAACCACCTTCTCCATCTTTGGGGAATGAGTGCATAAACTCGGTGTTTTTTGTAAACTGACTGACCAAAGGTTACAACATTCATGCCCATGGCTCTCTTGGACGCCATAGCTTGGTGAAAGAGCACCCGCGAGTAGAGCAAGGTCCTTTTCGATGTTGGTGGGGAGGAGTAAGTGAGAACTGATGTTTGAAGCCTTGGTCCGCCGCACGAAAGAGTTTCGCCTCGGCGCCTGCAAACATCGAGCCTGGCGATTATCTGGATTCAATATTCCATTTTTAGTTGTATCCCCGCATGAGGCCGCATGTTGCCATTCAAGATTCCTGCTGGTCAGAGGCTGCGCTTCCCAGCATTATAGAAAAATAAGGGGTCCGCTGGAATTCCGGTCCATATATGACATTGAAACGATAAGAAACGTAGGGGAAAAGCGCGGAGGGGTATTGGGATAGGGAGACGGTCGTGGTCAGGTCCGAACTTGGACTCACCCCCGACCTCCCCCCCGACTCGTCGCCAGCCATGTCTATCGACGAGCGGGCTCTATCGAATAGTGACGAGGACCCAGACGATGTCATGCTTACCTACGAACCGCTGGCTCCTTTGGAAGTCGTCCATCCCATGGAAGATTTGCTCAGCGATCCCGGTGCTGTAGGTCTCTCCAGCTCTTAGGTTGAAATGCTCACTAAGCCCATAATCGATATTCATCAACGCTTATAGCGGCTTACCTCCGTTAAAGTTACTTTAATGGGTCCAGACGCGATGCAATACAATAAGAGGTAGTATACCACCTGCTCTGATTAATGTACGTCCTAATATGCTTCATCTGTAGGGAAATACCTGCATTTTTGGATGTCCCTGCTCCTAAGTTCTGTCGAATTCGATTCTCCCGTTGGTAGGTCTATTGCTCCTAAGGCTTTGCGTGCGTGCTAATCTCCGTCACTATCAGCTCCTCCGCCTCTGTGTCAACGCGCATCCCCCGCCAGGTACGCTTCTCTGTTCAGGGGCTCTCGCTCAAGTTCACCCTCCCCTTTATGTATTGACTTTGTAGACCCACTATGAACTATCGTCTCTATGTGAGTAAGAGTAGCATATCTGCGCCTCACTCGATCCCTTCCTAACGTGGATTGGCAGCAAATTTGACTGCCCCCCCCTGGAGCGAGCCAAAGAAGATGAAACCTATCAGTGTCAAGACAAAGGTCCGCACATTCGTCTTATTCTGGTCGCCTTCTTAGTCACGCGATGCTTTGCCCTCCAGATCCAAGAGGAGACCCTGATGCAGGCCATCGGAGATTACGAACGTCAAATCCAAAGCCTCTTTCGTAATGGCGAATGGCAGGTTGCACAAATGTCCTTAGAACGCTATGTACGGCAGCAAAGAACCTCAAAGGGCCCAAACCATCCACTCACCCTGCGAGCATTGGGGCTACTTGCGACAGCATATGCGGGACAAGACAAATGGCCGGAATCGATCGCCATTCACGAGGAGATTGTCGAAAGTAGACTCGGTATGGATTTAAATCATCCTGAGACCGTCAAGTCGATGGTCAATCTCGGTGCCATATATATGGCCCAAGGGAAAGTGACACAAGGACTAGAACTTCTTTTCCACGCAGACGAGACGACACAGCGCATCAAGTATCCACCAAATGACGAAGAATACCGACGCGTCCTCAGTCACTTGCGTCATTTGCTCTCAACCGGAGCAGACTAGTCTGTCGTGCTTGACTGACATTTTCATCTTGTCGGTTGGATCGCATGGAGCCAACGAACAAGTCGAAGATAGCAGTCCAGATGCCAACCCTTCTCAGACTACAAGAGACAGTTGCATTGGAAGTTTGTCTCTCTATGCGCCACCGTTTCTTCATCCATCATTAAGTCGTAGCTCAGTACTTTTTCGACCCCTAGCTATGTATGTACCCCGATGGCAAGAATAAATTTCTATACCACATTCATCGAGCCGATTCGATCTCGAGATTGGCACGTCACAGGTATTTGACATGCTCTTCTCCTGCCCGCGTTGGCTGACCACGAGACTCTATTGTTCGTGAATAAACTGGTGCCGAGGTGTCCAAGAAAGTGCCACTTGCACGATATTTCTTTTCAAGTAAGCAGTGTACAACAAGTATCGCGTTGGATTTCCCATCTGGACAGATGGTGTGAACCACAAAGTGGAGTCGAACAAGTAATGCAAGGTTGTTCACAAAGCTGAAAGTATATAATGAATTAAAATATTCAATTAAACATTTTAGCCAGATCAACAAACTCTGGCCATGGTCGCTCACCCACCACGACATACATAGACGAGACAAGAAGGCAAAAAACGAACAGTCTCTTGAGCGCCCTTGGCTCCATGGCATGCACTGGAGGTGAACGTTGGACAAAATTATCATCCTGGCTAGCATCACCGCTGTGAGTATGTAGGGACCTGGGTTTGCATACGTAGCAGGACGCCGGAGCGACGATGCTTGTCGGAGATGATGTTACTAGGCTGTGGTGAGGATCGATAGGCGGGTGTTTAATGGTCGAAATCAATGTAAGAATCCTTCGATCGACGTCAAGGGTCCATACTTGAACAGTGCCGTCCTCAAGTACAGCAAGAAGCCGCCCATTGTCCCATGCAATCTGATGAATGACAATCGACAGCGCAACTCGAGCCTGAAGCTCGCACTTTGGTGCTGAGAATACAGCAAGGTCGCCGGTGGAAGAGCTGCAAGCGAAGTGGCTACCGTTGGACATAAACTTTACAGACGTGATGGGACCAAGGTCATCCGAGATCTCTTTGCCAATCTTGTCTCCGCGCTGAGTATTCCACAGGCGAAGCGTGTGATCCATTGAGCCCGAGACGAGATATTCGCCAGAGGGTGACCAGTCGAGGCACGATACTTGGTCCCGGTGACCTGTCATAACCTCACAACGCACTGAGGCTGCATCCTTATGCCATATACGTACACTGTTATCAGCTGACCCTGAGGCGAATCGACTACCATAGGGGGCAGGGCTGATGACAGTGATGCGACCTGTGTGCCCAGAGAACGTCTCTGGCAACAAGGATCCAGGCGTCCATAAACGAATGTTCCGATCCACATGTCCAGTGAAGACTGAGTCTCCAACAGGGGAGAAGGTGCTCATTGTGATTCGTGGGGTCGATGCCATGAATATACGACGGAGGACCCGATTAATTGGGGTATTGCAGAAGGCCGGGTCGTGTGGTGCCACAGTAAAGGCCGCAGCGTACGCTTGTTTGAGATGAATTGACCCGCGACAATTCAGTGCCCTGCATACCTCGACGCGAGAAGAGTGGTTCAGAAGTGGCTCGGGCTGAGTATTGTTATCATGGGCGCTGCACCCTGGGTCAGTAGCTGCAGGTAATGCGGGGGTCAAGGTCCCAGCATGAGGAGAGCGCAAGAGTGCTGCCACAACCGGTGACGTTACTGAGCGGGCTATAATAATGACCTTCGATTTAGGCAGTATGGCGTTTGGGCCAAAGGTTTCGAGGAGGAGTGAGGTGAAATCGGCCTGATCCACAGCATTGCATTCCTCCAAGTTCTCCAGAATAACCAAAGGACGATCTAGCCGCCGGAGCGGATCTACTACCAACATCTCCCAGTTCATCCGTAGATCGTGCTCACGAATGAAAGGGAGATGGGGCATTATTGCTCGCAGCGAGGGCCTCAGATGGACAAATTTAGAGCAAACCTTCGGGTTCACTTGGTAACACAGATTGCGGGGGGTGGAAGGTTCCGAGGCACCTTGTGGGAAGGAGTAATCAAAGGCGAGATATTTTTTCAGATGACCAATCAGATGGCCTCTGATACTGGCATTGGTTGCCGCCGGAATATCCGTGACAATGAGAATCCGGGGAGATGCGCCGGGATCTTCTGCCCATTTTGTGACATCTTTGCAACAAGGGAAAGCGGCGGGCTTAGTACGTTCAAGTGCTAAGGACTTTTAGTACAGTTGGACAGTATCCCGTTGAAACCTACCCGGAAAGGGATTGGCTAGGCTGCCCAATGTCGGCATAGGAGCTCGAAGTTGTCCGCCCATGGCCGCTCCGAGAAGTTCCAATTGTTTTTCAACCACCGGTTTCTCGAGATAGCGCACTGTATGCGAAATGATTGTTGGAAGGTCAGGCGCAGGACTCCCATCGTACCTGACCATACCGGGTTCGACTGTGAAATGAAAACACCGAGATGTCCCCAGATGTAATCTGTGAAAATCTTCGATACCTGCTTCTTCGATGCCTCTATACACCATAGTGGGCGGCGCGTTATGCTCGATTGCAGGTAAGGC
This sequence comes from Serendipita indica DSM 11827, assembly GCA_910890315.1. Lineage (NCBI taxonomy): Eukaryota > Fungi > Basidiomycota > Agaricomycetes > Sebacinales > Serendipitaceae > Serendipita > Serendipita indica. The sequence continues at coordinate 148,606 of CAJVGD010000018.1, read as the reverse complement.
CCCGCTACCGAGAATGACAATCGAAGATAGTCGGATCTCATCCCCAAACGTGGTGCGCAGGAGGTGAATTATTTTAATGGGATTTGGATAGATGTTTGTGGACGATATGTGCTCCTCTGAAAGATTCCCGGCCCCAATGCTGACTGGTGTGAACCAGGGAACAGACGCAGAAGTGGCAAGGAGGGCGTGAGCTACAGTGGTGTCGCAGTAAGAAGGAGCTCCGCTCAGCGCGCGTGTCGATAATGATCGGAATGAGGCCAGATCTCTCGTAAGACTGCACCCAAAGATCCTGTACAATGAGATGAGCAAGCAATATAAAGGCACTAGGGTTGTTGAACGCATACAGGAGTGGCGTATTCTTTAGCTCTGCCAACTGACGTAAAGTCGTATCCCTAGGGAGATTGTATGAATCTAGCATCCTATAGACATGCTGTTCCAGCCGCCAGGTACGCTCGTTGGGGGAGAGGTCGTCACAGTCGAATACATCTTGAAGAAGAATACTGAGCTCCTTCGCCACATCCGCCGGAGTAGCTCGTAGAGCAAATAGAAATATCACGAAGCTGTATAACCTCTAAGAATTTGTTAAGGTCTAAACATGGCACATACCTACTAGGTCCATTTGCAACCATTACACGGAATACATCGGCAATCGCGCGGAATTCTGGTAACTCCGGGCAGTCGTGGTTGATGCGGTCAAGTATCTTCTCAAGTATTTTGACCTGGGAGAGCGTATATCGAACACTACTCCCGCCTGGCTACGCGGTGAGGGCAGATGATACGTCTTGGCTGGTAACTGACCGAGGATTAAAACGTTGAGAATGGACTCCATGCACAGAGCTCCCCCGCTGTTCTAGGAGAAAGGGGGGAGTTCAAGATGCAAGCAAATATTTTGTTGAGAAAACATGCAGCTACTATATGGCCTGTAGCAAGAGGCGGTCTATGTTGATATGGAGAGGCGGTCAACCAGCTGCAGGTTGGCCATTCTCTATGCCAACACCATTGATCAAGGACGTTCCGTTGTGATTCCACTATACATGTGACACTTTGCCCAGTAAACCAGATTTACATAGTAGCTGGTTGTAGCCGGATCTGGTTCAGAGCAGACTTGGACCATTCCTCAGCACACTCCCATTTTTCTCATCTCCCAAGGTCCCACTGTCACGACTAGTAGCACTCAAATAGTAGTCCACAACTTGGCCTCATTCCTCAGCGCCTCTCACGTCTGTCATCGCTCAGTGACTGATAAGCAAACCCGGCGTATCCTCCATGTTCACGTATGTCGAGGGGCCCCAGTTTGGGGGATGCTAATCGCTTGCCATGAATCCAGTAGCTATGAAATACCATTTCCCTGGTTCGACCACGAATGTCAACGGTGCGTGGCATTTTTTGCCTTGCTCAGCTCTAATCAGCCTCCGTTCAGTATCAGGGCTGTCATCACCGCCGTTCTTCGCACTTCCTGGTGGAACTATGACCAGCAGTGGAGCATGGTGTATGCTGCGAGGGGCAAATGGGCGGAAGTGACGGCGGTCTACGAGGAAATCGTCGAACACCAACTCGTGTCTTGCCCTGACAATCCCGAGACAGTACAATATATGCTTATTCTCAGCGTCATCTACATGGCTCTGGGCAAAGAAGCACAGGGCTTGGAGTTGCTTTCGCAGGTCTCAGAGATCTCCAAGTAGGGGTCTACCGACAATGCAAACCTAAGAAATCATCCCACTCCTCAATTCCTCTTATCTCTTGGAATGTAGATCCCCTGTTTAATTATAACGTTGAATATGTTTGCTCTGCAATTATTATACCAAAGATACGCAAGAGTTACATATGAGCACACTAAAAAATGTAGACCACTAGCATCATCGAACCCGCTTTGTACGAGTTCCGACATTCGCTCGCTCCACCAAAGGCTGAGCAGCCTTACCACTGACGGTTCGTGGCATACTGCCAATTTTTGACGGAGGTCGGGAGGGCAATTGAGAGGTGCCCATGGGACTCTGCCGCGACGAGGTACGAGTCGTACTTGCAGAGGGAGCGGGACCGGGTACCTTGGAGATAGTCGAATAAGGTGGCGGTGGCGGCCGAGCATTAATCTCTGCTGCGACAATAACAGCATCAACTTCGTCATCGGCCTCGACTTCACTCTCTGGCCTCTTGAGAGGCTCCTCGACACGCACAGGCGTCGCCTCTTCGGAAGCGGCGGATGCCGTCTCCACAACGTCTGGAGACTCGGTGGGTCGAGAAGAGGCGTTGCTGAGACGCTGTCGTTGCACCTCGTCGCGTTTGGCCTGCTCTTGAAGTTGTTGTCGGACGGCCCACTCTCGAAGGACAGCTTCACGACTCTTGGTTCGCTCCCACTCGTCATCGTAGTCCCATGTACGTTTCCGAGGCGTGGTTCCAGTTGGAGTGTCGTCACGTGTGCCGCTTTCCACGAGCGCACGGGTGGCTTGTCGCAGACTGCCGAGTTGCTTTTGTGTATTGGCCTTGTATGACTGCGTGGTCTGTCGGAGAGACGTTTCCTGGAGCAGTTTTCAGTAATATACACAGCTGTAAGGGCACTCCACTGACCTCGTCCAGCAACTTGAGTATGGTCTGGCTGGCATTATTGGTCGTCGACGATAGCCCGCTTTGAAGGTCCCGGTATCCTTGTTGAAGCTCGGCGCTCATGCTTTCCGTGAGAGCTACCCTAGCCCGTTTCGTTTGCCTAGCTTGCTCAAACCCTTGTTTCCGCACGTTAAATCCCGTATTTCCAGGTATGAAAGACTCACCTGTAGCAGCGCCTTTGCTAAGAGTCTCCTTCTGCTTCCTGAGTTCCTCAAGCTGACCATCAATCCTTCCTTCTAGACCATCACGCATATCACGAGCCGAAAGTCGTGCCTTGGAATCCACGGCACGAACAGCGCGGAGCGCATCTTCACCTGCGGCACGACCTCGTTGCGCCTTGTCCGAGACTTCTTGGACGACCCGGTCCCCGTGACGAAGGACGTCGTCTACTGCACGTCCGTGTTGCTTGCCAAATGATTCCATCTCCTTGGCTCCCTTTCGGACAACGCCTTGCACCTTTTGACCCGCGGCATGGAGGCTTTCCGTACGGCTCGAAACGAAACGCTTGACGAGGGAAGACATGTTGGAAAGAAGGTCCTCTTGGAGCTCCAATGTCTTGCGCTCCTCTGACTCGAGCATTTGGCGGAGGAGAGTATTTTGTTCGTTTAATCGCTTGACCTGTAACACAGTTAGAAACCCCCATAAAGGGATGAGGGATGCCATACCTCGGAGCTAACGGCTTCTTGTACAAGATCTCTTGCTTCACCGACAAGTTCCTTTTCGCGCTTGAGATGCGTCACCGTCTCATCGACGAGCATTTTGTACGTGTCCGCAGAAGTTTGCATCGCCGTTTCCGCCTACAGAATCGTAAGGCACATTCAGGTTAGAGCCAAGACCAACTGACCGCTTGACAATTATCACTAATGACTCCTTGAAGTTCCTCTACAAGCGTCGTGCATTGCTTCTTCAGTCCTCCTGCCCAAGTCTCGAAGCTGTTTTGGATAGTATCCGAAGTCGTTTGTACCAACTGCTGTAGGTGATCCATCGAAGCCGACCCCTCCTTTTCGTTGAGACCAATAGCTCGTATCGCCTCGTTGAGCGACTCGATAGACGTCTTGACTTGGGAAGAAAACGCGTTCAACGACTGCCAAACGAAGTGAGTGTCCGCTCCAAAGCGCTGCTACCGAAAATGTCTCACCTGCAACTCGCTCTCTCTAAAATCCTCCATTCGACTCCGCATCGAGCCGGTAATCTTCGCCTGAACACCGACAAATTCCGCCAAACCAGCCGCGAGAGCATCCGTTCCCTCTGCGAGAACATCCGCATGATTTCGAACAGCACCAGCATTTTGCGCACGTACACGTTCCTTGCGCTCAACCTTTTCCCAAAGCCCACGCACATCCGCAACGCTCTCCGAAGCCACATTCCGTAAGCCACGCGCCACAGAATCGAGTTGTTCCTCCGTTTCAGCATGTGCCTCTCGAAGGACCTTTTCTTCCACATGCATCTGCGTCGTCGTAGCGAGTTCCTCTGTCGTGGCTTCTAGATCGGCTGCCGTCTTTTCCAGCGTCTTCTTCGTGTTAGCGAGTTCGCCGTCTCGCTTCATGAGCATTCCGAGAGACTCGGTGAGCTCTTCGCGAATGATCCGTATTTGCGCTTCGAGGTCGTCGCATTGTTGCTTGGCGTCGATGTGGGCTTGTCGCAGTGCGCTTTGCTCCTTGGACATGTCATCCCAGCTCTCCTTGGACATGTAGATGCCATTCTTCTCTCGAGCGGCCTATGACGAACAATTAGGTTGAGCAGGATGTAGCAAACGCGAGACTGACCAGTAGATCCGCCTTGAGACACTCGATTAGGCCAATGTATTCCTTCAGGAGCGAGTTACGCGTCATTTTTTGGTTGACTTCAGGTTTGTTGCTAATGCTCTTGGCCTTGAGCGCATAGTCTAGGGTCGAAAATGTCTCCTCTAGGTTCGACTGCGCAGGTGATATAGTAGCGATGATGCACGTCTTGGTCTTGCCACCGAGCGAGTCTTGCAATAGTCGTGTAAGCTTTGATTCACTAGAAAGGTCTGAGCTGTGCACCCATCAATGACGACTGTACGTACCGGTATGGAATGTGAGCGTGCTTTGCGACGAGAGCATTGATAACCCTCCCGAGGGCTAACAGGCTCATGTTGATATTCCCCGCTTCTCTCGCACGCATATTCTCCGCACCGCTCCTGCCAATGTTCTCCGAGCCAGCGAGATCGACAAGATTTAGCTTTCCTGTGCGGATATAGTCTTCACCCGCTACACCCCCAGCGCTCCCACTCGCACCCGTCTCCTTCATCTTTGTATGCACCGTCACGGTGAAGACGCTGTGACTGCGACTTGAATGGTCGTTAAACTTTGTCGCGGCAATCTGTCTACGGTGGCTCCCTTTTCGTAATTGTTCGATTGCTTCATGTGCGTTTCGGACATAGGATTCTTCTAGCCCTTGGATGAACACGCCTCCACGCGCGTCTTCGAAAATCTTGGGACCGGGGTCGCGATTATTGCCGGCAGCTTGGGCCTGAGAGCTGTATTGTCCGGCGGATGAACCGGTGCCTTTGCTCATGGGCTGCTCGGAGCCGAGAGGAGCACTGAGGGAGGGTGAGAGAAGGTCGCGGAGCTCTTCATTGTAGAGCTCGACGTATGTGACTTTGACGCTGTAGTCTGGTACGTTTGCTTCGAGATGCGCGAATAAGTTTGACAAAACACGCGGGATCATGCCTGCGCCTGCGGATGGACCGCCAGATATCGAGGGGGTGAGGTCGCCTTGCATGGTATATCTACATTCCAGAAAGATGATCATTAGCCAGGTTTCGATCAGTGGAGAAAGCGGTCACATACGTTTTGCCTGTGCCCGTTTGACCATACGCAAAGAGCGTGCAATTGTATCCCAGCAGCACCTCTTCGAGCATGGGCTTCACAACCTCGGAATAGACCATTGCTTGATCAGCAGCGTGGCCAAATACGCGATCAAATGGATACGTCTTTGTCGCCGCCGGAGTAGTCACGCCCAATTCCGTTTTTGCTGCGGCGGTTTGGATGACGACTTCGTTTGACATCGTGCCCTCGATGTGTACAATGTTTGCAGATCCCTCGCTCTTCTCCCTTGCGGATCTTCCGCGGCAACGGACGACCACTTGGATGTTGGACTCTGCTTCGAGGCCTGGCAACGTCGCTGTTCTTGTGAGCCCAATACCTGGCCCAGTAGACGATACAACAGAGTTACTTCCCATCGCCGTTGCGGATCGTTTGGGACCAAGGCTTGCGGTGGGTGTCGATGTCGCTGCTGGCGTGGGCTGCGCGTCTTCTACGGGCTGGAAAATGTGTTTTTGACGCGTCGATGTATTTGTAGAGATTGTTCGTGTGCGCTGTGTGCCATCCTGCGCGTTATTTCGACGCGATGCCATTTCAAAGAGACGCGTCGCGGTTCAAGCGCGAGTCACGTGTGGCCACTTGCCACCCGCGCTGCGCATCACCACCCATCAAATAAGCTACAAAATTTGGCAAAGCATTAAACCAATACCCCTGTACGAATAAGACCACCGTCAGCTTGGTGATCACAAAGACAGTTGCTTTGTGTACAGCTTTCTGCCTTCAAGAGGCCGGTGCCGTGCCAATTCCGTGCGGACTTTTGCTGGCCTTTGGCGGTCGAGAACGGCGGTCATGAGATGCCCGATGCGCGGTGTGTAATATATGGTGCTAGGACATAAAAACTTGGGTCCCTGTGAGGCGCAGCAAGGCCACCTTCAACTCCCTTTCTCCCCTATTGTTGGCATTCGGTTGTCAATCTTGTAAATAATCTTCAAAGACACAAATAGCGTCACGTCCTGACTTGAACTCGTCCTCGTTGCTAAGGTGAGTGGCCATTCTTGTTCTCCTCCTCGACTTGGTATTTGCTCACTGCTGAGTTCTATCGCCCGGCGCGTCCTTCATTATCGACTTGCACTCTTTACACATCGCAAATTACTTCAGCAACTCTTATTCGTCTCAGCATGATCGCACCTCTTGCCAAGATTTCCGTCGTCGCCACGTTGCTCTCAGTTGGAGTTTCCGCTGTACCCACCGTTGATACTCTACTTTCTCGGCGAGCCATCGCTGGTCTTTCGTGCGTTCTCTATCTGGTCTGTTACCAATGCTGACATATTTCTAGTCTCTCCCAGTATGTACAACTATACTCACGCTACCACTACTCACAAAATACAGGGGATGCGAGAATACCGTGAAGAACCTTCTCAGCTCGCCCGCTGCGACTTGCATGAATCTACCAGGAACAGTCGCCATTTTCTCCACCGTTGCAAATTCGTCCTGGATCCCACCAATAAATAAATGGCTTAGCGACTTCTGCGGTGCTCCGGATTGCACCGGTGACCAGATCACCTCGACGCTCAATACGGTCATGGACGGCTGCGCCAATGACATTGCGCAGCTAGGCGTCACGATTCCACGAGAACAGATCATCTCAAACTCGGTTACGTACTTTCCGCAAGCAAAGTCCGCTTTATGTCTTCGCGAGTACGTCTGCTCCGCATCCGGTGGATATTACCTAATGACGATGGTAGCTCGAGTAATAGCAACAAGCTTTGTGCAATCACGACACTCGAGAACCTGCAAACGGCCCTCGGCGGTGCACCACTCACTCCCGCCGTCATTGAAGAAAAGTATCCTCTCCTGCTCGCCAACAATTATGCACTCGCGAAGCAACTCGCTTGCACGCCGTGTACTTCTGCGGCATTTGCCCTGGTCCGACCTGCTCTGCCGCAAAGCATTCTCACCACCGTCGATGGATTTGTCGGTGACCAATGTGGTGTCGATTTTACTTGTACGTCCATTTTTATCATCCAGAAAATGACGTCAAGATGCTAATTATGGTGATTATAGCTCAACCGACTGGAAGTATCGCCGTCGTGACCGGGACGGCAGCCCAACTCGCCGCTTCGGCAACAGCTAGTTCATCGCCTTCTGCCGGGTTCGCCTCATTCTCGCTCAACCTACCTGTGGCTCTTCTAGTTGGTATAGCGTCAATCGCCTCGTTCCTTCTCTAGATGTATATGGACTACCCTACAGCTTTCGAGGAAGAAGAACGGACACGTTTGCTTTACTTTATCATTGCATGATACCATTACCATCTTGGACATTCTGTCTTTGACAGCAAGTGCACGGGATGTATTCCGACGCTGCAATATACTTTCAAGTCGTCGCATATAGCCTAAAGTCCCTCGTTTCTACGATTATTTATGTATTTCCAAAGGTTCACGCACGTATTTGTGTACTCTCTTGCCTGGAGGATTGCTAGGACCGAAAGCTACGACTGCCAAACTTGTTTAGTGCATTGCATCCTAGGATGCCCGTATGCTCACTATACTAACTTGACTACTAACTCAAATTCTGCGTCAAATACGGATGTATATGACACCGTCTTGGGCTCGCCCACCTTAGCGAATGCCGTTGCGCTTCTTTGTCCGTCGCACTAGTGAGTAAGTCGAGGATAATCCAATTAGGTCCAATTGTGTCTATTAATGAATCATTCGAAGTTGTTCAGCAGGTAATTCGGATCCATTTGTTATGTTCACTGGATATTCTAGCGCCGTCGAACATTCTTATTGCATTGTAACGCTCTGATTGAAATATACTGTCGATGCATTAGCCAAGAGGAAGGAGGTTCGAGCATTCACGCGCCGCTGCGGCGTAACCTGGCCATAACTGCAAGTGCATCAAAACCGACATGCAGTGCGCGTGAATGGCATGTAAACAAAGTAGTAAGCTTATGCGAACAACACGGCTGCCACCCCTCTCTATAGGCATGCTGAGGTGATACACTCCCGATGCTCGAGGTTGCCAGTTGCCGTCCCAAGTAGGATAGAAAGCCATGGTCGATACTTTGCGGTCGTTGTATACCAACCCAAATAAAAGCATCGACAAAGGCAGCATGTCACAAGGAGTCTTCCGAGTTACCAAGTGGTAACTGACAAAGATTCTGATCATGGGATGAAAAGCCACCGCAAGACGAGAAACTGCGAGAGCGCGGCTACCTTCGACGTAGAATGATTGTGCTGCGAACAATAGCGGAGAAGTCAAGGCATCCCAATCCGGGTGCCCCGATTGACGCTGCCTGACGCTTGAGTTTGAGACTTTCGGACATCACAGGAACATAAACGAGACCAAGGGCCAGTCTTTTTGGAGGCCCTCCAGTTCGACCAATAGATGTCGGGTTGTATTCCGTGAATAAAGATCCATTGGCTTCGAGAACACAGATCAGTGGCTGTGGCAGGTCGATATGAAGCAGTAAGATTATCGTCCAGGAGATGACCTGGGATGACCAGGTTGTCCTAACTGCCCACAGCTAATGCACGAATCATCTGTATCAAAATTTGGTGCCGCCGCTTTCCTTATGCAGTAAAGTACTTACAGGCCGGTGGAATGGAACATAAAAGATTGGACAGGAGTCCATATGTGGCGCAAGGCTTTGGATGTGTACTTGGATATAACTTGCGGGGGCACGCATACGTTCTCTGATCCGTGATGGTTAGTCTACGCTCTTCGTAGCTCTAGTCACACCTGAGATCCCACTTGGTGTAGGTTTGGGCCATTTGCTCATCGTACTGGTCGTGTCTGATCCATCCAAGTTTGGCAACAAACCTGGATTGGTCAAAAGTAGTACGAACAGAGCAAAGTCACTCACTCTCAATGGAAAGGACGATCAGGAAGGCTCATAATAGGGGTATTGATGGAAGGCGTGATGTGGGAAAACTTGACGATGTGCCCAGATTCGTCTAACGCCTACTCGCCTCTTCCTGTCAGCTAAGTGACCGAACCTTCTGCGAATCAACGCTTTCTGAGCTCGTAACTCAACGCCTGCACTCGCGCCGACTCCACGGCATTTGTAGTATCTGGTGGAACAAGTAATACTATGAAATTTGGTCGACGTTGACCTGTCTGACCCAGGTGCAAATGGTGCAAGCGGCACGTATCGGGGAGGGCTGGATGAATGGACAAAAGACGGCTCGCTGAATCTCGCCCTTCCCGAACTGAACGAGCAAATCCGCCTGACCGACTTTGAATGATAAGTTCTCGGTGCCTTTGACATCTTCTAAGCTAGGCTGAAAAATTCGTTTGGTGTAGTTTTGTTCAAGGTGTTTAAAACCCCGCTGACTACATTATCCATCAAGTTACGCCTGAGCGTCCTTCTTCAATAATTTCCTCCGAGAGATGACTTTCAAGCACTCTCAGTAGCTTAAATACGACTACGTGAACGCGCACCGGAGTCGAGTGTAGGTGCAACATGAAGATTAAATGAACATTGAGAAAGAAAAGCCGTGAGTGCGTTTCGCCTTCTCAAGTACCAACAGTATTTCGCTCCATTTGCTCAGGCATAGTCGAAGGTAACAATGAAACGGAGGAAGTAGCGTCGATCGATCTAACAGAGTGGTTATATATCTCCGTGAGGATTGTGAACGAAATTCGGAAGTTCTTCAAGAAGAAGAAGAGGAAGCATATGAGTTATGAATGACTAGGCATAGTCACTTGGCTGACGTTGCACGTGTTCCCGTTCGCACTTGCACCGCTTACCGTATACTGCTGGACAATATTGTGAGCAAGCAGCGTCAAAGGTTGTCAAAAGACTGCTCTTACCCCCTTGCTATATCCCAAAGACACAGTTCGGGAACACCACCCACTTGCTGCGGTCGTTGCTGTAATCTTGAGGTTCCGATACTATTATCCGGATAAAGAACGGTATCAGAGTGATAGGACAGAACATACGATGATCGGACCAAACGTGAAAGGCACATTTGTGAGCTAGTTACGTAGAGGATTGCAAGTTAATCAGAGCCCTGTAAGGAGAAAAGGCGTACTTCAACAGCGAGAATAGCTCTGTTCATGGTATTATTTGGAATATTCAAAGTAGTCGTCGCCGTATTGGGTCCGCTGAGGGTACAGGTCCACATGTTATTACTCCCCAACTTGAAACTGAAGTGGACTGTTTGCCCAGTCGAAACACTAAAACCGGAGCCCCATGGTAAACTCGGTGTTCCATAGAAACTAAGCGTAAAAAGGTGATCAGGAATGCCCTCGACGAAGAACAGACAGCCCCTCACTCACCCATCCCCAATCCACCAATGATTATTTCTCCCATCCAGAACTGCCTGGAGAACACCATTTCCACTTTGAAGTCCCGGCCACACATACGGGGTACCACCTGAAGGAGGGAGATTGGGTACGATCAGGTCACCTTCCATGGCAGTGAACTGAGGTGCATCCCACTCGACAGTGTACCAGTTTGCAGCTACAACTAGGGTAGCCAGCTGGCTTCCAAGCACGAGGAGAGCCTCGAGCTTGACCATGGCAGAGAGGAATCCGTCTAGGACAAAGGTTGGAGGTATGTAAGTTGGCTTTTATATCACCACAGGAAGCTGTGGGCGCATATAGTCATCCAATTTTCCCCATTGTCTTAACAAGCCAACCATTAGCCTCAAACCGGGAAGAATCAACGACTGTTGCGCCTCGTGCGGAGAAATTTGAACCAGAAGCTGGGGCTCTGGAGAAAAAGACGTAGCATTCTTCATTCTCTCTCGCATATGTAGAAATTAAGGAGCCTACAGGAGCACATCCCGTTGGAAATCTTCCATCACGGACAGCCTCTCAGTTGATCCGCTGGGTAGAGAAGGGCCTGTACTAATTATAACCGGTCGGTATATGTGAAAATTTCGGATCTGCGAGGTGCTATATGAATGAACATCAGTATCTTCGATTTCCAGACGGAGTGCATTAAACATAATTGCTTAATAACTCATTCTAAGCGCTCAAACCATCTGCTCTATTGGTAAACCCAGGCGCCGATATCCCGTCACTGCCACAACCTGATTTACAATCTGAACTAACCTTTGGTCAGGCTCTCTTGCCTTGCTTAGACCTGCCCACATCCGCACACACTCTGTAAATTCTCCAAATCCTTGACAATGAGTGGTAGAGGTGAACGAGGAAGAGAAAGAGGCGTCCCCAGAGGTCGAGGGGGTGCAGGGGGAAGTAGCAGAGGTTCGTCACCAAGTCGTGGGGGCCTAGGCCCACGCGGTGGGTCTCCCGCTCCTCGAGGTGGACCTTCACAGCGCAGAGGTGGTGGAGGATTTCAAGGACCCTATCTTCCTCACGGTGGTCGTGGAGGTGGACCTGCCGTGCCTGAACCGACAGTCCAAGCTCCACCAGAGGGACCAGCGAATCTCGATCCACGTATATCGTCCATGCAGGCCGGAGTGGAAAAATTCAAGACCGTCAGTCTAGTTAGAAAGGACCCCAAGAACCCACTTCGACCTGGTTTCGGCACGCTCGGCACTCCCATCGTCGTACGCGCAAACTTTTTTGCCCTCAAGTTCCCAAGAGGGCTCATTATATACGATTATCGAGTTGAATTCAGCCCTACTACCGACATAGGTCGACTCAAGGGCCGTATTCTCGATTTACTACTCGCATCTCCTCAGTTCACCCGATTCAAAGCTATTGTTGCACATGATCGAAGTGAGAGACTGATCGCTGCAAGAGAACTTCCCCAGCCCCTCTCTGTGGATATTCGCTTCGTCGAAGAGGGAGAGACGCAGGCGAGTGCAAAAGCGAAAACGTACACTGTCAAAGTCACGAAGACCGGGGAGCTCAATACGGATGCTCTCCACAAGTAAGTTTGTCCTACTGCGTGTTAAATAAAGCTAAATATTTGCAGACACACGGATGGTGATCCCGCATATGTCGACAAGGACATCGGCTCGCTTATCTCCGCACTAAACCTCGTTGTTCAAGCGGATGCATCCCGAAAAGGAGCTCGGGTAGGAAAGAACCGTCACTTCTTTGAGCCATCCGTGGGCTCCATCGGCGGCGGGATAGAGGCATGGCGAGGATTCTACGCCTCTGTCCGTCCGGTTTGGAAGAGCATGATGGTCAACATCAATGTATGCATGACTGCATTCGTCGAGAGTAAGAATATGGCTACGGCTATCAGCGATTTTCAGAAAGGATCGCGCGGTGCAATTCCAGACCTAGGAAAGATGTTTGGCAAGAGCGTCATTCGGATCAAAACGCTCCATCTTGGATATCGCAAGCCAGTTCGCGGGATTATGGATAAGAAACCCAGTCAGCAGACGTTTCCTTGCGCAGAGCTGGGAGGCACAGTGACAGTGGCGGAATACTTTCGACGGAGTAAGTGCCATATATCCCTCGTGAGCTTCACTTATCTTTCATCAGAGTATCCCGACCACCCAATCAAGTATCCAGATTTGCCTCTGCTCGATATTGGCAGCGACAAGCGGCCCAACTACATCCCCGCCGAATTTTGCGAAATAGTGAAGGGACAGCCGTTTCGCGGGCGACTTAACGATCGACAGACGTCGGACATGCTACGTGTCGCTTGTCAGAACCCACAACGAAACTCGGAGCTGATCCGCGGCGAAGGATTCCTCAACCTGGCTCTCAACGCCGCATGACACAATGAAGAGCTTCGGTATCACTATTGACCAACAAATGACCGTTGTCCCTGCTCGTGTCCTCCCACCACCTGGTATCAGCTACGCAGGTGGCCGGCCCCCACGCGTCAACGACGGCTCATGGAACATCCTAGATGTCAAGTTTCATCGTGGAGGTAACATGGGCCGATGGGCAGTATTGATCGTACGCGAGAAGAGTCGACCTGGACCGTGGACTGGTCCAAATGATCCTCAAATGTGGGAGTTCATCAACCGCTTTGCTCAAAAGTGTCGCACCGTGGGAATGGTGTTATCACCAGAGAGGCCGGCAGTTGTTCCAACACAGGAGCTAGACCCTCCCGGCGGTCGAGATCCATCCAGAACTGCTGCGGTGGCGGAGATTAAACGAGTGCTGACCCTACTCATCAACGCCAACCCACGACCTTCGTTCGTCCTCGTCCTCTTGAACAACAGGGATAACTATATCTACCCAGGGATCAAACGAATCGGCGATGTAGAGCTGGGAATTCACACCGTGTGTATGCAGCTTGACAAGGCGTCGGGTAGAGGCGATGCGAATAAGCAAGACCAGTACTTCTCCAACGTTGCGCTCAAGGTCAATACCAAGCTTGGTGGCATCAACCACAAACTCGACGCGAATAGCATGCGGTGGCTCACGGAGAAGCGCACCATGGTCGTCGGGGCAGACGTTACACACCGTAGGTTTTCGTTTTGATTCTACGATGCTTACTAACTGTGGCGATAGCCGGACCAACCAGCGCGGATGGGACCCCTTCTCTGGCGGCAGTCGTTGCGAGTATAGACAATGACTTTGTCCATTTCCCTGCAAGCATGGAATTGCAAGAGTCAAAGAAAGAGGTAAGCCTTGTAATGAGTAGCATGAATATAACTCACCTTGTTGTAGATGATTGAGAAATTTACAGAGATGATGGTCGAGCGCTTGCTTCTCTGGCAACAACGAAACAAAGGGTTACCCGAAAGGGTCCTCCTTTTCCGCGATGGCGTGTCCGAAGGCCAATTCGACCTTGTGCTCGAGAACGAGTTGCCGCAGATTCAAGAAGCGTTCCGCCAGGTATACGAATCGTCGCAGAACAAGGGCGCTAAGAAGCCGCAGCTGATGATTTGCATCTGCGGTAAACGTCATCATGCCAGGTTCTATCCGACCGACAGTGCCAACGCAACGAAGAACGGAAATACCAAGCCTGGCACGATCGTCGACAAAGGTGTCGGGGACGTCTATCGCTTTGACTTTTATCTACAAGCGCGTAAGTGCACCACATGGGTGAAGTAGCCAGCGTGTACTGACCTCTTGGATAGACGCAGGTCTTCAAGGAACAGTCAAGGCCACCCATTACACCGTGGTTTACGACGAAATCGGCTTTACCGCAGATATGCTCCAGCAAGGCACACATACATCCAGCTATGCCTACGTCCGGGCGACTAAGGCTGTTAGCCTCTGCCCACCTGCGTATTACAGCGATCTCGCGTGCGAGCGAGGAAGACTTTATCTCAATGACTTGTTCAATCTCGGAGCCGAAAAAACGGGCGCCATACGCGGGGGTAAAAGGGACAAGGACGCTGCAAAGAAGCAAGTCTTCGATCGCTGCATCGCGGCCTGGGGAACTGGAATCCACCCAAATGTCAAGAATTCGATGTTTTACATTTGAGGTGGAACGTGATACGAGATTCCGTCATATTATAGTCTGCTGGAGATTCGTCAGTGCTCCATGATATTATAGTTGACCAGGTTACACACCAGCTAGTCTACAAAGCAAATTGAGCTCAAGCAGTGTTGCGCAAAACTACAAAGGAGTAAGATCAGTTGATTTAGCTGACAGAAAGCGTACCTAAGATCACGGAGTCGCCCCTTTAGATCGAACAGTTAGTGGATGTAGCAGTCCAACAAGCAAAACGCTTACCTGAGGAACATTTTGCTGATGAAACGGTCCTTGTTGACGGGCTTTTTATTTTTTCCGCTAGGCGTTTCTGTCCACATCTAGAATCGGTGAGTAAGAGTGTATACAGCTCAAGTGGTACGTGACACCTCTTTGACGTTCTCCAACACCTAGCAAATATCAGCAAAACGCGCCTTTGCGTGAACAAACTCACCATGTTACTGTGGCGATCAAACGCTTTGACTCGAGCCAAAAGTTTTCTATTGTTTCTGAGCGAAATGAGAATCTGGGTGTGGTTGCGGACGGATTGCTGGAGGACGCTCAGAGGCCCCTGACTGATCTCGTGCTCCTCCAAAGCGCGAATTTGGGCCTCGTCGAGCTCAGATTTGTTGACGTGCTGATACTGGCTTTGTAAATGAGTGGTTAGCACGCGTAAACGGGCCCTTTAAGTGAAATACCTCATCGTGGTTTCAGTCGACGCTTTGATGCCACTCATCTCCGTCACTCATCCCACTCTCAAATCTGCGAGGAAACTGCTTATTCATACTTGTCCAATTATCTAAAAAGACGGGACATCAGCGAGCAAAAGTGGCCAACGTCCGAAAACCGTTCTTACTCTCCACCGCTTCAAGTCGCCATGAGCGACGCGTCGTCCGCCCAAGTTCAAGCGTCAACAACAGATTCAACAACTTCAAGAACAGCTACAAATACATTTGACCACTCTCACGCATCATCCTCCCTCCTCTCACCTCCAGAGTCGCCGTCGGGAGCTCAGGAGATCTCCTATTTTTCCCAGAAATCGCCTCTACCACCACCTGCAACCAGTTCTGAATCCATTCATGCGCCATCCAAGTCCCCAAAGTCGCCCGGTGGCCCATGCTACACCAGAGACGAACTGGTGTACCTCAAGAAGAGCCCGCTTGTAGCTGCCCCGCCAGGTATGCCATCGCGCAAAGAATGGTTTGGGTGTGTTCTTTTATATGCGCAGATGCGTGAGGGGGCTCATTTCATGTTGTAGCGAGGCCAACGAACAGCTCAGCAAACCAAGGGATCACGACAGCCTCACGGCGACTAGGATGCGGTACGAGCATGTTTGATGAGCAAAAATAGATCCTTGCTGATATTGGAGTAGACATAGGCGAGATCCTGAAGGTGATGATCCATCTCGAGCATCCGGTGGGTCTCCTTTTACCAAGGACTCTATACCCTCTTAGCCCGGTGCTGTCACTCTCTCGTATAGAGACATCTAGAAGCACGCTTTTTAGATTGCTTGGCATTTTTGGGCCAGTCCTGCCTTGCCTGCTCAGCTCCACTTGCCCGCGGTGTCCTCGACGGAAACTATTTACTGACCACCCCTTGAATCACTAGACTCTTCGCGATCACTGTTCAAGTCTGGTCCTGCTCAACCTTCGCAAATGGGATCCTTCCGGCATCAGTCGTACCGAGATCGCAACACCGACATCGACAAGGATACTGCCAGCTTGAAATCGGTCAGTTTCACCCCTGTGATCATTTATCATTTTGACCTCTTCCCAGATGGCAGAACGCTACGACCGTGGAGATCGCCTTGGCCCTCAGTCTCCAGGAATTGCAGGCTTTACTGGCAGAGTCAAGGACAGAGAGACTGCACCGCATTTCAACGGCAGCGTTGCACGCATTGGCCCTGCTCCCCGAAGAACAGAAGGTAGGGAAACGGGTCGTCGAAAACCCGGAGATGAGGCGAGTGATTGGCGCAAAAGTAAGCAACATCTAGTTTATGCCGCATATAAGTGCTTATTCTTGCATCAGACGCAGATCCTGCACGTGAACGGACGGAAGCTCGGGAGTCGACTCGTACCGGTCGTGAACGGGACAGTTCCAGGGCAGCAGGTGACGATACCGCTAGCGAAAGAAAACGACGAGATCGTTCTAGAGCAGCTGAAGAGGACTCTCGACGATGGAAAGATGAGAATGGCACCGGTCGACCGGAAAAGGAGCGCAAAGGTCGCGAGCCGTCCACCGTCCGAGACGAGCGTGAGACAAATCGTAATGGACGCAAACGCGGGGAAGAGGATGAACGAGCAGAGGCTAATCGTAAACGTAGAGAAGAGAGAGATAAGGAAACTCCAGCGTGGTTTGAAGACGACGCTCCAAGCGGAGCGGCCAAAGGCATTGTAGGAGCCAGGGTCGGGGACGAACTTGACGAGCTACAAAAATGGAAGTTGGAGAAAAAGGCAAAGGAGGAAGCAAAGGAACGGGAAGCCAATGCAGCAGCCAACGTGGCATCGACTGCTCAAGACCAAGATCATGGCGCAGACACAACCTCACCACCTTCAGAAGAACACAAAACGCCTCGCCCGGCGAAGAATCGAGGGGATCTGTTACCTGCGCCAGCTCCTCCACTGCCGCAGCAAACCACCGACATTTCTGGTGCTGCCAGCCCCCTTGATCAAATCAAGGCCATGATGGGTATGACCAACGGTGAATCCCAGAATCACGACGATTCCATCACGTTCGGCACAAGCATCTCCAACGAACCATCAGCGGCCCTTCCGGCCTTCTTCACAATCCCGAATGATGCCCCTTCTCGACAGCCACCGTCAACGGCCACCAGCAACCCTACCTTCGTCGCCCAACCCCTTAACGAAGAGTCTCGCAGGACAGGTGAGCTCATCGCTTGCCTAGCTAAGACATTCTCTAACGCCAGCAAAGTTGAATACGACGCACCTACCAAGTCACGGCATGCGTTTGCCCAACCCAAAGCTCAACCTTCGCCATCACCGGTTGATGGCATGAGCTTTAGCTCTCCTATGACTGGAGAGCGAGCAGGCATTCCTGGAGCGCCTGGCCTCGGAGCACCCCCAGGTCTCCGTCAGCTCCAATCCGTTGAGCCATCTCAGCGTACAAGAAATGTCAGCGATGCTTCCCAACAATTACCAGGTCAAGCTCGGAATGGACCAGGTGTGGTTCTGCCTTTGGGTATCAACAACGCCACAGATCCCACGTTTGCAAACCGACCGATGCCTCCTCATATGAACATTGGCGGTCCATTGCTCCATCTCCCCGCCTCTGCTGGAGCCAATGCTGGTCCTCGAGATGGGAATGTCAATGTTCTCTCCGTCGTCTCACCTCAACCGCAGGCAGGGGCTGGTCCAATCAATGCAGTTGGTGGGCAAGGCATGGTTCCTCGTGTACAAACCGAATCTCCCCAACAAAACCTGTTGGCACGACTTGGCATTCTTGGTGGTGGTCAGGACCGAAAGCCATCGCCAAAGATGGCCGAACCTGGATACGACCGTGGAATGGTGCCAGGAGATGTGCGAATGCCGATGCCTCAGCAGCATTATGGTGCCGGTCCTCCTGGATTCGGACGAGACCCATACGCATCGCCCGCAACGGATAGATTCGATCCCAACGAGGCTCGCTACGGCATGGGTCATGCGTCCACAAGTTCGACGTCGTCGTCAACCTTTTCCCCTTCGCCAGTCGCGGGCAACAATCCATCCATGGTGCTCTCTGCAAAGGGTAGTCGGCTCGCCAAGTTCTTTGACAATCCACGTGGAGACGATATAAGTCCATCAGCTGCCATGCACGGTCCGGGTTCGAATGTGATGCCGCCTCCAGGTCACCAGAATCGCAATGGTATCGTCACGCCACCGCAATTTGATAATAGCAAGAACCAGGGAATGCCAGATCTGCTCGCGCTACTTCAAGGAGCGCAGCCACAAGGAAATCAGCAACCTGTAAGTGGTTTTTGTCCGTGCGCCGCCTTATGATCTTACCTTTTGTAGAATCGTATCAACAACGGTATGGATCCATCCATGGACCTTGCTATGCAGCGCCACCGTGAACTGGCTCTCCAGCAACAGCAGCTCCGAGAGAGAGAGGCCCGACAGCTCGATCCGCTCTACAATCAAAACGCCGACTTTTACGATAGCCGAGGTGCCTTTGTCGCGAACGACTTGGTCCCTGGTCTACGTCCGCCAATTCAACGACAAGAGCGCGACTTGTACAACTCTGACCGTCTCGATGAGCGATTGAACTACGCCGCCCATGGTCGTGTTCCAGGCGTTCCTGGAGGGTACGACCAGATGATGCGCAATATGAGTGGGGGTCCTGCTCCTCGTGCTAATCCTGGGATGTACCCGGGAATGGGTAATGCGCCACCAGGCTTGGCTGGACATCTGGCTGCCGAAATTCTTCAGCAGCAACAACTCCAGCAACGAGAGCGTCAACGTCAGCAGCAACAGCAAAGGGAACTTGAGCGGCAACAGCTCCTGGCAATGCAAGCGAACGCACTCAATAGCCGAGGGTTGAGTGGAAACATTATCCCTCAGCTTGCACCTCGCCAATCCCCCGTTGATCAGTATGCGAGAAGTGGTGGAAGAGCACCTATCAATGAGATCCCCGTTCAACAATTCGGCTACAATGGTCTAGGTGGAGGAGCCCTCGGTAATGTCCCAGGAAACCTTGGAGGCCTTAATGGTAATGCGGGCTATAATGGTCTCAACGGGGTCTCGAATGGCTTCGATAGCCCTCTCCGTCAACAACAACAGCAGATGAACATGCCTCAACGTCAGCTTGGTATGGGTTATGGTGGCGTTGGAGGTATCGAGGCCCGGTACGCTCAACAGCAGGCGCAACTCCACGCCACACAGGGGCACAACCAAGGTTCTGGGTCCTCTAGCGACCTTATGGCCCTCCTTCTCGCCGGAAATCTAGGTGGTCAGCAGAACTAGAGGCCTCGCCGGGTTACATTCACAACAAGTCTCGTGTAGTCCTCGTTTGAAACCTCGCTCCCGAGAATTCCTTTCTATCTCTATTCCATCGGACCTCTTCCCTCTCGCTTGTTCCAAACTCCAGATTTGGGTCTGCATTCTTCTTGGCGTCTCCCTCTGTCATCCGTGGTCCTTGTCTCCTTCCCTCTAGCATCCAATGTCTCCATGTGTCATGTTCTGTGCACTGTTCAACTCTAGCTACGCCTGCAGTGACCATTCAATCCTCACATTGTTCCACCTTCGCCGACGTCCATTAGCTCTTCTTACTCCTTTGTTGATATTAAGTACTCTAACGATGCTGAATGTTGCCTTACAACGTTCATCACCTCCTTTCGGTTCAGTGTTCCGTTATTCTCAGCGATACCAGCTTGTCAGTTCTCAAGTCGGAAGGATGCTAGAGTAGGACACGATTGATTTGCAATTATATCTCGACTACAGGAAAGTAGCGTGCCAGGAACATTATCAAATTCGATACTTTTAGGATAGAGAGAGTGAGCATCACTGTCCTCTCATCTCCTACTTTTACATCCACGACAGTTGATCATGCTGGAATAGGCTCGGGAATAATGCCAATGGATTGCATGATGAGGTGGACTGGTTGGCAATGATTTGCAATGGGAGTAGATCCCTGTGCGTAGTAGATGTCGCGACGATGCGCTGGACCGGGCGTGCCGATGAACGAACAGACGGAAAAGTTTTCGGCGTCTCCGTTGACGGCAAGGTAACCAGGCAAACCGCCGCCGGTGGACGAGCTACGCTATAAAACGAATGAGTGCAAGGAGCTAATGTATGCTTGGAAGACTTACCACCGCACAGTAGCTCGCAAACTTGACAAGAGTGTCTGATGGACCGGTCACAAAGTTGACTTTACCTTGTGTCAATGGCATATTAACAGTTGTTACATCGTCATCGACGGCGAAGAAGACTGGCGTGAGGACAGAGTCATTGAGGGTCCAGTAGGCAGGAGCATCGCCGCATGATTCGCAAGTCTGTTATGGATTTGGTCAAGCTTGGAAGGACGTTGGTGAAGAGAACACACCGTCATTGTGGATATAGTATTCTTGTTGGAATCCACGCCCGTCTTGACAAGGCGAACAAGCTGCGAGTCAGAGGAACCGCCGGTAGCAGCGTAGAGTCTGAAAGGACCATAACTGGTCACTCCACAAGAACGAGAGGGAACCGGAGAGCCAAGTGCGACGAGGATAGAGAAAGCAAGGATGAAGAGTGCTGAGAACATTTTGGTTATAGGCAAGCGCTATAGATTGGATGGAAGCTGAAGGACGCGAGATGAAGATGGAGTGGATTCGGCGCCGCGAATCTGCCTTATATGTGTCCTCAGCTTCAAGATCCGTGAGGTGCTGAACAAGTCAAAGCCCACACATGATGCAGCCGTGGAAGTTTCCGGAGTAGAATAATGAAATGGAAGGGCACGAAATAGACATGTTGAGATGAAGCGTTTATGTTTTGCGCATGGGCATGATCCGCAAAATTCAGTCCTTAACGTGAAGGAAGGTTCCCATCTCCGTGAGAAACATGAAGCCTCGTTCCGCACATCGGAGGCTGCATCGATCTGGGGTGTCCACCGAATTTTTGAGGAGCAAGAAAGTGATCCTGACACGTGCTTTGGCATCGTTGATGCCGGGTCTTCTGGGATGTTATTGATCGTGAGTAAGTCTGCCGTGATCTGTACCCTCTTCGCGCCAAGGAGATGTGAGAGTTGGGTTATCTTGTGTTCATCTCTCCTCGTTAATCCGTCAATCAACCCTTCTGGATTTGGAAGCATTCCAAGGTTTGCACCGGGCGACAAGATGGAGACATCTCGAGATTCACAGAGTGTCATGAGTGACCTTGATACAATGTCCGGATCATGAAGTGTCCCGTCCAGCCGGAAGCGACGCGCTGCATGCGGAAACGATTTTGGAGCCGAGTTCTTCACAAGCAGAGAGGCGACGACACGTCAATGAAAAAAGAAAAATCCCGACGATCGTTGAAGGTTTGTTGAAAGGGGGCGGGCTTGACGAGAATTGGTGCTGATCGAGGAGTTGGTGGAGTCCAAGTTTTGTTCATTGTCGTATTATCACCCAAATTCGAAAATCTGGAATAGGAGAGTTGTCTTTGAAAACACTTCAGACGGAAGGCTCGGGGAGTGATGCCAATACTCGGAAAAGGCAGCTCAAAGTCGTTCCAGACGCTATCAAAGCGCTCTGGAGAGCATTCGGAGCCTGATAAAGGCGAATACTCACAAAGGTGGGGACTTCCCCCTCGAACTATGACAGAAGAGGCATCTTCCGAATGTAGCTTGCACCCTCATCCGCGGCTGGGCGATAGTAATGAATCCAGTGTAACTGATGCAATACAGAGGTGATATAGAGTCGATTGCGTCTCGTTGAATGGTGCATCTGGCCGGGACGGTCGTCGTGGTTCAAATGAGACATGCGGGTCGGTAGTAAGAGTGTGCTCGCTGTGTTGATATCTTTAATTCGAGCCGCTTACATCAAACTTGAGTTTCGAGGCCAATCATCATGGCCGGAGGAGACTTGAACCGCTTGTACGGGCTCTCTGTGCACTCCAGCAAGGTGTAAAATTGTTGCAGGACGTCTACCTGCCCAACGAAAACTCTCTTCCACCTCGAGGCTGTACGTATCCATACCGCGACTTCTATACGGATGGTCAGCGTAAAGTCACATTTGAATATAGCCGTCGCCTCAACCCCGCAAAGCTCTTCTTTCAATGCGTACGAAAGGAGGACCAGATACCACTCTGCGTCAAGTTTACACTCAAGTATGCGAAAGAGGCACACCAGGTGTGTAGCGATCAGGGAGTCGCACCAAAGCTCTACAGTGTCGAACGGCTTCCGGGAGGTTGGTGGATGGTCGTGATGGAATATCTCTCCGAGGAGGAATACACCATGCGGAGCTCGGTCGATGTCGACGTCGTCAAGTTCAAAGAGGCTATTAAGTGTGTCGTTGGTCTTTTGCATCGCAGCGGTTTTGTCCATGGCGACATTCGGGCTTGCAACATTATGATCCGTCGCGAGTGGGACGATGGCATTGGAATGAGGAACGTCAAACTGGTCGACTTCGATTGGGCTGGGAAAGACGGCGAGGCGAGGTATCCTGCAAATGTGAATTACGAGCAGATCGTGCGACCAAAGGATGCGAGGGATGGATTGCCTATTACAAAGGAGCACGACCTGGAGATGGTTGAAACCGCTGTGACCAACAACGAGTGGACAGGCAGATTCTGATGACCTGGGCGACAGGGACCTAACCGTTGTATCGATCTTGTAGTCTTCTTCCAATTATACAGTCACTCTATCTCATGCCGTTCGCTCGAGCACGCCTTCCACATCCCGGGGTCGAGTCGGATGGGTCGAAAGCCGCACGGGGGGGACTTGGACCTGACTACAACCAACCACCACACAATCACCACACCACCACCACCGACGCTCAGCGGGGGCCTCCGTCCCTGACCCCCCCCCAGCTGAACATAATGTGTCGTCAACAACTCAACTAGACCCCCCAAGTACAACGCAAGGCAACCATCCCATTACACCCTGACAAGCAGTAGCCAATCTCACTGCCCCCACCCGTTCGTTCGACATCCCATCTGGTTTCGATGGAACTCACGATACGCAAAGGATATCACCACGAACGAAACATCCCTGCCTACTCTCATCACCTGCACGTCAGAGCGCGTACTCTAGACCCGCAGACCCTTAGCACCCTTACGTAGCCCCTTGTCTGTAAAGATCGCGCCTGATTCCATGTAGTACCTGCTAGCGAGGGCAAATAAGATTTCTCTCTCTCTCTCTCAATGCTCGAGCAAAGTCCTCTATAGCTTAATCAGCGCTCGGACAAGCGTACAGAAAGATCGACTCGCTTTGTTTGTATCTGAGAGTTCAACCCAGCACGAGTAGAAAGCGGCGTTGAGAGCTCGGTGGCTTGTACAATGCGAACATCGAGGGATCTTGCGCGTGAAGAATCGAAGATTTTCTAGCATATCTTGTCAACCGAATCCTACACCAACTTGTACATGCAGGATCATCCATGTCAGCAAAGAAGATACAACTCAGAGTCAAGGAGATGAGGATCGATCACCAGAGAAGCCGAGAGTGTTGAAGGTTGTCCGCTGGCCAATACTGAGGAATTCCACTGAGTTGCAAGGATTTTTGGGACTCTGCGCAGGACTGAGACAGTGGATTGAAGGATATTCCAAAGTCGCACGTCCACTGAATCGCTTGCTCGTAAAGAGTGCACCGTGGATCTGGGGAGACGAGGAGCAGGATGCTCTTGACAAGTTGAAAGAGCTCGTTTCGGCATCTCCATATACACCCAATTCACAACCAGGGTGGGAGAGAAGTCATATTGGCTGTCGACTCGTCCTTCATCGCGGTGGGATGTATCCTGATGCAAGTTGATGGGAAAGGAAGAAAAAGACTAGTAATATATGGATCACTCACTTCAACGAATGAGAGTTTCGTTATTCCCAACCCGAGCTAGAAGTCTTTGGCCTGTTCAGGGAGCTGCGAGCAATGCGAAGATGGATTCAGGGACAGGATTTGACGAGATGGAATATATGAAGAAAGAGGACACCGAGGGACATTTGCAACTCCAAGGGTCACTGCTCGGCAGACATTGTGGCCTGGTGTCCATAAAGACGCTGCAATATTGGCACATGGCTATCACAAATGTCAGCGCTTCAGCGATAGACAAAACACCCTACCAGTACAACCAAGCTCACCTCATCAGCGATTCCAGAAATTTCTCGTCGAGGTGATGTTCACGCCGATATCGAAGCAAGAGACGAAGCGACAGGATACCCCGAAGGACCTTCACTTCGTACTGCCAGTGCAAAGACTGTCTCACTTTTCCCTTTCGAGGAGATCATATCGCGCTGGGGTGCCACCGAGGAGATTGTGACAATGCTCCAGAGTTCGGAGCTGCACTCGAAGACTTGACACGATATTACGGGGGTCAAAGTATCATAATCTCACCGTATAACTCGAGAGCACAAGGAATAGCCCTTGGGGTCATGTGCCACTCCTGCTGAAGGATCCCACAAAGTCCGTCCAGGCTGCTCTTTGGGTTGATCATGCAGCTGTTCGGAAGGCCACTGCGTTCTCGCCGTTCTCATCACCCTGCCGATTGAAGCGCACATCCTTGACGTTTGCAATGAATACACGTCCTATTTCCATGGAGCGCGATAGGAGAACGACTGAGACTACTGGATTGTCGAGATGTCGATGAAGAAGATGCATTACAGAGAATTGCAAAGTCGAGATGGGAGTACAAGGAACAATGCTCGAGCGCTGTAACCTACGACCTGGTCAGCTCGTGCTCGTACGAAACTCGGCAGTAGAGACTGATTTGGATCAAAAGCACAAGCCGCGATGGCTAAGCCCAATGAAGAGTCGTGAGGAAAAGGAGGATCGTATATCCTGGCCAAACTCGACGGTATCCAAATCGAGATTCGCTGCATCCCGAATCATCCCCTATCATCCACACAACGGTCTCACATTCTAAATGCGTATCAGACTTCATTAATCGCGATACGATCAAAGCACGGAGAGGAAATGAGGGATATAGAAAGTCATGGGGAAGAACGGGAGGAAGAGACGTACCCGATAACCCCGATCTTACATCCGAAGAGGAAGACGAAGGAGAAGTGTTGATGTAGCCTATTGATCGATTCGCTGGGACCCACGAGTCATCGGGCAACCACGGCCAGAGGATCATTTTGGGACACCTGATGCTGAAGATTGGCTTTCAGACAGTCTAATTCCGCGTGACAACCGCGTGACGATGAACCCACGCTACGCGTTGAACCAGTGACATCGAGGACTTGCACTCGCGGCTTTAGACAGGCTACTGACCAGTACAAGCGACGCATTTTTCCTTGGAGAGGGTGCTGAACTCGGAGCTCATGAAAGCATCGCCATCTCCCGAATTGCGGAGAATGGAGAAGTCGATTTCGAACATGGCCATGGAGCGGCAATCAAATCAGGCAAATGGCACGAGCGATAAAGCGTCTACCAACCGCTTAGTTTCCTATCTTGGGATTGAGTTGACTCTCACCTCATCCAGACCGACGCCGGATTGTGCAGATCATCCAACAGGAGCCACGGGTGCTTGACAGTCGAAGCACCAATGGTGGCAATGATGAACAATCCGACCCATTTGCAGCTGACCAACGGCACCGAGGGAGAGACCACAGATTCAGATTCACGCCCATGGACAGTAGGAGCCTTGGGTTGTGGTCGCCGTTGCAGAGGATGACCTAGAATAAGACGGGGAGACCATAGGTGACGAGGCCGATTTCAAAGATGATGAGGGCACTGCCGAGGAGGGAGGTGGATGCGGAGCAGTCGAATGCATTGGGGGACGAGGAGTACAATGAGGACGGGGAGCATTCGCATGAGGACATGGGGGACGGATTCTGGATATGCCATGCCGATTTCCTTCAAGTCAAGCATCCGGTGTCACGAGAAGTTTTGCGAGTGGCGGGTGAACCTCGAGATGGTATCACGTCTAGAACGAACCATTATCAGCGCATACACGCCGTAGCTTGACGGAGGGAAGCGTACCTTTACGTGTTTGCCCGCAGACTTTTTTATAATATGAACTTCGTCGAAAAGGACGCTGTTGGGTCTGGGTCTGCTGAGGCAGAATAGACGAATGAATCACGCGACGCGTAGAAAATCCAGCGGGATCTCCCCCCTCCAAGGCGCCCGCCAAGCCTACAGTGCCAGTCCCAAATGTCGCTGGCCGTGCCGCTCACGCTTGAGGTTTCTAAACAGCTCTAATTTGCTGGGAATTTCAAAGGGCGTCGGTCAGAAAAGTGGAAAGTGCCTTGCAAGGCAGTTGTCCTGTGAGCCACCTAACGAGGGAGGTTCCAAGGGCTGGCGGTGGCCGCCCTCCTTCGAATGGTCAACAAGAATCTCAGGATAGCCTCGTCGAGTTATTAATAAGCTAGTATAGTAGAGGACAATGACAGAGGGTAATCTTTGGCGAGATAACTGACTCCTTTATGTTCAATTCGTCACAAATTTCGACACCGATAACGCCGCTTTGCAAAAACATAGGATCACGTTCACCTGAGATTGCTCACGCGTTGTATGAGAAAGGTTATATATAGCGATAATGATAAAATGACGATAGTTCACTGGTTGATATTCCTTCGAACGTTAGTCCATGAGAGACCACATTGGAAATTCGTGAAATCGAGTTTGGTTGCACGGGTTGGACTCGACGTAGGCATAGTCAGACGAAGATCTTGATTTCGTAGTCCATAACGATTTTCCGGGGGTACCCAGAAGAGAAAGTTGCCAGATGATTGCACCCAGCCATCGTGCAACAGTGAGCACTGCGTGAACCCGGGTATCTGGATTTGTAGGCTATGTGCACCTGCACCTGAAAGTTATCAAGTCAGATACACAAGTAGGATAAAACCAAGGCCACACTTACCAGTATGCATATCCCATACCCTAACTGTTCCGTCATGTAAGCCAGAGACCCTCTGGGAGCCATCTGGGGATATTGTAGCCACATTGATTCCGTCTTTTAGTTGATCTGGAGGTGCCTCTCCCAACAGTTGACCAGTATCTGCGTCCCACAGTCGAATCGTCTTGTCATCCGAGCCAGAGACGATTCGTGAGCCGTCTGGCGAGAATCCGACGGCCCAGACCCCTCCTTCGTGACCTCGAAGTGGCTCTCCCAATGGCTGACCAGTGTCTGCGTCCCACAGTCGAATCGTCTTGTCATCCGAGCCAGAGACGATTCGTGAGCCGTCTGGCGAGAATCCGACGGCCCAGACCCAACTTTCGTGACCTCGAAGTGGCTCTCCCAATGGCTGACCAGTGTCTGCGTCCCACAGTCGAATCGTCTTGTCAGAAGAGCCAGAGACGATTCGTGAGCCGTCTGGCGAGAATCCGACGGCCCAGACCCCTCCTTCGTGACCTCGAAGTGGCTCTCCCAATGGCTGACCAGTGTCTGCGTCCCACAGTCGAATCGTCTTGTCAGAAGAGCCAGAGACGATTCGTGAGCCGTCTGGCGAGAATCCGACGGCCCAGACCCCTCCTTCGTGACCTCGAAGTGGCTCTCCCAATGGCTGACCAGTGTCTGCGTCCCACAGTCGAATCGTCTTGTCATCCGAGCCAGAGACGATTCGTGAGCCGTCTGGCGAGAATCCGACGGCCCAGACCCCTCCTTCGTGACCTCGAAGTGGCTCTCCCAATGGCTGACCAGTGTCTGCGTCCCACAGTCGAATCGTCTTGTCAAAAGAGCCAGAGACGATTCGTGAGCCGTCTGGCGAGAATCCGACGGCCAAGACCCTCCTTCGTGACCTCGAAGTGGCTCTCCCAATGGCTGACCAGTGTCTGCGTCCCACAGTCGAATCGTCTTGTCATCCGAGCCAGAGACGATTCGTGAGCCGTCTGGCGAGAATCCGACGGCGCAGACCCTCCTTCGTGACCTCGAAGTGGCTCTCCCAATGGCTGACCAGTGTCTGCGTCCCACAGTCGAATCGTCTTGTCAGAAGAGCCAGAGACGATTCGTGAGCCGTCTGGCGAGAATCCGACGGCCCAGACCCCTCCTTCGTGACCTCGAAGTGGCTCTCCCAATGGCTGACCAGTGTCTGCGTCCCACAGTCGAATCGTCTTGTCAGAAGAGCCAGAGACGATTCGTGAGCCGTCTGGCGAGAATCCGACGGCCCAGACCCCTCCTTCGTGACCTCGAAGTGGCTCTCCCAATGGCTGACCAGTGTCTGCGTCCCACAGTCGAATCGTCTTGTCATCCGAGCCAGAGACGATTCGTGAGCCGTCTGGCGAGAATCCGACGGCCCAGACCCAACTTTCGTGACCTCGAAGTGGCTCTCCCAATGGCTGACCAGTGTCTGCGTCCCACAGTCGAATCGTCTTGTCATCCGAGCCAGAGACGATTCGTGAGCCGTCTGGCGAGAATCCGACGGCCCGGACCCAATCTTCGTGACCTCGAAGTGGCTCTCCCAATGGCTGACCAGTGTCTGCGTCCCACAGTCGAATCGTCTTGTCATCCGAGCCAGAGACGATTCGTGAGCCGTCTGGCGAGAATCCGACGGCCCGGACAGGTCCTTCGTGACCTCGAAGTGGCTCTCCCAATGGCTGACCAGTGTCTGCGTCCCACAGTCGAATCGTCCAGTCATCCGAGCCAGAGACAATTCGTGACCCATCTGGCGAGGTTCCGACGGCGTTCACCTGATCTTCATGACCTCGGAGAGTTCTGGGGAGGTCCGGATATGTCTCTTCTACCCCCCGGATCACCCTCAGAGTACTTCCGTATCTTCTTACCCTCTCCTTATGCAGCATTGACTTCCTGGGAGTGAATGCAAGTGCCGAGACGTATATGTGTGTAGCACTGTCCTGGATCGGCACCGAAAATGCCATTAGAAATCGTCGAATCTCCGTCATCCTGCCCTTATTCTCCTTTTCAATCTGTTTCCTGTGTCAAACAATAGAATACATATCCAGATAAGCCACTCACTCCAAGGTGGTGTGTGATAGCTCGAAGTCCTGCTATCGCCCGTGGCACTCCTCCAATCAGGCTCAGAACCTCCGCCCAGTATAGAACATATGACCCCTCTATAATCTGTTCCAGTTCTTTCTTGAGTGTACGTTGCCAGTTGTCATCTGTCCCGGCCAAATGGAACAGCCAGTGCGAGCTGGCATATCGAAGTCTCCTTGGAATGAACTTGGACACCCTGAAGTCCAGGTCGGGGATCTGTCTGTTAAGGAGGAAAGATGACTCGATTTGACATATGTTGAACTTGAGACCTTCTGTTCGCGATTTGAGGTTTCTGAAACACCATGATGCGGCTTGACCGTGTGCATTGGCGAGATTGAGATACATTCTATCACCGTTATCGGTGGCTGGAGCAATGGTGCAGCGTCGCAAGTACTCCACGAACGTAGGGTGCCGAAATTGGATCAGATGCGAATTCACATCCACGCTGAGGACGCTTCCTAGATTCTGCAACAACGCCTTAGAAGTTCCCCGCACTCTCGCATGCTTCAGCAGATCGTCCAGGTCATCGACAGTCAGTGGCTCATATGCAGCGAGCAGCAGCGCCAGCGTCGCACACATCACCGTGTAGTAGGTGGGGTCTGTGCGCTCAAAGACGAGGCGGTATACGTCGTCTATGGCCCCTGGTTGATCCATAGAAATCAGATGGTCATATGTGTCATTGGGCGAGCTCCAGCTGGTTTCGCTCGTGAGCATTCGGCATGCAGTGCTCGCCCAGATGAACAGTCCGTTGGCCTTTTCGACCAATCGTTGCCTCCTATCCTGGGAGAGAAGTCGATACAACGACTGATGGACATAGACCCCAATGTCGTCGATATTATCCGAATGGTTGGGATCGTGCAGCCGGTCTTCTAGCTTTTCTTTGATCGAAAGCTCTTTCAGGACTGCTTCGATGACAGGATCCGGTCGACTCGTCATGAAGATCTTGAGATTCTTGCTCTCTCGAACACCCTTAGCAAGGGTCTCCACAAGTTCTCTTCGCTGTGATCCTGACTTGCATTCGTCGATGGCGTCGATGACGATGATCACGCGCTTATCTAGGTGGTTGAGTGGACGAGCGATGAGCGTGCTGAACTGCTCGCCGAGCGAACTTCGCGTGATGGCTGGACTTCGCTTCACAGCGTCGGCGATGTGTGGCGAAAGAGCGGGTATATGGTGTGCGAGTTCCCTGGATATGGTCGAGCATAGCTTTTCTGTATTCGATGCTTCGGCGCTGGCCATCGAGAAGAAGAACTGGGCCCCCAGTGTTCCCTCGGCTCGCCACGATGCCGCTGCGGACATGGCCACTGACGATTTGCCAGAGCCAGCTATGTCGCATAACCAAAATATCGGCTTTCCCAACATGTCATCCACTGCCCAATACCGGATCTTGTCGAGAACAGCCTGACGGGTTCCTTGCAAACAGGGAGCATGGACCGAGGACGCGACAAACGCGGCCATGGGTAGCTGGAGGATAGCAGCGGTGTCGACTAGAAAGATTGAGCCATGACTTCACACCCAACTCTTGCTTACTATCGGAAAGGATTGTTTCCACTTTGGATTTGGTCACCTCTGTATTGGCCTCCATGCTGGCCATGACCGCGTACAGTTTGGCCTTGGTGGCCTCGATCTTCCGCTCGATCACTTGAATACGATATGCAGTAAAGAGGCTTAATTGGTCCTGCGCCTACGGTGAGACCACGAATAGGGTTGACGAAGTTCATACCAGTAGCTGCCTGTGGCGATCTTCGATATCACGATTGAACTTGCGAATCAATCCGGCATCCAATTTGACTTTGCCTATTCCAGACAATGAAGCAAAGGCGCTCCGGCTTCGTTTATGCCTGTGATGCGCCACTGTCTCTTGAAAACTCTCCAGCAGCCTGAACCAGTTAGTATATAGAAGAAGGACCAGAACCCACACCCACTCTACATAGTGAATCAGCGGTTGCCTGAATGCCTCGTCAACGACCCTCTCGTCTGCGGGATACTTTTCGAACGAGTCGATTTGATTGTCGATCGCGAACATGTATTCCTCCAGACGCCGTGTCAGATCATCCCAGTCTTCTTGGTTGTCTTCGACAGTCTATCGTTGTTCGTTAGTTGCGAGAATGACATTCTCGTTTAACTGACTTGGAGGACATCGAGAATGGATTTGGTGGCTTTACAGGCAGCCTTGAGAGGAGAAAGTATATCTGATGCCTCGGCTACATTTGCCACAAAGTCGAGACCGGTGCTGGCCGTGTTGTAGACTTGACCCCTCTTGCGTGACGGGAGATTTGCAGAAGACGACGAGTCTTGAGGATTCATGCTCGTATTGATGGATATGTTGACTTTGAGATGATGCTATGGACGTGGAAGAGTCCAAGATGGGTCGGCGTCTGCCATTCTCCACGGCAGGCTATGTGCCAGATACACGAGGCGAAGGGCCAGCACGACATTGAATTTGATAGTACACTGGTTGAGTACAAAACCAAATATGGAAATGGTCAGTGAGTATCGGTGACTGTGTTGGATGGTCAATAAGTCG
The DNA here is from genome assembly GCA_910890315.1 of Serendipita indica DSM 11827. NCBI lineage: Eukaryota > Fungi > Basidiomycota > Agaricomycetes > Sebacinales > Serendipitaceae > Serendipita > Serendipita indica. Next base: position 116,852 of record CAJVGD010000018.1, on the reverse strand, counting down.
ACAATTGTATGTAGTCCATAATGTCTCAAGAGTAGCTTATGCGACGCAGTGCTGCCTGAAGTAAACGATGACTACCTGCGTATATGATCCATTGGCAGAGTCTACACTTTGTCTGTCACCACGTCAACTTGGCCCAAACCAACTCCGCTGCTTGGCACTGTTTGTTGCTGGATAAACTATCTACGACGGCACAACTTTTACCAGCACCAAGAGTCATCCATGTCGGCACCCTCGACGCCGTCATTCTCCAAAAAGAGCCCACAGAGTGGCGTCCACCATCCACTTGAGGTGACGAGGCTGGAGTAAATAACGCAGCTTGATACGCAGGAGGGACCATTGTCAATTGGAAGAGTTGCCGCTTGTTCCTTACAACAAAGATAGACTATCCTGACAGGTAGTTGGCTTTATCCACCGTGAATTGTGTGGGAAGTCGAAGAATTGTTATTCATTCTATGTTATATAAAAGGGCTTAGAAATCAGTATACTTTCCCATGATACTGGAACACTCTACCAAGATTGAGACGGCGAATAACATCCATCATTCGGAGCGAAGCACACGGCTTGTTGCGGTGAAAGTTGACCATTGACCACCACAACTACCACAGTTTCGTCGCTCTCTAGAGACCGAGAAGAAGCAGAATCCTGGAAAAGGAGACTCTGGGAATACGGGTTAATAACCTTGTGAGACTCGAGACTCGACCGACGATTAATCGGGCTCGCTGACCGGCACGGATCCGTACTCTAAAGAGACCGGGACGAGTTCTCCGTCTCTGGAAGCTTTCAATCTCATCTCGACAAGTAGAATGGCGAGCTCCGCATCGTGGGCGGCCCGCGCTGCCGGGCTCGGGAAAACCAAGACTTCGAGATTATCAGCAGACCACCTATAAGAGACAGTTTCCTCAACTCGTAACAACTTGTTCTCCTCTCCATCCATCTATCCTTCTTTACAGTCCACCATGAGCGACCTTCGCAAGCTCAACGTCTTGATGTGTATGTCTCTCTCCTATCTCCTCGGTGGCGAGCACTAACTAGGCCATCTGATAGGCGGTACCGTGCGTTTAGCTCTCAAGAGGTCATAGAACTTGTCTGATCCATAGTAGGGCGAGTACACCACCGGATACAACGACGCTGGCGCGAGTCAGTCCGACAAAAAGGTCGGCGTCGTCGGATTGACGCTCTTTGACCTTCGGAGGCGCGGTCTCGTAGATCAACTTGGTATGGTCGGCGTCAACGGCAAGAAATTCCCTGCCATCCGCAAGCATCTCGAGAAAAGATTGCGGGTGTCTACAAGGATATGGACATCAAGTTTGTCCTCTTCATTTGTCTAATATTGTTTCTAATCCTGTTCAGCTTTACATCCTATCCGGACAACGAGAGCGTCGATCCAAATGCCTGTGAGCCATTCCGGGTGGTGGCTCTGTAAAGTTGTGCTAAGATCATATAGACAAAGCGGCTATCGACGCGCTTTCTCCTGGTGATGCGGTGATCATCTTTACACCAGACCCATCGCACTACCCAATCGCCAAGTATGCGCTCGAACGCAAGATTCACGTCCTCGTCACCAAGCCAGCGACCCAACTTCTTGAACATCATCAGGAATTGATTGAACTTGCTGATAAGAACGGTTTGGTCTGCTGGGTCGAGCATCATAAGCGCGTACGTTGCCTCCTTTTCAGCAATTCGGGACCAAAATCTCAACTATATGGTTCTAGTATGATCCTGCATACTCTGATGCACGTGGACGCGCCGCTCAATTGGGCGAATTCAACTTCTTCAGCGCGTGGATGTCTCAACCCAAGTCGCAGCTCATCACCTTTAGAGGATGGGCAGGAAAGGATTCCGACATTTCCTATTACCTCAGCTCGCATCATATCGATATTTGCTGCTGGATGCTCCAGGGCAAGGCCGTTCCAACACGAGTTGTTGCATCGGCTGCAACGGGAATTGCGACCAGCGAGCCATATAATTGTGTACCACAAACAGAGGACACCATTACGCTTCTTGTCGATTGGCAGTCCCTGACCTCGAAGACACATCGGGGAACGGCGGTGTATACTGCATCCTGGACGGCTCCTATCGGTACGCACGCCTCGACTTCTTTGGATAGCAGAGGTTGACGATTTACAGGCGCTGGGATCCACTCGAAGCAACACTTCTATTACATGGCCGAAAAGGGCGAGATCAACATTGACCAAGCCCACCGTGGGTACGACGTTGTCGTCGACGGTCAGGGCATCTCATGGTTCAATCCGTTTTACATGAAGTATACGCCTTCTGAGTCGGGTCACTTCGATGGTCAACGCGGTTATGGATACATTTCGATTGAGAAATTTGTCGAGGCGTCTCGAGAGGTCAATGCTGGAAAAGCCAAGGCTGGTGACTTTGACACGCAAGGTTTCCCGACTGTGCGGAATACGATTTTGACAACGGCAATCTTGCACGCGGGCAGAATCTCGCTTGACGAAAAGAGGCCGGTGACGATCAAAACGGTCGATAACAAGTGGATTCTGGAGTAGATGAGTTGAAGCTGGATGAGAATGTCCTTTACAAGTCGAGTGTATGCTATCGATAGAGAAGATGTCATTTGTCGAACCTGGAGACGAGTGGGGGCTCGGATGAGCTGATGTGGTTACCGCCGACCACGGGACCTGACAACGCCGACGACGACGTGATTTGTGTATGATTCGAGAGGGTGCGCTACTTTACAGTCTAAATTGACCCACTCTCCAACCACGGTCCGCTCCTTCCCCGATGGATTGTGGAAAGGGAACTGGACCCGACTTCTTACCGGCATTACCCTTGGGCATCGTTACCGGAATGGTTGAAATAGCTGCAACAGTTGGGCGAGGACATCCTTCCTTCGTCCTCGTTCCCTTTCATCTTCATAGCCGGCATCGCTCTTTGAAAACTGCCGGTTTATTGCGCTTTGTTTTTGGACATTTCGGACTGGATTGTGGAATAAAAATTATCACTTTAGTGCGTCCTCAACGTTTTCTCCAACGGATCTACAATGTTGATCTTCCCCGCCCCAAAAGGTTTCCGCCTTTTCTCCTCATCTTCTCTGCAATATAGACAGAGATAAACTATTTCTGGATCGCATACATTGTTTCAAACTGCATTTTCTTTCCCCTCTGCTCATCCCTTGGTGGACCACGGACACAACGAAATTTCATCTGGAATAGCTCATTAGCTACGCTTGGGTCATATAAACTGGCCAAAGAATGTCTTCAAAATCAGTCTTGACAAATGCCATTGACCCAAGACTTATTCAATCCATCTTTGGTGGTCGCCCAACCCTCGCGCGCTTTATCAGTGTATCAGAAGCCATTTATGCTACGCGGTGCGTTCACCTGTTCATCTCACAATCACATCGTACTGAATATAGCACAGCGCATCCAATTATGCCTTGTTAACGCTCCTTGTATGGGATATGATCATTACATTCCCTCGTGAGGTACGTTTGATTCTATTCGAGTATGAGATGCTAAAGTGTGTTCTAGATCGAGGTAGTGTGGAAATCCAAATGGACAGTCGTCAAAGTACTCTTTCTCCTTAATCGATACGTCACACCTTGGTTCATGGCTGCGCATATTTGGGGTGAGCTCGCTTCGGATTGTCTGCTGGAGAGATATTGACGAGGCGTAGCACTTAGTGGACGCGCTGTTGGTCTCTCTGATAAAGTGAGTACTGATTGACGACTCGATATCGTACTAATGCATTACAGAGGTCTGACGAATCCGAGAGTAAACGCGTTGGCTAACCCGCGCAGTTGTAGAATAATCTACTCATTCTCTACAATCGCGGAGATCACTTGTATCTCGTCTGTTTCGCTTGTGACTGTGATGAGGTCGGTCCTTTCGCTGACGAGAGATGTGGTATCTAACGATGGGCAGGTTGTATACCCTATTCGAAGTATCCCATCGGACATTGTACATACTACTTGTGCTCTGGCTAGCCACTTTCATGGCAGCTGCGGCCCTCCTGATACCAAACGTCTGGGGTCCCATCGAGCGTACGTCCATACAAGATGCGATTGGGTCTAGCTGATTACAGCCTAGAGATCATTTACATCAAAAGTCTTAACTTCTGTTCCATTTCTGCACTTTCTTCTCCTTCAGCGTGGACTCTATGGATCCCTCGTGCCACCGAGCATGGACTCTTGTTCGTCTTTCTCATTGTAAACGCTATGGGTACACCGAGGTACGGTCTCTCACCCGATCAAAGTATCATACTCAAGGTCAATTAGAAAGTCTCAGACTAACGTCGTAGCCGTTCTTTACCGCCAAGGCATTGTCTACAATGCGATGACATTCATTCTGTTTCTTGGGATCTTATTGGTACGTCTTAAACATCTACCCTTTGTCTGTACTTATGAGGATACTGTAGTTTTGGAGATACGGAAACCGGTTGTACATCCCGCTGACGGCGTACAGTATTGGTCTTATCCTAACGCTGGTCACATCCCGCTTCTTCTTGGCGATCAATGCTCCGACAGTGTCCTCATTGAGGTATTCGCATGCTAGAACGCCGTTCAAGCAGGATGTCGACCCCAGGGACGGAGCACCATTCACGTATCCATCTTCTACGGTGGGCGATTGGATTCGCTCTCGTATCTCCCCTCCTGGAAACTTTCGGCAAAATTACAACAGGGACCCAGGGAATTTTCCAAGTAACTTGCCGCCGCCCCCATCGCCGACGGCAACGACACGAACATATGAGCCGTCAGAGATGGCGCGAACGATATCGATCGACGAAATTGATGCGGCGTCTCAGACGACGCGTGAGGCGCACATGGTGAGCGTGCACTGGACGTTTATCCGTCGTCGGGCGTGGTGGCTCGTCGGGGATCAATACCATGTGTCCACTGAAAATTTATCTGGAACGATAGAGGGAGAGAGGATTGGGCAAGGAGCGAGTGCGGCTGAAGGAAGAGGGACTAGGGGGACACGGGATGGGGAAAGTCGGTCGGATAGGTTTACATACTGGGTGTGACATACTCCAATAGGTATACCATTCATCTTGTACTGGTGACCTGCATATGCCACGGTCAATCAAAAGATGTTGACCCAGACGACGAACCATGTGCATCTGAATGGAACTAAATCGACAGTAGATGTCGCATCTTACAGGATTGAAATGCTTCTCACACCCCTAAAATGTGCCGATTTGAGGCATTTGGCCAATGAGCTGAACACTTCGCGCGTCAAATCCGCGGCACACACGTGAGAGAGGCCAAGAGCGCGTGAAAATGAACTACAACTCGGATAACAAGCAAGGAGTTGGATAGGCGGCATATGGAAGGATGGCAACGGGATGCCCGTCTGTCACCGGTCGACAATAACAACGTTCACCGCTCGTTGTCATCGTCGTTTTCATGTTGCTCCTCATAATCTTACATTGATTTATCCTTTTGCCTGCCCTTTTCTGCTTCTTCACCAGCTGGCCTGCTTTCATTCCAACTCACAAGACCACCCATTTGCGATTTGTCCTTCTTGAAGGACTATTGGAGATTTGAGGAGTATCCATTGGCAGTGTTTTCCCGGAGAGAGTTTTCGCTGTGGATGGCGCAGTGCTGATGGCGTCGATTGCCTTCCAGTTCACACAGCAGCTTGCCAAACAAGTCAGAGGAGATGCATTGCCCAAGGGGGATGTCATTAGCCGCGCTCGAAAGGACCGTCTCCCTTGTCCGAGCCACTCAGTGCGCCCTTCTCCCACTGCCGTATACCACCTGATGTCTCGTAGGAGTTTCAACTATGCCGCTATCACATTGCTCATCTACGACATGATTCTCACTATGCAGCAAGAAGTACGTTGATCGCTCAGCGAAGCTCAAGTCTTGACGCGGGCTAGATTGAGATCGTCTGGAGAGCAAGATGGACGGCTATCAAGTTTATCTATCTTATCAACAGATACATTACCCCCTTCTTCATGCTCGCTCACGTCTGGGGTTCGTCTTTCTTTCACCAGAGTGCCAAAGCTGACTTGAGCAGTCTTCAGTGGCAGAGCGTATGGGCTAACCGATACCGTGAGTTTTATCCAATCGAGTGTCGCAGCTTCTTATCTCTCTCTCTCAGTCTTGTCGTGTCATATACTCTGTCGCGGCCGTTGCCGAGATCTTTTCGGTCTCCTTCGTCTCGTTGGTGATCATCATCCGGTGCGTTCGCGACTCAACATAGAAGGCGCATATCTCAATCAATTATAGACTATATGCCGTCTACGAGCTCTCCAATCGCGCTTTCTACTCACTTCTCACCTATTGGCTTCTCACTTTTCTCGTCTTTACTGCGTTAACCATTCCAAATCTCTGGGCTCGTCTCGACAGCAAGTATGCCTTGTTTGTGACTGATTGTACTGACGATATTATAGAACTACGCTATGTGCGCTCAGTCAACGTGTGCACATTCAAGGTTGGTCCGACCTTTTGGACGATCCTGTTACCAACTGTGCTGGAACACGGCCTACTCTGTCTTTTCCTTGTTCACAACGCCATGTCGACACCCCGGTCGTCGCGGTCCGCCATGCTCGCGACGATTTACAAAGGCGGCATTCTGTACCACGCATTTACCTTTTGCGTTCTCTTGGTCACTCTCCTTGTAAGCACATTATCTTCCGTGGTCTACAATAGATGGATAATAACGGATTTATCATAGTTGTGGCGCTTCAAGGGATCGACAGTTATTGGATCGACTTCGTTCACCGTTGGCTTGTTCCTCACTATGGCTACGTCTCGACTCCTGCTCAATCTCAAGGATGCCGAATTCAAGCACCAATCCGTCCCTGTAGGCGGAGCAATGCAGCCTAACTCGGCATTCGTGCAAAAGGACAGAGCATTGACACGCAAAAAGCTAATGGCGATGGCCGCCTCCAATGATTTCAATCACGATCCCGCATCCTCACACGCATATGACGAAGCGGGCGGGCCTATGAAGATGCGAACACTTTCAGACTTGGACGATATATCGCTCTCTCATGCCCACCACGCACACAATCTCTCAAACTCGACAAACGCAAGCTCATCAACGACAGAAGGAGCATCTGGATTGAGCAAATGTATATTAAGCAGCGCGCGTGGTGGTTGCTCAGCTGTGAGTACGTGCCCACAGAGACGCGTATCTTCATCTCGCGCACGCACGAGTCGGATGAAGAATCCATACTCGAGGGAGCGCGAGAGGGGGAACGGGATGGGTATGAAGGAGATGGCGAGAGCAACGCGAGCATCCGGGAAAGGACGCAGAAGGGACAAGTGGTGGAATCCCGTCTAGGAAGATTTGATTATTGGCTTTGAGCAACGTTTGTGTATCATATTGTGTGCTCGCGGGTTCAAATTCTAACCTGCTTTCTTCTCTCATAATCAACCCGAGATGAGAACAACCGAGATGCGGCTCTGTGAGTATCTCCGCGCGGTTGGTGTATCCGTCTAAATTCCGTCCACTTCCACTTTGGGTACATGGTGACGAGCCGTCCGATAAACGGCAACCAATATTCGTCTCGTCTTGCTTATAATCCAGCGCCTCTACTCGCTACTAATGGCCCGGCAGATCACTCATCCTGCGTATATAATAAGCTTGATTCCACAAGTCAAAGGATTGTCAACACCCAGAATAGCCTTTCCGCTTGCAATTATTAGCTGGCCATTGACGTGCCGTTGCTGTTGCCAAGGTGAGTGGCCATCTTGTTCTCCTCCTCGACTTGGTATTTGCTCACTGCTGAGTTCTATCGCCCGGCGCGTCCTTCATTTATCGACTTGCACTCCTTTTACACGTCGCAAATTACTTCTACAACTTTTATTTGGATTATTCGCCTCAGCATGATCGCACCTCTTGCCAAGATTTCCGTCGTCGCCGCGTTGCTCTCAGTTGGAGTTTCCGCAGTACCTACCGTTGATACTCTACTTTCCCGAAGAGCTATTGCTGGTCTTTCGTACGTCGTCTGCGTAATTCTAATGCTCGTACTAACCTGCTTTCTAGTATCTCACAGTATGTGCAATTTCTAGAACACTCTCCATACTCATGAAATACAGAGAATGCGAGAATACGATCAAAAATCTTCTCAGCTCGCCCGCCGCCACTTGCATGAATCTACCAGGAACAGTCGCCATCATCTCCACCGTCGCAAACTCGTCCTGGATCCCACCAACAAACAAGTGGCTTAGCGATTTTTGCGGTGCGCCGGATTGCACTGGTGACCAGATCACTTCGACGCTCAATACGGTCATGGACGGCTGCGCCAACGACGTCGCACAATTGGGCGTTGCCATTCCAAGGGAGCAGATTATCTCGAATTCGGTTACGTACTTCCCGCAAGCCAAGTCCGCTCTGTGCCTTCGCGAGTATGTCCTCTTCGCATTCGTCGACACCAACTGATGAGTATGGTAGCTCGAGTAACAGCAACAAGCTTTGCGCAATCACAACACTCGAAAGCCTGCAAACGGCACTCGGTGGTGCGCCACTGACTCCCGCCGTGGTTCAAGAAAAGTACACGCTTTTGCTCGCAAACAACTACGCACTCGCCAAGCATATCGCTTGCACGCCATGTACGTCGGCGGCATTCGCACTGGTCCGACCCGCTCTGCCACAAAGCATTCTTGACACGGTCGATGGATTTGTCGGTAACCAATGCGGTGTCGACTTTACTTGTACGTGCATTTATCACCCAGAACAACCTTGGCAGGTGCTAAATATAGCGATTGTAGCTCAACCGACTGGAAGTATCGCCGTCGTGACCGGGACGGCAGCCCAACTCGCCGCTTCTGCAACGGCTAGTTCATCGCCTTCTGCCGGGTTCGCCTCGTTCTCGCTCAACCTACCCGTGGCTATTTTGGTTGGCGCGGCGTCGATCGCTTCGTTCCTCCTCTAGATTATAGACCACTCGGCACATCTTGACAAAGAAGAAATAGATACTTTTAGCTCATTAGAGCAGATGCCGTTACGACCTTGGACATTCTACCCTTGACAGCAGATGTATCGGATATATTCCGACGCTACAATATACATTTCATGTCGACGAATCGCCTGAGGTCCCTCGTTTATACAATTGATTAGACCATATTCGAAGGTTTACGCACAGATTTGCATATTCCTTGGCTGGAGGCTTGTCAGGAATGAAAGCCACGACTGCCAAACTTGTTTAATGCATTGCATCCTAGGATGCCCGTATTCTCACCATACCAACTTGATTACTAACGCGAATGTCGCACCAAATCTGGATGCACATGACAACGATCTTGGCTACCTCATCTTAGCGAGTGGCGTTTGGGTTCTTCGTTGGTCGCACTCGTGAGTACAAGTCGAGGAGAAATCCTGGGAAATCCAAGGATGTCTATTAATCAATCATTCGGAGTCGTTCAGCAGGTAATTCGTATCCATTTGTTATGTTCATTGGAATGTTCCTTCTAGCGCCGTTGTCAATTCTAATTGCGTTGTAACGTTCCGATTTAAATAAACTGTCTATAACGAATCATGACCAAGTGGGAAGAGGTTTGAACATTCACGTGCAGCCGCAACGTAACCCAGCCATGATTGCAGACGCCAGAGAATTGACATATAATGTGCATAAATAGCATGCAAGTAAACGAGCAGGTTTAGCCGCTCCGTGGGTGCTATCACGACTTGCAACAAACTTGCTGAGGTGGCACCTTGTCGATGTTCGAGATTGCCAGCTGCCGTCACAGGTCGGATAGAAAGCGATGGTCGATACTTTGTAGTCATTGTATACCAATGAATCATGGGTAGACTTCGTTCCTGTTCTGTGCCGCAGATTTTCCTACGCGACATCGATGATATGAAATATTTGATATGGTTGTTGAAAGAGTCGTAGCCAAATGCCGCCCAATGAAAATGGAAGTCCGAGGTAGTAGTGAAGTTCAAGTTACGTGAGACACATTCTACCCGAGAGCAATTGACCGGAGAAGCTCGTGCTTGACGTATAACTTACTAGGAATATCTAGTTCCCGAGAGTACGAGATGGAATTCAGCATGCTTGTGGACTGCATCGACGTACCCAGGCCACTTTTGGAGGTGATTCGACACTTTCAGATTATGTGCCTGTGCGAAATAGAGCTTTTCCAACCTCTGCACGCGACATCCAGCGGACTCCTGCATCATCTTACTAGCAAATCCCGAGTTGCATAGACGTGCTGATGCACCCCATCCACATGGCTGACCGGTGGATAAAATGCGGTTGTAATGCCACGTAGGGATGAATGCCACTAGCTCGTAGCCAGCACTCTCATCGTAGATGACTCCGAAGAGAAACATCCATTTGAGCATCGGGTGGTCGTCCGCCACCCGAGGCGAGAGGTAGTACTCGAGTAAAATCTTCATGATTGGGTGGAAGACGGGGCAAGGCGAGAAATAGCTCCCTTTAAAAGTTCTTCTCCCGAGTATATTTCCGCCGCGAACACTATCGGCGCCGCGATCTCAGCCCAGTTCTCGGATGACAGTGCACGTGCAGAGAGAGTCCCCACCACAGGTGAAATACCGCTCGGCCATCGTATGTAATATACCTGTTAAATTTGAATACAGAAGTATAATAACTGCGCAAAGCTTACCATCTAACTTGCAGGCTGAAGGAGGAGATGACACTTGCAATCCCAAGTCCAAGTCTGGGAGACAGACCGTCCTCTCTCGTAGACCGGTCCGGAGTAATATTCCACACAGGAATCTCAGGCCATTTCATGACATGTATGTACGCTGCTTGAAACCAAGCGTCCCAATTTCGGCTGCTCCGTCCATAGCTTGAATGGTCCCAATCACGACATCAAAGCGGAGTCGCGGTAGGGTCGTCCGTATACATTCATATCCTGCATACCAATGAAGATCCATCGACTCTTCTCTTGATGATTCACGATCTGCTGTGGTCGGCAGGAGGTAGTAAACTTGCTATGTGTACCGTCCGATTTGACTGTACGGAATACCTACAGTGCTTTAGCGCGGCCAACTCAAAAGGATAGGTAAATGTATAGCTGTGCAAGGTCTCGGGTCAAAATGGTCGCAAAAGCTTTTCAGAGCTCGGAAAATGGATTTCGATGGGGGTATTTGAGGAGTTAGTACCAGTGAGACAGCTTTGATCGGACCAGAGAGGTCTATTCGGCAAATACACCACTTAGGGTCATCTGCCACAGTAATGTGTTGGTCATCGGGAAGAGGACAACGGGACAGTAGAAGCCATCCCAACTCTGTCAAGAATCTACTTGGCGTTAGCTGAACCTTAAGACCAATAATTTTGGACACACTCCTCTCTGATATCGGTGGGATAGCTTTGCAAAGGCGGGCTTGGGTGGTACGGTGGTGAGGAACAAGCACGCCTTCGAGCCTTGCTCCGTTTCGTGGTACCAACTCGAGATAGCGATCGCTTTTGCCGTACAGTTGACCTCATATGTAGCTGTGCGCGATACCTTTGAGGGCTTGACACCTTTGAGGGCTTGCCAAGTTATATGAGGACCTTGGGGGCCAACTCGCTGGGTGGTTCAGATGGGAAGACCTCGACACGCTCACGGACGCCGGAATATTAAATGCAGAGCCGCAGGTGGACCTCCAGGATTGCATGGTAGACCTTGAGCTGCTCAGACAGAATGTGCGAGTGTCTCCCAGTTTTTGACGATACTTGCGTGTCAGCGACATCCCCCCCAATTGAAGTATGAGTAATGTCCAAGTTGATTCAGACTCCGCCAACCACGCAATTCAGGAAGGTAAGGCACATTCCAGTGGATATATATAAGTAATATGTCCAAATATGACGCGCTGAAAGTCTAGTAGGGAACTAAATACCAATCGCCTCCTCGACGGAACCCCGTTTAACGGATGGGAGTGTAACACGCCAAACCAACGCTTGATTATCCACGTTTATGCTCGCATTGTACGGTTTACCCATCGCTACTCCGTTCGTGGTTTGGAAGTCATTGTCCGACTGCATTGGTCAGTAAGAGAGGAGACTTGAATGTTGGAACATACGAAGGTGAACAAGAAGTAATCGTCCGGATTTTGAGGATCTCGCGCTGGAGCAAGCGCAAGACTCTCCCACTTAGAGTTGATCAACGTTTGATCGACCGGCTTGCCATTGTGGAGTCCGAAGCGAGCGAGTTGTGTGGTGTTGAGGAGAGAGACGAATGGGGTGTACGTTGCTGGTACGATAGTGCCCAAGAGCTGGCCACCAGGTGCGACAGAACCAGTGGCAGAGTCGTATATTGTATTGGCAATATTGGTCGCGTTGCTCGTGTCAAAGATATCGATGGATCTAAGCACAACAGTCAACAGTTGATCCAAATACAGCTTCCTAAAGCTTACTTGTACGCGGATTTGGCACCATCTCCACCATTTCCGTCACCATCTCGAGCGAGCACAAGGAACTGATTTTTGTTCAACCAGTGAATCTCGCTCTGGGCATAAGTCGATGGCTTGGAGCTCTGCGGAAGTGGAACCACGTATTCAGCTTCGAGCTTCAAGTTATGGGCGTCCCATTTGAACAAACGCGCGTAGCGATTGGTCGTCTTGTTTCCTCCCCCATCCTGGCGTAGTGCTGACTGCATGAGGGCATAGACTTTGTCGCCCGAAGCAGAGGTGGTGAGACCCTCAAAACCTTGGTTTGCACTGCGGCCGGTGTCTGGGTCTCTGATTGAGGTAAAGTTGAGCGATCCGTTGATTCTCGGAAGGGCAGCATCCGGAGGTGCTATGGTTTTCAGCACCTTGCCTTTCGATGATACAAGGTAGATGTAGGGACCGTATTCGTCGCTGATCCAGAAAGTTCCGTCGGCGTTTTGTACGAGACCTTCTGTATCAGTAGTGAGTCTCGTATAATTGCTGGCAGCGATTGGATACTGAATGGAGGATCCAGGGAAGGTCTTGAATGCGGAGGGATCTGCTCCAGAAGTGGGCTGGTCACGAAAGGTGAATAGCGTCGTCGATAGGTACTGCAGCTGCAGGGTCTTCTGTGCGTCGGCAAAGGTGAGATTGTCGGTTCCATAGTAAGGCTTCATCATAAAGGATAGATAATGCAGGCGAGTTTGCCAATCGATCGGCGCTTCTCTGTAGAACGGTTAAAGAATGCGCAATAAGATCACAAGCACCCACACGTTATAGCCTCGGTCCGGCAGAACAATCATTTTGCCCTCGAATGTACCATCTGGCTTGGCCCTAAAGGTTCCACGCTGAAGTGCCATGGCGCTTCCAAAGCCGCCCAAAGTTTCACCATATTTGTCCTTTGCATCTGAGGGAATGAATCCAAACGCCACGAGCCCCTTGATGATAAGGGAATAAGCGAGGAGCCTCTAATAATTACGTGATTCATACCTTATTAACGAACGTGTCTGAGCCTTTGTGTGTATCCGAGCAGAGAGAAGGGTCAGGTCTCTGTAAGTTTCCAGCTTGAACGAACCCCAATGCAGCAAGATGCACTAGAAGCACAGAAAACTTCTGGAGAGAGCTCATGGGGTTTATTCTATCAAAATATTAGTACAACGCGATTCTAATCGCCAGACAACCTACTTTGACAGACTTCCAGGTGGCGGGGACAAAGAGCACGAAGTAGACGCCTTCAAAGAATGATCCATTTATGTAGTATTCCCATGGCGGGGTTGTGTTCGTGCCGACGAGGTTTGTAACACACGTTTGTTACTTCCATGTGCTGAATGCGTGAGGAAGTCTTGATGGGTCCCACGTCAAAGAAGTAACATATCAATCGTATAACGCCATTGTCCCTTCCGTTATATAGCATGGCGAAGAGGCTGCAACATAGGAATTGCGGGGATCTGTCGGCGAACGGGAAAGAGGTGTATTAATACGTTATCGGGCCGTCCGTTATCTCTGAGATCCTGTACGGCCATTTTGAGCCTGACGAATCATATTCGACACAAATGGTCCGGTTCAAGGAGGTTAAGTAGTATTTGCTTGCCCACTCACTTTACAGGAGTACCTCGCTGTAGTCCAAAACGCATTCTTCCAAAACATTCACCATGAAATATACAAGACGGACGAGACTTTGGTTCTCAACGCTTAGGCAGAAACAGCGGCAGCGATAGCCGCTCCACGACGTCTGCGGTTTATATTACGCCGTCTCCTTTCGGATATCAGAAACGTGACTGTCAACCTCATGTCAGCGAAGCGACTAGTGGATTTAGCGACGCACGTATGATGATGTCAAGCAATTGCAAGAGGGAGGAATCGAGGATTTCGAGGGGATGCTATGGCTCCTCGTTTGCAGGCTCGGTTGTAGCGAACAGGAGGGGTTTCATTGCTCGATTTCTCTCCTGTCGCTGCGAACATCTGGAACAAATTAGTCACTTTCCAAACTGAAGAGTTGATAGCACACCTGAAACTTGCATCGCCGGACTTCCCAACGGTATTCTTGCCCGTAGAGGCAACGAAACCCCTTACGCTGGTCACGTCAGTACTTGAAAGCGACTATCTGTGGATAAGCTCACTTGGAGAAGGGATTTTGACTGGTCTTATAGAGCAAGTCCTTTACTGGCTGCCAGTCCGCGTCGCCGGACTTCCGATACAAGTCCTTGGAGAAGCAAGGCATCTTCAACTCATACACGGGAGTGATCGAATTGGATTTTGCTATCCCAACGCTGGATAGGGACTGTACCATCGCTGGTGTGCGAGATCTCGTAGTGAATGCCCAGACTGTCGCAGGAGATGGTGTTGTTTATGAGCGAGTCGGACGCAAAGAGCAGAGCAATATACATTGCAGTTTGATGAAGTGAAGCTGAACGAGCCCTCCCATTTTTAAGTTTCTAGTTATTGATGGGGCGGTGTAATGAGACGGCTGGGTGGAGAGTACTGGCGTACCAGGCCAGCAGTATCCGATGCACCAGTGCAACTGCGGCTCGGCGAGGTACCAACCGTCTCCACTAGCAAATGTACAGATGTACGGCGACACCTCTGTCGACGCAGAGTGTCAGGATTGTTATGGTCATGAGGGAATGAGATACTTCCACTACCAAACAAAGGGTTGAGTTAGTATCTTTGCTCTATAGACAAACAATTGGCGTTTGAAGGGCCATTTATGGACGACTTTGGACATCGCCCGTTCAGATAAAAAGGCATAATACCATCAAAATCAAAGGTGTTGGGTAAGATTTGATTCCAAATTATGGCCAGAATGCAAATCGTGGCCGACTGTCGCTGTCGCGTACGTCACACCAAAGACGCAGACCGCAAGCCATCAATCTAAAGTTGGACCTCGCCATCAGCTTGGCTCGAGAAATTCAACGAAAGCAACAAAGGGATAGGACTGAAAAGATTATAAATCACAGACATATCTCTGGCGAAGCGTGACACAAGATGTGGTGGCTCGATCCGGGAAAGGAGCTGCTCCAGGCTGTCAGTTACAGCGTATAAACGCGTCGTGAAACTCAATGAATGTCTCATAGATCTTCAACAGGGTCATGGCACCCTACTTGGAGAACTTGGATATGAATCAGGTCAACTACGGTATCGCTTCAGGTGAGAGCGTAGTTTGATGGCCCAAGGTGGAGCAAACTCATCGTGTTGACCAGGATCTCTGACATTGAGAAACTTACGACTCAAACGGGAGGCGTTGGATAAGTTTCGATTGCCAGTAGATGTGGTAGAAGGCATGTCAATATGTCATCACGCGCGATCCGTCTAACTTGTCGGCGATTCTCTTCTCCAGGGTCGCTTGGACGCCTTCAACTCAACATCCCGTGGAGAAACTTCAATACGCCTTTGACTGCTGAGATCGACGATCTATTTCTACTTGTTAATCCAGCGGCAGCCAGCAAGGTGAATTGGTTAGTTTTCCTCATTAATTGCGACTCAAATTTCGAAATAGTACGATCCAGAAGATGATGAGCGACGGGCGCAGGCTGCCAAACAAGAGCGACTCCGCACCGCAGAAACCCTCCAAATTCAAGGAGAACCGACAGCGGCAACAGAAGGAATGTCGATTGACGCATTCCCATCTTAAAAACTTATTTCGCAGCAGACACTCTCAAAAACCAAGGTTTCATTGATAACATCATCGCCAAAATCATCAACAACTTCCAGGTCACCGTCAAGAACATACATGTTCGCTATGAAGATCACCTCAGTGTACCTGGCGTAGGTACTACGATCGAAACGCATCCATCTACTGACACGCTGTGGCACACAGCATCCTTTCGCAGCGGGTATCACGCTCTCCGAGTTTACCATCATCTCTGTGGATGGTAATTGGCAGAAAGCATTCGTGCCTTCCACAGCTGGCGCAATTCACAAGGTGAGGTCGTCTCGAACGCGGAGCCTGGTGCTTACTCCCCAAAGCTTGCAGAGCTACGATCATTTGCGGTATACTTTAACACGGATAGTAAAAGTATCAAAGGGCTACCTCTCAAGGAATCATCAGAAAAGTTTAGATCTCTGGTATTTGATAGCATCCCCTCGAAGTCACTTCCGTTGCTGATACATAACTGATAGATCTCGACAAGTGAAAACCCGGTTAACGAGCACCAGTTCATTCTCAAGCCAGTTAGCGGAAAGGGAAAGGTTCGGCTTACCTCGACTCTTCCCAAGGAGAATCTAACCGTTTGGTAGATCACCATGAACCACAAAATCGACGCCAACACTCCAAAATTCGACGTCGAGCTAGACTTTACGGAGATTGGATTCTTACTCGACAACCACCAGTACCGAGATGTCATCTCTATGGTGGATATGTACCACTTCTTCCTTCGTAACCAGCAGGTTAGCATTTCATTCTCATGAGTTCACGTTCTCACATTGTTTTAGTATCGAAAGATCCGTCCTACCGACGAGCAGATGGAAGCGGGCAAGGCGAAGGCGATGTGGAAGTTTGCCAGGGAAGCTGTTCTCGGACAGGTGCACGAGAAGCACCGACAGTGGTCGTGGGCCTACTTTGCAGAACGACGTGATGACCGGTTTGTGTTACGAATGGTCATGATTCTGTGTTAATTCTACTCTAGCAAACGCTACGTGACGCTCTACAAGCAGAAGCTTCCTGGTGCGCTCAAGGGACCAGGTCTCAAAGAGCTCGACGATCTAGAAGCGAAGCTCAGTTATGAGGATTTACGATTCTATCGGTCGGTTGCTCGAGCAGAGCTCCGCAAAGACATCCGAGACCGAAAGTTGGAGGAAGAAAAGAAGAGAAAGGAGCAAGAAGCACAAGGAAAAGGAGGTGGATGGTTCGGTTGGGTGTGGGGATCGTCCGGGTCCGCCAACAACGAGGAAATCCTTGGGGTCCAGATGAATGACCAACGTCGCAAGGAACTCTTCGACGCTCTGGAGTACGACGAGAAAGCAGCGACTGCTGCTGCTTTTGAGCCCCCAAAGGACTCGCTCAAAGCTCGACTCCGCGCCAAATTGCAAAAAGGCTCTCTCACTCTGCGTTCAGGTCCAGAACATACGGCATCAGAAGTGACGTCTGTGGTGTTCGAGGATCTTCGCGCAAAAGCTATTCAGCGGCCGACCAGCTTGGATGCCATCCTCAGCCTTGGGGATCTTCATGTCTACGACGGGACGACCACAAATTCTCAGTATCCAGAGATCGTACGGATTCGTAGGGACGACACCCCGAGCTCGTCTTTGGTCAAGGTCGATAACGTAGACGAAGATGACAACGAGGAGGCTTTATTGTGGGTCAAGTTCGAGCAAGCTCCACTGGACGACCGAGCAGACAACGGCTTGACAGTCAAGCTAAGGTCCATGGAAGTCGTGTATCATAAAGGATACGTTGAATCTCTCTATACATACTTCAAGCCCCCGGAGACCCAGATGGAGTCGGTCGCAGCGCTCCTGGTGCGTATTTTATAGAGAATATATGGCTGTCTGACAATACGTAGGACGTCGCTAGTGAAACACTTGAAGGGTTCCGAAACGCAACAAGGGCCGGTCTCGAACATGCGCTACAGAGCCATAAGACTATCGATGTCAAGATGGACCTACAAGCTCCTATTATCATCATTCCAGAGAAGTAAGTGATTGCAACATCCCCACCGTATAATCAACTAAATGGGTATAGTATCTCAAACAAGTCAAGTGTGCATCTGATAGTGGACGCTGGACACCTTGCCATTGGGAGTGACCTCGTTCCGAAGAAGGAGGTGCAGCAAATCTACGCGAAGCGCAACCAGCAATATACAGAGGAAGACTACAAGCAACTCGAAGCGCTCATGTATGACCGTTTCTCCGTCAGGCTTGAAGCCGCTCAGTTTGTTCTGGGCAATGGACTCGACGACTGTCTTGCCGCACTCAAGGCGGATGATGAGCATAACCTCCACCTCCTTGAGAAGACGAACATGGAATTTGCATTACACAACTCAATAGTTCCCACCGCTGTCCAGTTGTCGAAGATCAAAGTGCGGACAAATCCTTGTGTTGTTGCCTTCATTCAATGACTTCATTAGGTCTCGGGAACGCTCCCAGAACTTGCCGTCAACTTCTCTAATATCAAGTACAAGCTTCTCATGAGAATCATCGATGCGTCGATACCGAAGTTTGGTGATGCTGCGGAAGCCCAGAAGCCTACAAGACCTCCTCTCGCCCCTGGTTCCAAGTCCCAACTACCTCTCCTTTCAAACGCGTTCACCGGGGAGAAGAAACAAGAGTACGTGGTTGCAGACAATGAGGATGACCACGCATCAACTTTGACGAAGGAAGAGTTCTTCGATGCAGAAGACGGAAAGGTGAAGATTACTCTTACTAATCACTTTTATACTGATCTCGTTTTAGCGTCTCGATCTTCACCAAAAGCAGTTTGAGTTTCATTTCACTGTCGGAAAACTCCACGCATTGCTCTCCAAAGCCAATACGTCGGGTATCGAGGCTCCTCTTGCTGAGGTTGTCTTGGAGAGATTTGGGTTAGACTTTGCCCTGGCTAAGTTTGACATGCAAGTTGACGTTGCTCTTGGGTATGCTCATTTTCGAACTGGATACCGTCGAACTAAAGGATAGTGTAGAGCGTTATCGATGAATTACTTGGAAGTAGGAAAGGAGGCGAGCCCTTTCATCTCCTCAGAATCATCAACGACTCAACAAGACCTCGTCAAAGTCAAATACCTCCGAGTTCAAGCAGAGTCTCCCGAATTCGAAAGTATATACGAAGGCATCAATCAGAGCGTCGACGCTGCATTTTCAACTGTCGTTCTTCGTGCTCAGCCGGAGCCAGTTATTGCTGTTTACGACTTTATCATGTCGACATTTGTACCCGAGAAGCCAACAGTCGTTCAGTCCACGACCACTGCTGAGCAAAGCCTTGTGGCACTTCCGCGGGAGCCTTCCGCCCCGCCCACTCAAGGGCAGACCAATGTGGAGAAGATTCGAGTAAATGTAAAGCTTCAAGGAGTTGAGGGTATGTTCCATGCTCTCTAACATCCTCTGACTCACCCTCCGCAGTCTTCCTGGCGAATTCTGGTTCGAACATTGTCAGGCTTGACTTGGTCAAAGCAGCGGTCTCCTTGCTATTGCAAGGGAATACGCTCAAGGTTGCTGGAAGGCTTGAAGACATCTCAATTTCTGATGAAATCACGTCATCGGCTAAGAACGCACAGTTTAAAAAGATTCTCCTCCGTGAAGGGGATCATTTCGCCGATTTCTCCTACGAAACCTTCGACCCAGCAGACAAAGAGAACTTTAATGGAATCAACTCTGCTGTCTCGCTACGAACCGCAGCACTCAAATTCCATTTCGTCGAACAACCTCTCCATGAAGTCTACCTCTTCCTCCTTAAGCTCGCCAAGCTTAAAGGGCTATATGATACTGCAACACAGGCCGCAGCGCAGAGCGTCTCGGAGATTACGCGAATGCGCTTCGACGTTCTTGTCAAATCACCTATTATTGTCTTCCCGAAGAACTCTGCAACGTCTGACGATGCACTCGTGATGAAGTTGGGAGAAATTACTGCTCGCAACGCCTATGAGGGCAATCGACAAACAATCGAAGCGAGTCTACAAGGTATTGGGTTGACATCGCAAGCTTTCATCCAAGGTCATCTTTCAATCCTGAAAATGATTGACGACGTCTTGGTAACGACGACGGTGGTCCAAACCCAAGGGATTGATCACCACGCGACACCCAATGAGCCAGACACAAAGGTATGTCAAACCAATCCATTTGACTTCATTGACCTAGAACGTGCTAGATCAACGTAAATGTCTCGGACATTAAGCTGGGTTTGACTCAGAACCAATACTGCGACCTCATCGCGCTGTCCCAGGCTGTCACTAGAGTCCTTGTCGCTCCTTCTGATTTGACTGAAGGCCCCCAGCCGCAGTCTGTCCCAATAGCACCCTCTGAAACCAGATCTAAAGGGGCACTGAATGCAGACGAATCCCAAGAAGTTACAGCTCCTGCCGATCTGGAGCCGGAGATTGCACTTTCTCCTCGCCAGTCCGTTTATCCCACCCTGGATCTCGAGCTCAAAATCATGACCATACGACTCCAACTTTTCGACGAGAAAGCAGTCAGCGAGGAAAATCTCAGGAGTTGCGGAATCGCTCGATTTGCGTTGCATGACAACGGTGTGCGCTTCAGAATGTTTTCGAATGGCGCTGCCGAGGCGGAAGTCATCTTGAAGTCGTTCACGGTCAGCAATACGAGACCAGGTCCATCCAAGTTCCGAGAGCTCATCCCGGCCGCGAAACATGATAGGAATCAATTTATGGTTCTTTTCACCATGACCGGTGGCAAGGAGAGTAGTTCAACAGCAATTGTCACCATCGAGTCCCCGAAGTTTCTGTTCACTCTAGACCCCTTGTTCGCCCTTGGCAACTTCTTCGCTAGTGCTTTCGTAACTCAGCGAGAGAGTGAAGAGAGAGAGGCAGACACGACAGTTGTCCCTACCAAGACCACGACGGAGAAAGAGGTTCAAGCAGAGAAGAGAGAAAGTCCCTTTGTTTTCCGAGTGGATCTGAACGATGTCTCTGTGACTCTCCTCGAAAGTGACACAGATATCAACTCCCAAGCAGTCCAGCTCTCTATCAAGCAGCTCATGATGTCCCAACAGGTAAGAGGACACGAGGGATCAAATGTATTTTGACACAAGAAATAGGGCATCCTCGCATTGACTGTCACGCGATTGGGAATGTCATTGACACAAATGGGCCGCCCTGAAGAAAGCGTCCGCTTTATGGATGAGATTGACGTGACGTTCTCAATGGAGAGCAAGCAAGCAATGGCGTTACAGAGGACCAATATTGACATTACTGCTCAACCCATCGTCTTCAGAGCCTCTCAGCGTGACATCAACCTCATTCTTGCCATCGTCAACAGAGCCACACAACTTGCATCTCAACCAAGTGCAGGTGCCCCTAAAGAAAATGCAAGGAGTACACAAAAGGCAAGGAGCACGGCCCCGAAGACTAAGACGCCCACGATCGTCATGGAGAAGCCGCAGCTAATTTTGTCGACGGAGAAGGTAGCGTGAATGCTCCGTTAGTATTACAATTGCGGATTACCTCTCACAGCTCCACGCTTCGTTTGATGGGTTCCGACTTGTCCTTATCGGCGAAGGTCATGAACAGCCAATGATGCATCTCAAGACCAAGCCGTTCCTAGTCAATGTACAGGATTGGACCGGGCCGGTGAGAATACACCATTGTTCCCAACGCATACTAAGCGGATGCCATAGATGCGGGCCACGACGGCGCTATCATTCGACCTCACGTATTGGAATCTGACAAACTCTCATTGGGAGCCCTTATTAGAACCGTGGACACTGACTGTTGAGGTTTGTGCTTTTCTCGACGGTTGCCACTTCAGCTCACCTTCTTCAAGGCCGTCAAGGATGTTTCCACTCAAGGCATCAGGGTACAAGTATCATCACCCTACATGCTTCATTCCAACATTACGATGACCTTCGTCGAATTAGCACTGGCGGCTAGTGCAAACTGGTCTGGAGATCGAATGCAAGTGATGTCTCGTGGTAGAGGTGGCACTCCACCGTATCGTATAAATAACCAGACCGGCTCTGCCGTCGAGATTTGGTCAAACACCGAAGCAGGCCAGGTATCCCCGACTTTACTTCAGGATGGGCAGACAATCGATTGGAGGTTTGACGACTGGCGAAGTTTGCGTGAAGTGAGTGTCTTCATTGGAATTCTGCCTAGTTTTGAGACCACATTAGCATGTCTCGGCAAGCGGCCATAACAGTATTGGAATCAAATTTGAAGGGAAGGAATGGGATCCCATTCCAAGCATTTCTGTTGACAAGGAGGGCCAATTTCCTGTACTCCTTCGTCCACGTGTCGATGGAGTCCTTCACCGACTCTTATGCGATGTGGTCGTGCAAGATAATGTCAAAGTCGTCACCTTGAGATCCACATACAAGATTGACAACGAGTGCATGTACCCCCTCGAAGTCATCCTTGTCGATGACCATAACAAGCCGGCCTATGCACCCCAGAAGATCGGTATAGTCAAATAGCTCTAGGTTTCACTCGGATTTGATACTTCCCAGATGCCAAACAAAGCTATTCGCTTCCTATCGAGGCTGTTGTTCGAAACCGCATCAGAATTCGACCTGACGGTGAGCCTTCAAACATCGTTTAGGACCCGATATTTACTTAATCCAGCTGGTTTTGGATTTGGATGGAGCTCTGAAAACTTCAAATGGGAAGATTTTACGCGCAGAGCCAGCCATACAGTCACTTGTCGTTCTCAGGATTCCGGTAACGCACCGTTTCGGCTTGCACTATGGGCCGAAAGAGATACCAATGGGTCCAAGTAAACCTTTTTTTCACTCCAATTGTCTCCATACTTATCCGTTTCAAGGAATTACCCACGCTTGACTCTGAAATTATATCCGCCGATCGAACTCGAAAATTTGTTGCCATTTGACATTCGTTATCGGGTCCATGACAAGGCTAGTAACACCAGCTCATCTGAATTCTTGCGCAAAGTAAGCAATCGAGAGTTACAACGTTCGCCACTCATTTCTACTCAGGGTGGTATTTTCCCCATTCATACCGTCACATTGGACCACCTAGTTCTTCTGAATGTTCGTACAATTCGCAGAGTCTGGAACGTACTGATTATGTCTGCAGATCGCGATCCAGGACTCAAGTATGGTCGTTCGGTCGAGTTTATTGACACTAACTCTTTGTAGGCGCGTGGAAACCAAGCAATTTCATGATCATCAACACAGATAGCGAATTCTCTCGAGACAAAAAACTCATTCTTCCGGACGTCAATGGCCGGCAACTCGAGCTGGGATTGAATTATCTGTAAGTTGAGACGAGTGGATCGGTGTATGATGCTCATTCGTAAAAAGACCGCACGGCAAGGGTAATTCTTTTAAAGTTCAGATCTATTCTCCATACATTCTCGTCAACAAGACCGGCCTACCCTTCGAAATCAAAACCGTAGCCAAAATGTCTATGCATTCCAAAGATGTGGCTGGGGAGACAAATAAAGGTATTAGGATGCTTGCTCTGTTCCACATCTGATTCTTGGCAGACGAGCTCAAGAAGACAACACCTTTCAGTACGTGCATACTCCACAAGTGCTGCTGGCGACTAAGGACATATAGTGCTATCTCACTCGACCGGAAACGAGTTTGTTCTCAGAATTGGAAAGTCTGAATGGTCGGAGGTGCGACCCTTTGCCTGGCGTAATCTAGTCTGAGCAGCGTATAGGCTCTTGATGTCGAAGCACCCACAGCAGAAACGGACCTCGTTCTTCCATCTGGGAAGTCAGAAGGTCATCTCGGTGTCTCGTGGACGCCAGGATCTGGGAAATACGCGGTTACCAAGGTTATCACCCTTGCTCCCCGCTACATCGTCCGCAATTCCACAAGCGCAATCATACGCTACCGAGAATATGGCGGCACGGAGCCGGTAGATCTAATGCCAGGATCTTCGTCACCCGTCTTATGGACTAGACGAGATCCCGACAAACTCCTCCTGATAGCATATCCTGGCTTGGATGCTATTTGGTACGCATGATCTCTGTCTCTTTTCGCTTCATTAATGAGCCTAGGTCGGAGCCGATTAACATGGAGAATGTTGGCTCGGTACATCTCAAACTTCAACCCAATGATAAGCGCGCTCCCGTTCAGCTCATTAAGGCAGACGTTGAAATTGCTGGCGCCACGTTGTTCATCACCCTTCAACGGGAGACCAAGTGGCCATTCAGAATCGAGAACCTCAGCGATCAAGACTTTGTACTCGTTCAATCGGTATGTTGGACCCTGCTTCACTGAAAGCCGCTGATAGTACGTTAGGATGAATCAGGTAACACAAGGGACAAGGCTCCAAAGTACGATATAGCGCCAAAGTCCGTACTTGACTATGCTTGGGACTTCCCAGCCGCTCGCGAGAAGTTCCTCCGCCTCTCTGTCGGGCAATTCTCTCGAATTATACAGATAACAGAAATAGGCAGCCTCATCCCCTTCAAATTCTTGGTAAGTGAAGATAGACTTTCGCGAACACTGCTCAACTGCCCCAGCTCTCCACCAGGTCCTCACGTACAGTGGCACTGGATATTCGTGCGGATGGCCCTACTCAGATTCTCACAATTTCAAATTACAACGAAGCTGTCAGCGTCTACAAACGTGCTAGAGCACCGACTGGCCGACAAGAAACCCTCATGAGCCAAGAGGCATTCGAGGCGATTCAAGAAGATACAACGCCATCTCTTACCGTCAGTCTCGTTCTGGAAGGTTTCGGTCTTTCGATCAGCAATAAGTCTGCCATAGAAGTGCTCTATCTCTCCACGAAGCAGTTTAAGCTCGAATACACGACGAACGAATCGTCTCAGGCTATCAATCTCTCGATCGGACACATTCAAATTGACAATCAACTTCCAGAAGCGACGTTCCACGTTGTACTTCAGCCAAGCCCGCTGCCTAGCCGGAGAATAGGACCTCCCCTTCCTACTGTCCAAGCATCAGTCGTCCTTTTGAACGATGCATGTGAGCACTACACTTGATAGTGTATGATGAGAGCTAACATGGCGTAGCTCATGGAGTAATGTTTGTCAAATATGCGTCTATTCTGCTTCAGAGCTTGACCATCATGCTCGACGAAGACTTTCTCATGGAAATCTTGGACCTGACCAAGATCAAAGGAGCGTGGGAGAGCATGAGTGCCGAGTGAGATCCCTCTAGTGTCGCCTTATTCTTTACTGATATCACAAGTATTCTGGTCAATGACCCAGAGACTATTCCGGAGCCCGAGAATACTGCAGCACCAGGCCAAGAGGTCTACTTCGAAGGACTTCTATTACAGCCTCTGAAGTTTATTATATCATTTGTTCGGGCTGAGAGGACCACGCAGCCCACGTAGGTTTTAGTTTGTGGAAGAGCAATGCGCTAACAGCCACCAGTGCTACTTCCCGAAATCCAATCGCCACGGTTGTTCATGCACTGACTATGGCACTTGGGAACATCAACGGTGCTCCTCTTGAGTTTTCAGCGCTCATACTATCCGACGCTCGGATGTCCCAGTCGATGTTGGTGGACCGTATTTTCCGCCATTACCGTCAAGGTGTTATCCAGCAACTGTACAAGATCCTTGGCTCTATCGACTTTGTGCGTCTCATTTTGTCAAATTGGTCTCGTGTAGTACTGACAGTTTATAGATTGGAAACCCAGTCGGGCTGTTTACAAACGTTTCGTCGGGCGTTATGGATATCTTTTACGAACCGTACGAGGGGGTTATCATGCATGGAGGTGAGGGTTTGGGCTCGGGAATAGCCAAGGTCAGTTGTTATCGTCTATAACCAATAGCAGCTGACCTGTTCAGGGCGCGGCAAGCTTCCTCAAGAAGACGACCTTTGGACTTGCAGACACAGTTACGCGAGTGACAAGCAGTTTTGGAAAAGGATTATCATCCGCAACCTTTGATGCCGAGTATCAGAGTCGTAGGAGGCTTGCGCAGCGGCGAAACAACCCCCGGCACGTCTTCGCAGGTGTTGCTGCGGGAGGCTCTGCCATGATGGATTCGCTTGCCAGTGCGGTACAAGGAGTCGTTGTTCAGCCTGTGGAGGGCTTTGAACGTGAAGGAGGCATCGGCTTAGCGAAGGGAGTGGCAAAGGGAGTGGCCGGGTATGTTCACCTCAGATTATATTGGTATTCATTGCTCATGTCAGCAGTCTCTTTGTTAAGCCCGTAGTGGGTGTCACTGATCTCTTTGCAAATACGGCCACTGGGGTTAGGAACACGGCAACGATGTTCGATCCACCTGATAGAGGACGTGCTCGCATAGTATGCTAGTTTCTTCTCTACATTGTCATCTTTTAATCATCCATTCCAGCCTCGACACGTCCCATTTGACGGGGTTCTCAAGGTATACTCTCAGCGAGAAGCTATCGGACAACAGTGGCTGCGAGAAGTTGACGAAGGACACTTTAAGCACCAAGTATACGTTGCACACATTGGTGAGTTGAATACTTCCGCATATTCTTGATTGTTCATTTACCCCCAGAGTCTGAGCCCAACCGTCAAATATGCATTTTGACGTCCACCAGCATCATCTGTGCGTGGACCGAAAAGCTACGTCTATGCTGGGACGCGCCTTTCTCAGATGTCGGCACCGTTTCTTTGGATGAGAACGGTATTCGCATTCTGGACAGAAAAAAGCATGAGATTGGGTTTATCATAATCACTGATAGAAATGACCGTGAATGGTTTTATGGACAGATATCCAAGTAAGCTTCCGCGCTCCTGCTCCGCACGGTCTAACAAATCCGATAGGGTTATTGCGGCATACAATGCTGCTAAACGCCTAGATTCCTCATGAGCAATGAATATTGTATGGATCATACAACGCTTGTATCAGAGTAGATGGATACTGTTTTGTAACGACTGTATTTGCCTCAGTAGAACCAGTCTAGGAGGTGCTAGATGATAAAGAAAGTGCACAATGAGATACATAGATAAAAATTGGGCCAGATTAATCGTCCACTTCTTTGGGACTCTCGACAGCCGTAGGAAGCGAAGTTGTGGTGGGTGTTACAGTTCCTGGGGGATGATAGTCTTTGCCATCTTTGACAATATAAGACAGTATATCACCCAATGTGATGATACCGGCCAAGCGCCCGTCAGCATCCACAACGACGAGTCGGTGGAGTTGCTGCCGAGAGATCAACTCCAAGAGTTTCCCCAGGGTGTCGTTTCCTGAACATGTGACGACCCCCAGGAATTCTGCGGTGCGCTGTTGAATTGCCTGTCGTATGGACAGATCGAGTTTCGTGTACGCTCCCGAGCGGATTAGCGTCTGGGCAGTTTTTAGTAGTAGCATAGACAAGTAACCTAGAACCTACAGTGACGTCAAGCGTTTCGTATACGTTCAAGACCACACCGTCGTCATTCAATATCGGCACAGCGCTGATTCCATGAGTGGAAAACATATTCACGACATCGAACACGGTCGAATCCATGGTCGCTGTGATGATTGGGTAGTAAGGGTTGTCGGGTTTGGGGTCGACGTAAGTTCCAATGCCCAACGAGCGCAGGCTGTAGGAGAGGTTTTGAATATCCTTTGAGCACTGAGAGCACGTCTCAGCGTAATTCGAGGTAGATAAGCTGCTCACATTGAGAGAAATGAACCGAAGGACTCGGAACAATGTCAAGACCGATGCGATTAGCTCCATATTCGACTCGGTGTCGTAATCGATGAGTGGAAGTCGATGTGCATGGCTTTGAATGAGGAGTTTGCAAGCCTCATAGAGTGGCTTGGAAGGGTGGATAGAGTGCAACGGCGGTGGTGGTACATTGAGTTCCTTTTCTATGTCTATCCGAATCGGTTGATCAGCGGCCAGATGACCATGTTCCAAAGAAGGCTCACCTCGAAGCGATTCAATCCTGAATGTCTCCACATCTGCGGCTGCAGTCTCAAATGTTTCGGCTTTCATGTAATAGTATTGGATAAGGTGAATGATGTTGAGTAACGTGAGCATGCCCGCGTATTGCCAGTTCTTGGAGTCGAATAGCGGAGCATATACAATTCCTGGAAGATGGCCAATTCGGTGGGTTGTCCCGAGGTAATCGAGATTGGACAGCACCAAGTAGCCAGGGTCAGGATTCCTCACCCAATTCGGCAGATGAGAATGACCCACCATTTTGGTGCATCGTCGCCAGAGCGTATTTGACCGTGAGTTTGGTGTCAAAGATGATGAAACGGTAGCTGAGCGGGAACACGTCGAACGCGCTCCTTGTTTTGAGAAACTCGCGGAGCCTGGTAAGTGATTCGTGATGGGGATCGGACATGGACAGGCTGTTGGTAT
Organism: Serendipita indica DSM 11827; assembly: GCA_910890315.1. Classification (NCBI taxonomy): domain Eukaryota; kingdom Fungi; phylum Basidiomycota; class Agaricomycetes; order Sebacinales; family Serendipitaceae; genus Serendipita; species Serendipita indica. Next base: position 88,674 of record CAJVGD010000018.1, on the reverse strand, counting down.
GTAGACCAGAGTGCATATTGGAATTGGAGCGTATGCGCCGCTGCGAGTAGCGTCGGCCAGCGGTTCCTCTTCGCGGCGGTGGAGGGTTAGCTGTGGTGGCGGCATGAGAGTTGTCTTGATTCCTAGATGCCCTGGGCGTCGTAATTTGCGCATTCGAGGCCGTCGGAGCTGTGTTCTCGCGTGCTCCTGCCGCACCAGCCGGCGATTGGTTGGGGATGGACCGCTCCTGTGTGGGATCACTGTTTTCCATACTGTCTGTCGTATTCCCCGCGCGTTGAAGTCACGATTGGGACCGTTGAAAAGCTATCGGTTGGTGATGGAAGAGAACTGAGGTGCGTCCCCCACTCGAGGCTGGACCCACCCAAAACATTGACTTCCCAAAAGATAAACTCTGCAACCAACTTTACGCCAAGAGAAAGGATAGAATTAATGTCGGATCGCTTTGCACGCTTCAAAACTGATCCACGCTTTCGCCGACCCAAAAAGCAAACGAGCAAAGTCCAGATTGATGCACGGTTTCGGGATGTAATCGATTCAAAACCTGTAAAAGGAGCATGTGAGTGGTTTACTGGTCGTCATTCACCTCACCGGACTCACAAACGACAGCCAGAGTGGACAAGTATGGGCGAAAACTGGCCACAACGCATGAAAAGGACCAGCTGCGCAAGTTTTATAGCCTTGATGACGAGGAAGAGGATGAGAAAGAGAAAAGAGTCGACTATGCCCGTGGAGAAGGTCTCTTGGAGAGTTCATCCTCTTCCTCGAGCGACGAAGAAGAAGAAGACGAAGGCGACGTAGTGATTGGTGGTGCTGTCACCAAACCGATACATTTACTGGACGAAGAGTCGGACGAACAAGAGCCAGAGATTGATCTCGACGAGTCGCAGTTTGCAGAGCTCGATGCGGAGGCGGAGAAAAATGTGGCAGCGGATGCAGCGGCTACCGGCGAAGCAGTCAAGCCCACCAAACGAATCGCTGCTGTAAATCTGGACTGGGACCACGTCAAGGCGTCCCACTTATTCCGCATTTTTTCATCTGCCCTGATTTCCCTCAACGCCAATGCCACAACCTCCAGTCTGAAAAGTGGTCGACTCTTAAACGTTTCCATCTATCCTAGCGAGTTTGGCAAGAAGAAAATGGCAGAAGAGGACAAGTCCGGTCCGCCACCCGAGCTGTTCCAACCGCCGGCAGACGGCAAGAAGAGACGAAAACAGGATGAAGGAAACAAACATACCAAAGTTGTCAAAAGGCGTGATGATGGTGAAGAGTACGATCAAAATGCTCTGAGGACGTATCAATTGGAGCGACTTCGGTGAGCTGCGTTCTATATCCACTCAAATCACAAATTAAATTCACTCGCAGTTACTATTATGCAATTGCAACATTCACCGACGTGGCTGCGGCATCCCATGTCTACACTGAGCTTGAAGGCACAGAGCTCGAACGCTCTGCCAATTTGTTCGACCTCAGCTACGTCCCAGACTCTATGGCCTTTGAAGATCCGCCACGAGATGAAGCAACGGAGGAATCCCTCACTGCATCATACCAACCCCTCAACTTTACCACCGATGTGAGTTCTCGTCAGGGCAGCGAACACATGGATCGAATAACACATATTCAGGCTCTACGACATTCCAATGTCAAGCTTACATGGGATGATGATGATCCTGAACGAACTCGAGTTACCCGCCGAGCCCTCAGCAAGAAGGAGATTGATGAAATGGACTTTCAAGCACTCATCGCTTCTTCTTCCTCGAGCGACGATGAAGCATCCGCTCCTAATGGGAAAAGTAGTAAGAAGGCGGCATCCAAGGAAGAAGCGCAGAGGATACGCACACTCCTACTCAGCGGTAACGATGAAAATCTACCGGAGGGATGGGGCGGACAGAGCATCGAAAAGGAAGGAGAGAGCGGCGCCATGGAAATCACCTTTACTCCTGGCTTGAGTGGAACCCTCGGCTCCAGTGCGAATGCCGTCACGGAAGAGACGACTTTGGAGCGATACCAAAGAAAAGAAAAGGAAAAGAAAAAAGCGAAAAAAGCGAAACGAAAGGAGAAACTTGCAGCTGCGGCGGCAGATGCCACAAGCGAAGAGGATATCGCAAAGAAGGGGAGCAGGTCGCGTAAACTGGAAGGAGATGCATTCTTTGCCAACTCGTCAGAGGATGAACCGGACGCCGAGGAGGGTGCTCATAGCCGCAAGCAAAGATCGACAGCCAAGCCAGCGACAGATGCAGAGCTCTCCTTGCTCATGGATGACGACGAAGGATTACTTCCTTCAGGGAGAAAACACTTTGATATGAACGACATCATACGAGCGGAGAAGAGAAGCGACAAGGGTCATAAAAGCAAATCCACGAAGCGAAAGAGACGCGAGGGTGAGCACGAGGAAGACAAATTTGAGATGGATGTGCAAGATCCTCGATTCCGAGCGGTTTTAGATGATCATCGATTTGCGATAGACCCTGCAAATCCTCAGTATGCGTTACGTTCTACTCATTCGTGACAGAAATGGCTAATGATTTCATTACAGTTTCAAGAAGACGAAGAACATGAAGCGGCTCTTGCAGGCTAAAGGCGGAGGCGACGACGAGGCTCGACACCAGAAGCGAAAGCGGCGATAGTTCTTAGATTCCAATGGACTTTTCCACCGATCCTCGTTTGACAGTTGGGAGCGTCACGCGCCAGACCATGGCTTGATTGTCGACATTCATCCCCGCGTCGTATGGCTTGCCCATAGACACTCCATTGCGTGTCCTGAAATCGTTGTCCGCCTGTAAACCTTTGATAAGTAATGTTCAGGCGTATTGATATATCACACACAAATGTAAACACAAAGTAGTCGTCGGGATACTCTGGGTCGCATGCTGGGGCAAGTGCAAGGCTCTCCCATTTGGCCGCGATGAGGGTTTGATCTACGGGTGCGCCGTTGTGTAATCCAAAGCGTGCAAGTTGTACAGAGTCGGTAAGTTGGATGAATGGAACATAAGTGGCGGGCGTGATGTGGCTCAGGAGTTGACCGCCAGGGGCGACTGCACCCGTGGCAGCGTTGTACTCGTCATTGGAGATGTCGGTCGCAGGGGAGATGTCGATGATATCGATCCCTCTAAAATATCTAGTCAGAAAGAGAGAAGCTCCAAAGAATGTGCTTACTTGTAAGCAGACTCTGGTTCCTTGTCTCCATTACCGTTTCCATCCCTGGCGAGCACAAGGAATTGGTCCTTGTTCAACCAATGTATCTCGCTCTGTGCATACGTCTCTGGCTTTCCGCTCTGTGGAAGCGCCACAACATATGCCGCTTCTAGGATAGCACCTTTATTCTCGAGATCTTCGACGTTCCACTTGAAGAGTCGCGTATGTCTACTCGTCCTTCTCCTTTTACCACCGTCCTGTACGAGCGCACTCTGCAGCATTGCGTAGAGCGAGTCACCCGATGCCGAGCACGTTAGACCTTCAAAGCCTTTATTTTCACTTCTTCCGCTGTCCGGATCATCGACAGACGTAAAGTTGAGTACGCCATTGACACGGGGCAATACGGCATCGGGAGGAACAATCGTGTGAAGGATTTCCCCTTTGGAGGAGAGGAGATATATGTACGCGCCGTACTCATCGCTCATCCAAAATGTTCCTGGCTTGCCGCGGTTCTGAACGAGACCCTCGGGGTCGATTGTGAGGTGAGGATCCGTGGTAGTTGACATGGGATAGGTTACGGTTGGATTCCCTAACGTAGTGGAGGTGCCAGGGTCGGCACCAGAGGTTCGCTCGGAGTGGAATGTATGCAGGGTAGTTGAGAGGTACCGCAGCTCTAGTGTCTTTGCTGCCTCGGCAAAGTCGAGGTTTGTGGCTCCGTAGTAGGGCTTGAGAGTAAAAGAAAGGCGGTGAAATCTCGTCTGCCAATCAATTGGGTTCTTTCTATTGGAATGCATTTAGAGTGCGGCCAAGCGGACGAGGAGCATTGCGTACACGTTATAGCCTCGGTCTGGTTGAACCAGCAGGTTTCCAGAAAAGGTACCATCTTTGTTCTGCGCAAAAGTGCCGCGCTCAATGGCAATGGCGCTGCCTATGCCACCCAACGTCTCGCCAGTCTCGTCCTTGAAATCTGAGGGAATGTATCCAAATGCTACGAGTCCCTGTGAAATATCCAGTTGTGAAGAGTGTGAATCATGACGTGCTTTCCTTGTTGACAAATGTCTGCCCTTGGAGCGTAACTTCGTGAGTGGCAGCCATGGCGGACGTCAAGCTAAAGTGGCGTATGTCTGGTCATCTCTTATATCTTGGAAACTAGCGCTGTGTCAGCACACGATGACTGTCCCCGATAGATTCACTGACAGGTTTTTATTTGCCAGTGTGCAGATAAGCCCCTAGTTGCCAGTAATCCATATAAGTCGTAATTATGACCCGTCAAGACTAATTGATATCGTGGCAAGGGATAAGCATAGATACCACCGTTGACCCTACTTTGACCTGACCACATTACCACCCATGGACGCGTTTGCTGGCCTTGCCTGGGACGAACCAAAAGCTGGAAACAAGAATACAACACTCGGTGCACAACAGACGAGACAGCTGACGCCCTCCCAATTCTCCCAGTCATCCAGCACAAACGATGTTTTTGGACGCTTAGCCGCAGCTGGCCAACCGGCTGCGGTCCCAAAGCCGGCAAATGGCATTGGATCTCATATAAATATCCCTTCTCGCAACGTTTCAACTCCTCAGATGGCCAACAGCAGCGGCGGTGACCCGTTCAGCGGGTTATTTGCACGTGGCGGGAGTCCGAACATCAACATGTCGATGGCGGATCGACGTGCACATGCTGAACGAGAAAAGAGAGACAAGGAGAGACGCGAACGAGAAAAGGTAGAGGCCCAAGGCGCGATGTGGGACCAATTTGAGAACACGTTCTCCACTGGAAACTCGAATGTGAACAGTAGAACAGCTTCTCCGTCTCCAGCTATACTAGCTGCTCGTTCCCATGGCGTCTCCACGCCTCCGATCGGTCTAAAGACGAATCCAGGCGTTGCCAAAGTGGCCGCATCTCCGCCCTCCGGAACAGATCTATTCTGGTCCATGCATCACTCGCCACAAGCCGGTTCTTCTAGGACGGGTTCCCCAGCTATCCTCCCACAGCGACCGGGGACCGGCTCGCGGCAGCATTCTGGACAAAGTCTGGATGCGCTGGCCACTGCAACTCAGACGAACGATACCTGGTCACAGCTCGATGCACTTGCTGCTCCGAAACCTTCCCCAGCAGTGCGCTCTCCCCCGAGTGCATTGGATCCATTCGACGTAGATCTGCTTTCCGGCACATCTTCGTCGCAGCCTCTAGCTACACCGCCGATATCAAGAACGCGTAGTCCGGGAGATTTCGACTTTAACGAACGGGATGATGGAGCAGTGAGCGAAGACGACATCTTGGGTGACTTGGCAAAGCCAGTCATCCGCAGCGACACTCCTGATCTTTCAAGAAAATCTATTGGCGTACGTTGATCCCTAGGTCGTGTCTCTCAATGACTGACCTTGTTTATAGTCACCAGCGAAATCAAAGCCTTCGAGAGCATCCTCTCCCCCTCCCCATATCATTGGTCAGATTGTAGAGATGGGGTTTACCCCTGAGCAAGCACGAAACGCACTTGCTGCCACGGATACCGGCGTAGATGTCGAAGTCGCGCTGGAATCCCTTCTCGCAGCTGCTGGCAGTGGTGACATCACGTCTCCTAGTCCATATACAGACTCTCATCCACCTCCGCCACGGAACAGGACCGCTCCTCGCGAGCAACCACCACCACGAGCGTCCGGAACGTCGACGCCTACAGGAAATTCCAACTCCAACATCCTCTCAGGACAAATACAAGCAGACAAACTTTTGGCACAGGCATCGGAAATTGGATTCAGTATGTTTACACGTGCGAATGCATTCTGGAATCAGGGAAAGGAGGTCGTGCAGAAAGCGTATGAGGAAACAAGGAAGACGACTTTGAACGCTGGTCCACCTGCGCCGAGCGACGGAAGGCCACGATGGATGGCGAATGCTCCTGTAGAGGACGAAGGGGCAGATCCTACCACTCCGCGAAGAGCGGCTGCTCCATCAGGAAGTGGATTCAAAGACGACGATGATCTCCCAGAGGAGATGCCTCTTCCGCGGCAGAAGGCACCTCCCAAGGCAGCAGCTCCTGCTCCCGCTGCTCAACCGAGATCCGCTTCGCTGTTCGACGATGGGGAGGAAACCTATGTGTCTCCGCATAGGAGGCGAGCCGCCCCTGCAGCAGCCTCTTCACGTGCCGATACAGTGCAAACTTCCGCTCGAGCACCCAACTATCCCTCTCGACAAGCTCAGCAGCCGCAGCGCCAGCAGACTCAGGAGAGGAAGCGCCCGCCACTGGTCATTCCGGATACATCTCCATCTGCATATGCGCAATGTACATCGTTCCGCACGAAAGGGACAGAGTTCTTCAAGCTAGGTCAATATGGGGAAGCAGAATCTTGCTATACGCGTGCTATCACATCATTACCTGATACCCACATTCTCCTGACGTCGTTATACACCAACCGGGCAGCTGCTCGGCTAAAAACGGGAGATTCTGGTGGTGCAGCAGCGGATTGCTTATCCGCGTTGAAGCTCCTTGGAGTTTCCGAAGATTTGAGCGGACTCATGGACGTTGACGATCGACCATCACTGCAATTTGATGGTGTTCCGGGGAAGCTGGATCTGAGAGAGCAAGCTGTCAAGGCGTTGCAACGCCGTGCTGCTGGATTGGAAGCGATGGAGCGATGGGATCGGGCTCGGGCCGTTTGGGAGCGCCTTGCTGGTCTGAGTTGGACTCAAGCCCAGGGACGCGTCAAAGATGAGGCGACCCGAAGTGCTGGAAGATGTAGGACCATGGTCAGCGGTGCGACGGCTGCTCCATCCACCTCTGGGCCTAGCTCATCGCAGACACCTGTCAAACCTCGACCGCGTCCGGCACCTCGACCTGCCGTCACCAGCGCCGTATCGTCCAAACCCTCTGAAGCCTCTCAGCGACTCCGTGCGCTCGACGCAGCGCAAGAGGCCGAGGAGAATGTCAAGATTCAGCTCAAGGACTCAGTCGATGCGCGGATTCAGGCGTGGAAGGGTGGCAAAGAGGCCAATGTTCGTGCGCTCATCGCGAGTTTGGAGACGGTGTTGTGGCCCGAATTGAATTGGCAAAAAGTGGGCATGCACGAGCTCGTCACGCCGTCGCAGGTCAAGATTCGGTATACAAAGGCCATTGCAAAGGTTCATCCCGATAAGGTGAGCACTCCCTCGCGTACTTTGCGTTCTCTTTTGCTGATGGAAGTGTAGCTCAAGACAGGAAACACTACCACTGAGCAGCGGATGATTGCCAATGGCGTCTTTGCCGGTTTGAACGAGGCCTGGGGTTCTTTCAAACAATAGACGCGAGATATAGAACTGTATTCGCAACGACGTCGTTGGATATATTACAGTGCCATTTGGGGGATATACAACAGTGATATCAAAAGACCTCGTAATCAAGAGGCGTAATGCTCATAAGCTTCATTTCGTCAGACTTGAACTCTCTTAGTCGTCTCTTGAGCCAATTATGCGTGTCGGGCGTGATGATACAGCCGCAATGGATAATCTTGAGCACCTGCAATTTCTTCTTCAGACCACGCGTAGCCGACGTTGTTCGTTGGTCGACAAAATTGATGAGCCGTGGGAGTATAGTGTCCATATCGCGTCTTCCTGGACAATGCTGGAGGGTGAGTTTGGTGAGATTAGGACAGATGAGTGAGCCGTCGGCACTCGGGCCATCTAGCGTCAGCAAGAGATCCTCCAACGGTATCCTCGACACCGTGAGTTCTTCTAAATCTTCGAGGCACTCAAAGTATCCTAGGCTGGCCTCATGAATCCTGTAGGGATGCTGGATGGACATGCCGGTGATGGCCGGAAGATCGGAGCGACGTAAGAGGTCGCTAAACTTTTCTCCGAAATCGGTGCTTTGAGGCACCTCAAACTTGAGGTTGACAGTTCGCAACGAGGCGAGTTTGAGATATTGCATGAGCGTGAGGAATTGCGGTGCGCCTTCTAGTGAAAGCGACCGAAGGTGTGGTAACGCGAGGATATCTGGATTGGGTAAGACAGAGTTCTGGAGTCCTTGGAGATGGAGTGAAAGGACTTGTAGATTAGGGTTTTCACGTAATATGCCAAAAACAGAGTCGAGTGTTGCAAGATTTGGATGGTATGTGACTTGGGATGGAGAGTGGATGCGAAGAGTGGTAAGGTCCCGAAATACGGGTGATGACCACGAAAAGTTGACGTGGTCCAGCGTCAATTTGCGCAAAACAGGTGTTGCATCTCCATTTGATTTGCAGAGGAACCACTGCCAACTTGAGGGGCGGAAGTAGTGATCCCCACATTGAACACGGAACTCCTCGAGAAGAGGAAATGGACCTTTGAGCACAATTCAGTGACCGAGAATCGCAAGAGCGGACTTTATTTACCTTGGATGTACTCCAGAGCCTCGACAGGTACGTCCAATGATTCAAAAGCAAATGATCTCCATCTGTGTTTCTGGGTGAGGAGATAGTAAAAGGCAACGTGGCCCCACTGAAGAGCCCTCTGAACAGTCCCATCATCTGGGTAAGAGCTCCGGTCGAACAGGTGACGCGGTCTCATATAGCTTGATATCATTCGGGGGCCCGAGCTTCTCGTTCGTCGGCGACCAATCTCTATATCGATGTCGAGTGGGACGCTATTTCCGGATCGGTCCACCCATATACGAATGATATCTGGTGAGCTGAGAACTGTTCCGCGGAAGCGGATAGTTGACCAAAGGTTCGGAAAGTCTAGAGCCATCTTTCTCCAGATCCGGCACACACTTGCGATGGTCCATGGTATCTTGCCTGTATAATCCGATAACCCCGATGCAAGGAATATTTCCCGATAGATTTCAAGAGGCAGTCGGCGGATGGGGGCGAGATAGCTGAGAGTCTGTCTCCTGTTTTCGCGAATGGCATCGCGCCTGGTGTGGTAGACAGAGATTTGTTCTTGAATTTGTTTCTTCTTCACTTCTAGTTCGGCTAAGGCCTCCTTTTCGAGTGCTTTGAGGCGTGCTAGGGCCTCTTCGTCAGCTCTAAGATCACGCCTGGCAGCTGCGATTTCTCTCGCATTCGGAAGTGTCTCTGTAGGATATTGTCTTCGAGGTGGTGAAGGCTCAGAATCCATCGTCTGCCCGTGCGAGCAGGCCTCCGAGTATGGTCAGGTCGAAGCCTGGCAGCGCGTGACCGCCGCCGTTTCAGGAGCAGGCTCACGTCTATAGGACTATATCTCAGGCTATGATGATGAATATATACAATGTTGAGAACTTTGTTGCACCGGTGGCACGCTGTCGACCGCACCTTGAACTCGTCGCCGCCAACGATAATGGCAAACCACGAAGAAGAAGCACTCGCAGTGCTGCATTCACAGCAACTAGAGGCCACTCAAGCAGCTGATATTGTCGACGAGCATGCCGCTGGTCCCACCACGCCGTTTGAAGCAGTCCAGTTGCGTTTGCAAGACCACCCACACGACACGGCAGCATGGCAGGAGTTGATTAACATTGCTGAGGACTCTGGAGATTACAAAATGATCAACGACGCATACACGGCGCTTCTCAAGGTGTACCCGAACACGGTTAGTGCAGCAAAACAAACATTGGTCCATATAGAGCTGGATGCTGACCATGAACTTTTTGTTTATATGACTCGTTGCCTTCTCAGGTTCATGCACAAATCGCATTCTTCAGACATGCTCAAAGGGCGCATCCCATAGGAAAGCCAAAGAGTACAGAACCTGACCCAATTCCAACACCTCAGACATTGTTTTCTCAATGGCTAAAGCAGTCACCAGAGATTGAGATGTGGAAACTCTATCTCGACTACGTCCGGTTTGTGATTGTCGGCTGAGTCCGATGATCGTTGCTAACTCGAACCGACAGCGCAAACCAGGCATCTCCACGCGATGTAATAAAGAAGGCGTATGAATTTGCACTTCGTTTTGTCGGCCAAGACCGTGAAGCGGGTGAAATTTGGAAAGACTATATCGAGTACATCAAGGCTGACCCAACGTCGAATGATCGCGAGGCCCAAGAGAAAATGGATCTCCTCAGAAGCGTGTATCGACGTGCTGTCCAGATTCCTCTTGACAATCTGGAGCAACTTTGGCGAGAGTGGGATGCGTTTGAGAATGGCCTCAACAAGATAACCGTGGGTTTACCATTCCTCTCGGTAATCAAACTTTAATGCTATCGGATAGGCCAAAAAGTTCCTTGCAGACGTGAGCCCTGACTACATGACTGCGAGAATGAAGAAGACGGAGCTATCCGAACACCACAAACGAATACATCTATACACACACCAGCCGTATCATGAGCGTGCACCCCTAGAGCTTCCTGTGCCACCGATTCTGCGCTCAGAGGAGCGTCTCCTGCTCGCCAACTGGCGCAAGTATCTCGAGTTTGAGGAGTCCAATCCTCTCGGAATAGAAGAGAAATCGATGTTGACTGCGAGACTTTTAGCAATCTACAGGAAAGCCGTAATCCGAATGCGTTTCTATCCAGAGATATGGCAAGTTTCATACGCACTCTATTTCGCTCATTAAATTGGATTTGCAGGTACCTCGCGTACATCTGGGCTCAGTCGGTCGGCAAGGCTGATGATGCGCAATTGTTTCTAAAGAGCGGTCTCGATGCAAACCCTGCGTCTTTTCTTCTCAATTTTGCATACAGCGAGCACCAGGAACAGGCAATGCTCAGCTTTCAGGCAACTGCAGGGGTGGATCCCAAAAAGGTAGAGGAGAAAAAAGCAGAAGGGCATGAGATTTTCAAAAAGTTTATTGGGGTCCTAAAGAAGGAGCTCGAAGACCTCGAAGCTCTCCACATTTCTGAAGGGGGAACCCCTATATCACAGCAGCCCGCGGGATCGCAGCCTATCCAAGCCCCAGCGCCGGCACCGATCAGTATCGAGGACGACTTGGCACTGAAGGAAAGCGAAGTTTACGGTACGATCGATCCCGCTATCGCAGAAGCAAAAGAACAAGAAAAGGCGCGGCAACTGGAGAATGAGCGAAGGGAGGCCATCTTGATTGCCAAACGCGTAGAGCTGGGTCAGGTCAGTATTGCGTGGATGCGGTACTCGAAACGAGTCGGACAGTCTGCCGGGCTTCGAAGTACGTTTCGGGAGATTCGCGCAGACAAATGGGTATGTTGGCAAGTCTTTGAAGCAGCAGGTATGCATCGACAGAACCCTTGTCACCTATATTGACAATGCCCGCAGCGCTCTTGGAACATCAAATCAGCCCTAATGCAGATGTAGCCGCCAAAATATTCGAGCTTGGTCTTCGTTTTTTCGGCTCAGACGTGGACTACGTCGTACGCTATCTCAACTTTCTCATCAACAAATGCGATGAAGCCAGTAAGTGCGCCAGCTTTTGTCCAGAACTTTGTCTTGACTGTGCAAGATGCGCGAGCGTTGTTTGAGAGAACCGTAACCGCGATGGATGCTGAGAAAGCGCGACCTATCTGGCTTAGATGGCTGCTGTATCAAATGAGCGTTGCAGATTTGCCGACATTGCACAAACTCGACAAGCGGGTAGCGGATGCGTATCCAAATGGTACGCATATATAGAAATATATAGCGGCAAGACTCACACCTTGCAGATCGGACTATGAAACTATTTGCCCAGCGCTACATGTATCTCGGAACAGAGGTCGTCACCCCACCGGCTGGAATCGACGCTATCGCATCACATGATTTGCAAACACCACTGAGAGTTCCATCCGTGCTCGCAGCTCAACAACCTCCAGTAGTCTCGACGCCGATACCGCCACCAAGCTCGCCCCCTCCATCTCACGCAAACGGAACATACTCGTATCCTCATCCATACAATCCTCCTGCGTCTTCTGTTCCCCCTAATGTCGCAGCAGCAGCGCCACGACACCCGAAAGTGGCCTCGCCCCATCCTCCCAAGCGGCCTCTTCCAGAGCCAGAGGCAGGTAACACTCCAAAAAGAGCACGACGCTCTCCGCCGCCGCCTGCTCAACGACGAGGTGTTCCGCCCCCAGCAGCGCCTCAGCGTAGATGGGGATCACCTCCGAGGGATAGTCGAAGGGATAGACCTCGTTCGCCTGATCGGCCAATGGTTCCACCGAGCGTTATGCGATTCCTCTCACAGCTTCCGAATCCTGCGACATATGATGGTGCGTTTTGGTTGTAATTCACTCTTAATGAGTGTTTGACTTGTTCCAGGACCAAAATTCAAGACGGATGAACTAATCAATGTGCTCATGCAAACGGCCCTTCCACCGCCTCCCCCTGTTGGCTCTCGGATAAGGAGCAGGTCTCCACCACCACCACCACGTGGTATGTCTCTGTCGCAGATCTCAAATCGGGCTCTCATCTTCCCTTAGCTACTCGTGGTGCTCCCGACTATGGACCCTATCAGGGCCCTGGAGGTCGGCCCCCTCGGAGATACTGAGCTTTCATATTGTTTCTGTGAGAGTATCCTGAATATGATCGCCGTGGTGTCTACCATCTGAATGTCGATTCCTATTCAGTATCAATACAAAGTGCCATGCCGCTCGTACTTTCGGGGACTAGATACTCCTAATAAGTTATACGTCAAGCACGAGCGTCTCTGGTCAATTGCTCTCAGGTGAATTGTATCTCACGTAACCTGAACTCCGTGACCACCTCAGATATCTATTTTCATTAGGCTACGACTCTTTCAACAATCCTATCAAACATTTCATATCATCAATGTCGCACAGCTCATCACATGGTGTCTGTTACAGAGGTACATCGGTCTCGAGTATCGACAGACTCAATGAGGGCAACCGATATGTCCTCAAGTCTACTCTCTTCAGTTTTTTTAGCTCAAACTATGCCTCGAGAGGCTCTCCAACCTCATCTCGAGCGCCTTCCAGAGCTTCGAAACGTAAAACGGCGTCACTTGCGCAGAAATATAGGATCAGAATTCGGAAAGCTCCTCTTCTTCTCGACTCACGCCGGATCAAACAGCGAGGATTTGACAAGCCCAAAGTGCTGCTTCGTCCATTGAGGCGAGCAGCTATAAATTACCAATCATCCTATTATATGGAGTCAGCAACTTATAATGCTGATATTGGGTGAGCAAGAGATACAGATATTCAAGGCCATTCACTCAACAGGGCAGCTTTGTAACCAGCCACGGTTGGTGGATTGTAGACTTCGATATGGATCACTACAACTAGAAGGCGTCGATCTCAACCACTTGGCACACATGCTCTCATAAGGACCAGGATTTATGTCCGCCTCCGGTGCGTTGGACGGACTGTAGTCGATTCCCATCTTTCAACATCAAAATATCCATCGTCAAACTCTTCAACGGTCTGGCATATCCAAGGATAGTGTTTTTCCCTACTGAATGGCCAGTATGTACCTGGTCAGTAATACTTTAAAATTTCTCAGACGTTCCGGATCGATGGTCCGTGATATCAAGTGGCACGATATTAAGGGAACTGTATATACCCCTTCCAAAGCTTCAGATGACGAAGATTATACCGTCTCCCTTGTCTGCACCCTCGGACTGACAAAGGTGCGCGGGAACGTAGCCAATGGGTGTACCTTGATAGCATTGTTCTACGGCGTAGTTGTTGGATATCTTGGCTGCGAGAAGCTGTGGCAAGGCGACTAGCATGTTGTTGCCAATGGACATGCGAGGACCATGGCGAACGTGATAGCAACAAGGACACATGGTTGCAATCCGTCGGGACCGGCTTGTTCAATATCAAGCCATCGCTAGATACCTCATCTGATCCAATACCAGTCGGACATCTTGCGGAGGCCGGTTCACGTCCCGAGCTAGGTGTATTACTATCTCATATCCTATCTACTGAGCATACCACCGTGGAATGGTCAGCCTATGCATTTGTATTCTTCTTCATTGACTGTTCGACAGGCGATCATTCTCACAACCGGGTGCTCAACTCGACACAGTGCTCTTTGGCCTCATAACAGCACCCTTCCTGTCTTCGCTGCACATCATTACTCTGGGAAGGCTTCCCGCTCTACGGCCATTGCACATATTGTGACAGCACTTCACCCCATTATTAGAGCTCTCATCAGATACTACCTCGCTCATCGACTTACCCCGAATGAACTTATGCCATCATGGATGCACGTCTTCGGTGCCATATACAATGATGATGGGATAGAGTTTGTTGCGTGCCACCCGATATGGTATTCAAAGAACCTTGCCGTAGGCCTGCCATGTGGGCTGGGTGCCACTACAAAACTACTTAATGTGAGTCACCTGTCGTTTATGAAGACAGGCACCTGGGACACTCGTCTCCCAACTCTTATATACGATGACAGAAGTGCCTCATACTATCCACACTATGCCGCTTGATAGTCAATTGAACACTTGACCTGATCCCTTACATTCACATTGTCCGTATCCGTCTGGAGTTTTCCATCAAGACTTCACTCGCGAGAAATTGAGATAAGGATAGTCAATGTATATAGATACAGGCCAGATTCGCAGCCATATCCTCCTTATCTCGCCATGATATTTCGGTGAGGTGATACAGGACGACTCTTACACGGCTGGATTCGGGACGTGAGTGTGGCGAGAGGTGCGACGAGAGAACCACTACTTACGGACTGGACCAACATAATCGTAGATCATTCTCGCGGTGACCGTCTCGTCGGGCGTGAAGAAGTGAACATGCCTAGACATTCCCATCAGCCGTCGCTCTCACATAACGGAACGAGCTCACCTAGAAAAGTACTTGACGCCATCAATCTCTTCAAATCCCCAGACTTGCTCTGCCGTCCATGTCTTGTTCGACTTTGGGGTGTCGCTACTGGCGGTCGTATAAATGAGACCCTTTTCGGCATCGAGCGTGTCTTTCGTCCAGTTCTTTTGGAGAAACTCGTACTTTCCGAGGACGGTGGATGGATCGGAGATGTCGCTCGCTGGGACGCGCTTGCTCATGCCGATGACCGGGCCAAAGACATAGTCTTCGTGAGGCCGAGGGAGACCGGAAAATGTCCTGTTCTCTTGCGTACCTATAGAAGTGTTAGGTTACGATTAGATATTCGAGTGGGATGCGTACTGGAGATTCCAGAGACGCTTTGGGTGACATCGATGTGCTCAAAGTCATCGCCGTCTCTGTCCTCTGGGAGTTTGGCGTCTGGGTCGGCGGCCTTTCCTAATATTTTGATAAGTTTATGACAGAGAAGGGTTGGGAATAGACTCGCCATAGTAGTGTGTCATATCAATCGTCAGGGTGGCGTATCCAATAATCTTGCGAGTGTACCAAGGAACGCCTTGGAGAGTGAGGATTCGATCCGTAGAGTCGGAGATGGTACGGTTCTATCGGAGCGGGCAGTGAAGGCGCAAGTCAATTGTACAGCGGCCAGGAAACGATATACATCAGTCTATGTCAATCTACCGAGATGATAGCTTTCTTACAAGCACAAAGCGGCCGCTGAGGTCGGCGGTGGTCATAGTCTCTGGAACGGCCATATTGTGAATAGGATCTCTGGCGAGGATGGGCTGCTTTTGAGCTCGTTGCGTAGAGTGGAAGTGGAGGGGTTTAAGGGGTGTAGTGTCGTAGCAACCGTGGAAGCGTAGTTTTATATGGCGCTGGATGTGGAGAGAGTTGAAAAGTGGATTGCACGTGCAACCGGCCTCGGCATCTGGACGAGGAGCTCCAACCGGAGAATTGAGCGCCAGAGAGTAAGATCCGTGTGACCTGGAGAAATGACATTGAAACGCGGGGGGGCCGCATTCGACAGCTCTCGGCTTGGTCCTCTTGAATGATTGGCAGACAAGCACATTCTAGAGACCTCCGGGTTTATATGCATTCTCGTTGAACAGAATCAGCTAGCAATGGGCGTGTTAGCTGCCTCGGCGTCGCCCATAAGATATTCGAATAGTTTCTGTAAATGGCTGTATGTTCTTGAGAGGGCCATAAGAAGACCAAGTATTCGCCTGAGGTCATCCACAGGCTCATCCATGGGGGGCTTGGTTCTAAGTTGCGTCAATACCCCATGGGGGATAGCCATTCTTGACGTCTTCCAGTTTACATTTAAATATCTTAGCCCCGCCAAGTACTGTCGAGTTTCGAGCTGACCTGACCGCAGTCTGGTGACCATCCAAACTTTGACCCAGCCTCAGCATCGCCTCAACCAACGAACCCTCTTCGCAGCTCGGAGGAAACCCTCTACGCCGATGCGCAGCTGTAGACTCTGCAACTCTACCTGAACCTTCGCTGCGGAGACGCTATGCAACAGCTAGCTCGACCCACCGCCTCTGACCGACTATAAAACACCCAGCAAGCTGAGATTGACAACAAGCAACACACAATGTCCATCCATTTACTCGCATCTAACAACTCTGTGCGCAACACGACACTCTCGTGCGATAGCATGGGGATCCACTACGAGGTCTCCAAGTCGAGTCAAACTGGAATCGTCTCTGTTCACCGCTGGGAGAGCACCTCCAATCAGAATGTACTTGCTGGCGAGATTGAATTCCACTGGTTCTCGGCAGACTTGCTTCGCATGGGCGACGGCGAATGGCGGAGGAGAAAGGATTTGCTGGCCAACGAGGAGAGGAATCCAATGTCTAGGTTCGTCAATTCTCTGCTTCTTTGCTTCTAAATCGTACTTACAAGATGACCATTAGAACACGGACATTCACGGGCAACAATGGAGTAAGGTACAAGTGGAAGTTCCATTGGGACTCTCTTCAGGTGAGAACCTTCAGTATCTCAGTTGATCCTGCATCTTACACACGTCCCAGCTCTGCCACGCAGACAGAGACGCCACGAACCAGGAAGCCTTGGTCGTCTACCACCGTCATTTTCTGCCAAACAAGCCGTCCTACCTCGAGATTCGCGATACGTCCGTTCTCCCAGGCCTGGATAGTATCATAGGTTCGTTTTCTTACTTTCCCATGAAAGCAGCTCACAATGATGTAGTAACCTTTCTGTATATGGAGAAGAAGCGGAGAGACCGCGACAAGGCTCAGCGACGCCATGGCGCAGGAGGAGGACCATAGTCTTCCCTAGATCAGCTCTCACCGAGATACTGTACGTTATCCATAGCGAATAAGAGTATCTAGCAACAAGGCTGATAAGAGGACTGGGTCAGAGAGCATAACATCTCCGTACTCCCCTCTTACTCAGGAACGATCGATACATCAAGTTATATACCATAGCTATCCCAACTTCAACTTAATCCGGTTCCTTCACCCGTTGTCAACTGAATCTCTCTCAGGAACGTCTCGAATTTGTCTTCGAGAATTTGCCACCCGTCAGAATCAAACCTGATTTTGTCCCCCGAGATCCAATTACCACTATCATCCCGTCGAATGAGTCCCCTACAATTGCCTATGATCATCCAAAGTTTGGGAAAGAGGGCTTTTATGCGCAGCATCAAGCCAGAGTCCGATACGGGCTGTATATCTACGTCGATGGATAGGAACTGCAACGTGAGACCGAGAGACTCGATGGCCTCCAGCTGTCTAAGCAAGTCGTCTTCCCGCCAAGTCCAAAGTGGACCCTTATAGGTGCTATAACAACAAGTACGAAGCGGAATTTTATCAATACTCAACCGGCCAAGGAATTGAATGCGTTTGAGATGGGGCGCAATATCTTGAAGAAACCTCGTCTGATCCCAGCTGCTTCCTTCGCACTGCACCCATATTATATTAAGATGGGTTATGTTCCCTGCATGGTGCCAGACAAGTCGCTCGACGTCCAAGCTGAAGAAGGGGAAACACATCCTTCTCACTGGTTGTGAGTATAGATTGCGAATGATTGTGTCTGGATAGTCGATGCTTATTCCAGTGAGATTGGGGAGATGAGTGGCACCTTCCCAGGCTCTGTCCAGTCCGTTATCGCCAGGGACGGACCATCTGAGTGAGGTAATAGTCTGCATGCACGGTGCAGCCAGGATCTGCAGGGCGTTGACATCCTTGGTTCCACCCCAACAGCACACGTGTAGTGCTTTTAATCTCCGTGTCGACAAATGCTTCAGGAATCCGAGTGTGAGTTCATGCCTGCTATAGAGCTCACAGTTGATTGTTAGTCGCTCCAAATTAGGGAATCCCGCCACTATTTTGCCTGCTATCGTCTCCAACTCTCTACATTGATCGATAGGGGTTCCCCTGATGATCCGTTCTCCACTCGATTTATCGATGAGGCCGCTGAACAAGGTGACATTGAGCTCCACGGTCAAAGAGATGAAGCTAAAAGATGATAGCGTCCTGTGCAGCTGGCCAATTTTTGGGATGATTGAACCATCAATAATCAAGTCGATGCGACGATAGAGAACAGGCGCGACAATAGCCCTGAATGTTCTTGAGACACAATATAATGAAGAAAGTGTCTCCTTATCCTCGCAAGAAAGGTAGGATATGATTTGCTCGAGAATTTCGACAGGTAGTTGCAGGCGCTGGTCAACACCGCGCAGTTCTGTGAGAGGTTATCATTATAAAACGTAGGCCAGATTTCAAAGATTTGGATATATACCTCGTTTGATACGTCTCCGGTATCCTAATCGCTGCAACTTTGCCACGATATGCATCGCAATGACAGCTTATCACCACAGTTTACAGATTTGAGATCTGAACTGGTACTACGTGTCGTCCAATCTGAATCGAAATTTGTGGAGTATGCGTGATATGATACTGTGATCAGTCTCCAAGAAGAAGTCACCACATCTACCACGCCGTTACCAGCCGAGTTCTCGCATTACATATGTGCATCATGGGTGCTCTGTACAGGCCGAAAGGGTGTCCATTCACACTGGATTTCAGGCGCAGACCAGGTTGGCCAAGTCCACTCAGACGCAATGACGATAATACCAATAGATCATTTGAGTATAGGAACTCAATCGTTTTCAGAAAGCTTATGGCTCTGGTATTTGGCGAGTTCTCATCGTCATAGTGTACAGTTCCAAACAAATAATACAACGTGACTCGCACTCTTCGAATCGTAACATAAACAAGCTGAGAAGACACTGCTCTGAGGTCACACAACGGCGAAATGCCAAATCAGAATAACCGCGCCATATTATTACTCGAGTTCCCCCCACCCAGGAACAATCAAGACATGGTGTTGTATACCAAAGCTATTCCCAATGTCGAAGTAACGTGATTCCTTCACCCATTCTGGATGGAATGTTCTGTAGGAAACTCTCGAACTCGTCTTCCAGAATCTGCCACCGGTCAGGATCAAATCTGACTTTGTCCCACGAGATCCAGTCGCCAATGTCATCCCGTCGAATGAGCCCGCTACCTTTAGAAGGCAGGATAATTCGGAGATTGGGGAAAAGATTCTCAATGCGTGGGATCAGGCTAGAATATGCCAGGAAGTGTGGGTCGATATCCGTGTATAGAAACTGAAGTGTGGGACCGAGACACTGGATGGTCTCAAGGTGTACATACAACTCGGTTGGCTAGCACGAGAGAGACTCAGCCTTTACTCAAGCAAAGAGGATGACGACTTACCGGCATACCATACGTGATCAACCGGCCAAGGAATCGGATGCGCTTGAGATGCGGTGCAATTTCTTGGAAAAATATCCACCCAGGGCTTCCCAGAATATTCAGATGGGTTATGTTCTGTGCATGGTGTCGAACTAGTCGTTCAGCGTCCGAGTCGAAGAATCGGAAATCCATCCTGTTCATTCGTCGTGAGTAAAGAATATCCGTAAGCGCTCTCGAATGATCGATGCCTATCCGCGAAAGATTAGGAAAATTGGTAGAGGATTCCGTGGTTCTGTCGAGAGGTCGGTTTTCGCGTGACCTGAAGAGGGTCCATCCAATTGAAGTCACAGTCTGCATGCATGGGGCAGCCGAAATCTTTACAAGATCGATATTCACTCCTGTACACCGACAGCGAACATCCAACACTTTGAGTTTCCGCGTCGATAATCGCTCGAGGAATTCGAGTGTTTGGATGTGCCCACCATGAAGTTCACAATCCAATTTTAATTGCTTCAGGTTGGGAAACCGTGTGGCTACTTTTCCTGCCATCTCCTCCAATCGCCTACATTGCCGCATGGAGGTTGCATATGGCACCCTCAGGCCAGTGGATCTAAGAATCTGGCCATCGAACAAAGTGAGATTGAGCTCCGTGGTATAAGAGATGAGATTGGGATGCGATAACATCTTGGGCAGCTGGACCATCTTGTGGAGAATTTGAAGGTCGATGATGAGGTCGATGCAACGATAGAGCGCAGGAGCAACAATAGTCCTAAATGCCCTTGAGGCGGAGTATAGTGAGAATAACGTCTTCCTATCTTTAAAAGGAAGATATAAAAGGATTTGCTCCAGGATCTCGACCGGGAGTTGCAAGCGCTGGTCCACATCACGCAGTTCTGCAGGAATTCGACTAGTAAGAAGGAAAATACGTTTAAAAGTCAGAATCTTACCTTTTTCGATGCGTTTACGGTATCCCAGCCCTTGTAGCTTGGCCACGAGATGCATCCCCGTCAGTAAAACCTCTATTTCCTTGGTCTCAAGTCAAAGTTTGGTGGTTTTGTGTTCCAGAAATTATGAATATACGTGTTGTCCGATTCGGATCAGCGAAGGCTCGAGGCGAACCCAGACCAACCTTGGCACGACCAACACGAACAAATAGCTGATTGAGTGCTTGTTATAATAATAACTCCAGGAACCACCAAAGTCGCCCAGAGGGTCGGGTGGAACTACGGATCATTCGCTTTGACGCCTGAAAGTATGGCTATCATGACACGAGTTCAGCGTCTTTCCGCAGCGGTGGCGCTGCACTCGAAAGAGGTGAAAAACGGAGATTCTCAGCTCTGGAGATCGCCCTGGAAGGACGCACTTTCCAGCGAAACTAAATTCGGATCGGCGTCAAAGTTCCGCTTTCCCCAGATATTCTGGATATGTCGTTTTGTACTTCTTGCCAGTGCAGCGCCACCGCCAGGTAAGATATTGGACTCGCACCGTTTCTTACTGCAGTTGTAAGAGTTCAGCGCGGTCAGCGAAGCATGGCGCCGCCCCCGCCTGGTTACCCTATGTTCTCAATCGCGAACAGAAACCAATTCGTACTCCTCGAATTGCATCATCGAGGCCGACTAGAGGACTAGGCTCAGTTTAAAAGACATCAATAAAAGCGGGAGATCAGGACGAGGAAGACGTCTTCACACTGTATCAATCAGTATATCAAGTTATACAGTACGATGATTGCAACTCCGACCTTAAGAGAGAACAACCCCACCCTTCGCAAGCGGAAAGTCTCCTAGGAGGCTCTCAATGCTATCCTCGAGAACCTGCTATTGGAGAAGATCAAATATGGCCTCTTTCCATATGATCCAGTCTTCAGTCACATCTTGTCGAATGAATCCGCCTTGCTCGAAAAGGAGAATGACACGCAGTTTCGGAAACAGTGTTTCAATGCGCGGAACCGTGCCGAGAAGCCACGATGGTTCCCTATCGATAGACATGTGTAGAAACTTGAGTGTGGTTCGGAGACATTTGAGAGCCGCAAGCCGTTTAAAGAGCTGCTCTTGCTACCGAGTCAACCGCGGGCGAGAATCAGGCTGTGGTTCAATCAAAGAGAGTGAAGAGAACTCACCGTGGTATAGTCCATATTCAGCATGCCAAGGAATTCAAGATGTTTAAGATCGGGTGCTATATCTTGAAGAAGCGGCCTGAGATCATCGCCGAGCCGGTCACAGCCGACTATATTGAGATGAGTCAAGTGCCCTGCGTGAAGCCGAATCAACTGCTGGATGTACGGGTCGTAGTAACGGATATCCATCCTTCTCACTGGTCGTGAGTGAATAATGCCGGTGATTGAACATGCGCTTGGATGATCGAGACCTATTCTATCAAGATTGGGTAGATAAGCGACGTTTTCCCAGAATCTGTTGTCCAATATGTCGCCAGGCAGACAGGGGACGGACCATCCGAGTGAAGTGACCGTCTGCAAGCACGGGGCGGACAAAATCTTCTCTGGGTTGAAATCGAATCCCATACACAGACAGCGAATATACAGCACTTTCAATCTCCGTGTCGACAAGCGCTCGAAGAATCTAACTGTCTTGGCATACCCGCCAAACATGCCACAGTCAACTTTTAATCGTTCAAGATTAAGAAGTACCATCGCTGTTTTGCCTGCTATCGCCTCCAGTCGCCTAGATTGCCGCCTCGAGGGTACTTCAATCCTCCTCCTCCCGCTGGATCTGTTGATCTCGCCATCGAATAAAGTAAGATTAAGCTCTACAATATAAAATATGAGGTTCGGAGATGATAAAACCTTGGGTAGTCGGATACGTTTTTGGAGGACTGGGAGGTCGATGATGAAATTGAGGCAACAATAGAGGACAGGAGAAACGATAGCCCTGAATGTTCTTGAGGCAGAATATAATGAGAATAAAGTCCTCCTATCTTCACGAGGAAGATATGAAAGGATTTGCTTCAGGATCTCGACCGGGAGTTGCAAGCGTTGGTCCACATCGCGGAGTTCTACGGGTATAGATCAATAAAAATGGGAAGATAAGTTGAAAAGACGAGGTGTTTACCTTTTTTGATGCGCTTACGGTATCCTAGCCCTTGTAGCTTGGCTACGAAATGCATCCGGTACACGCTCTCCATCACCTAACTGTTCCGAAGCAAGCCGATTGTAATAGCTTCGGATTCACCTGGCGTTATAAAATACACCTTATCCAATCCGGACGGAGGCTGTGGAGGCGCAGGCCAAGCTCGAAGAAGCCATTCAGACCCAACGTCGACCCCGCTCCATAGTTGACTGGGCGCTCGGACGAAAATGAACTCTCATCTCAAGGTTACGAGTCTAGGAAGGGTGGTATGGCGTCACTATGAATGACTCCACTGTATACGTTGATGCTCCATCCACACAAACGGCTTTACCGGTACTCACGGCCGAGCTCACTCAAACATGAAGAAATGTACTGCTTCCTACGATCGCTGGGGGTCCACTAGGAGACACTACGCAATGTTCAACTATACTTAGCTAGCCGTCGCTATAAGTCTTCCGCGGGAAGATGACCGCCATGAAAAGCTTTCGCCATGTCTATCCGCCTGGTAATGTCTAGTGATTCCCTGCACAACACGACGTTTTCGTGCGATAATATGGGCATCCATTACGACGTATCCAAGGAGGATAAAGCCATATCTATTTACCGCTGGGATAATAGATTCAACCAGAAGATCCTCGTCGGCCAGATCCAATTTCACTTAATTGGCAACGACCAAGTCCGCATAGGGCAACATGGAGAGTGGAGGAAAAGAAGAGACATTCTGACCACAGAGGGAGGCAGTTCAATGTCTAGGTCTGCATCCCCGCCTATCAATAGGCGCACTGACTTTGATCCTCAGAGCGCGAACATTTCATGGGAATGATGGCGTTAAGTATAGATGGAAATTTCACTGGGATTCGCTCCGGGTGGGTGATTAGATCATGCCTCTTACCTCGCTCATCACATTTCAATAGCTTTGCTATGCGGACAAGAATGCGCCTAATCAAGAACCTCTGCTCATATACCACCAATCCAGTTCGTCAAGAACGCAATCGTACCTTGAAATTCATGATCCCACGATTCTGCCAGCACTCGACAGCATTATTGGTTCGTCAGGTACTGTTTAGGCTCGATTACATATCTAATAGACATACAGTCACATTTGTTGTAATGGAGAAGAA
Organism: Serendipita indica DSM 11827; assembly: GCA_910890315.1. NCBI lineage: Eukaryota > Fungi > Basidiomycota > Agaricomycetes > Sebacinales > Serendipitaceae > Serendipita > Serendipita indica. The sequence continues at coordinate 64,972 of CAJVGD010000018.1, read as the reverse complement.
ACGTAGGGACTCCGACGAGGCCGCATAATGGTACAGGGCTGCCCAGAATTTGAATCGCCATATTCGTCAAGGACTGTACGCACAAGCAAAGTCAGATGGCGGGATTTCCTGTAGAGTAGATCTGCCAATCGATTCATTCACGTTTACAGGCTTGGCTCAGGATCCCAACGTCGCAAGAAAGGCGGTGATACAGGCGGCAGGTGCACAGGGTAGACGGTGTTCTACTCTTAGCTCGTGTCTAAGTCATTGCCAGTACATTAATCATACCTTTCGTAGGATGTTGGCTCCGTGTTGCTGCCACCTGTCGTAGTCTATCTCCACCTATGTCGCACAGACAAGCTCAGGGTGCAAACGCCACCGCGGAAGCCCATAGCCTGCAACTCTCTTGTGACCTACACGACTTTGTATTAAACCACCGGAAGCCATAGGCCCCCTCCGCCCATCGGAAACGTCACTTCCAGATGCAACCAACACCCTTGTTGCCCATTGGACGAACATAATTGCAGCTATCAGCGGTTTCTTTCTTTCCCAGCAGTTCCAGTGTGGTCTCGAGAGGATCTTGCAGAAGAGGCATCACTCCACCTCAGTATTTGTTGGGATGAAATTTGAGGATCCTATCGTACGTCCTGTCCGATTCCTACGGAGTCTAGCTTATGGAGACGTAGGCCAAGCTGTAGATGCCGGCCGGATTACACAACGTCAATACTTGGCCTGTGCGCTCGAATGAAAAGGAATGCTTATCGCAAAGTCATGAGTCAGGAAGAGGTGGTCCGGCACCACTATGAATCACTCCACCGTGTACTTTGATGCTCCATCCATACAAACGGCGTTACCGGGACTCAATCTAGGATCATCGAAATATGAGGGAATTTACAGCCTCGCAATCGCTGGGGCTTCACTTGGAGACTCTACGCAATGTTCGAAATAGTTAGCTTAGTACCGTTATAAGTCCCCTCTGAAGGAAGATAAGCTGTCGTAAACAACTTCTCATCATGTCCATTCGCCTGCTCATTTCTAGCGATTCCCTGCGCAACACGACGTTCTCATGTGACAGTATGGGTATCCATTACGACGTATCAAAGGAAGGCGACATCGTATCTATCTACCGCTGGGAAAGTAAATCGAACCAGAAGGTCCTCGTCGGCCAAATCCAGTTTCACTTGGTGTCCCTTAATTTGAACGACAAAGTCCGCATAGGAGAAAACGGAGAGTGGAAGAAGAGGAAAGACGTTTTGACTTTAGACGGAGGCAATTTTATGTCTAGGTATGCATTCTGGCCATATCCCGCACATCACGCGTAGTGACCTTGATCCTTAGAGCGCGAACGTTTGAGGGTAATGATGGTGTCAGATATAAATGGAAGCTTCACTGGGAATCACTCCAAGTGAGTAAATCGGTCATTTAGTACCCCTAGCTCACACTTCGATAGCTCTGCTATGCGGACAAGGACGGACCTAATCAAGGTCCTCTGCTTGTATACCACCGAAACATTTTACCCGGAAAGGAATCATACCTGGAAATTCGTGATACGTCGATTCTACCCACACTCGACAACATTATTGGTTCGTTAGGGTGCTTTTCTACCTGATAGAGTAGCTAATGAGCATACAGTGACATTTCTTATAATGGAGAAGAAGCGTAGAGAATTCGACGAGACTGCAGCCGCGTGAAGAAAGAACAAGGATGTAGACTAGATCTTTAGACCGCTTGGCAGGGCCAACATGAACGTATGCTATGTCCGGCGATGAGAATGACTGCGCGGGACATAAGAGGGTTTTGGCCGTTGATCCCAATGAGATTATGACCGATGCAACCCTTTGACCAGGAGTTAGCTCCGAATCGCTCCCATGTATTCGAAGCTATCTCCGCTCTGATATAACTCGTATCTCCGGACAAGACGGGAAGCAAATCCCACCCCTGCAGGTCGGTGGCCTCCAAGGACGTTTTTGTGAGCTTGGAGGGTCACTTTCGATGGTCAAAGGCATAAATGGGCTCTTCGCACTCTCGACAACCCAATCTGTAGTCAAATACTGCTTTCTTCCTTTCAGTGCATCCCATTGTATAATGTACGACCAGAGTTTGGATACGTGAGGGACAGGAATAACATAGAGGGGAAAATGAACTCGTCTCCAACCGTCGTTATACACCTAAGGGCATCTTATCTGTCTTTGTCTCCGATGTGACGGCGCTGGCGATCTGAGCATGCACCTGCTTGATCTTGCGAATATTACGGTTCAATTAAGCCCTCTAATTTTTTATTCCAGGCGTGACGGCCTCAACTCACCGATACAAAGGCTGCGAGCACATCGGCAATTACGGTAACACGCGGCGCACGCGCCCAGGGTGAACTATTGTGCGATACTGGGCTGAAATCGAGTCTGGCCTCATGAATTCCATACACATCTCATTTCTGTTGCTCCCGCCTGTCGGAGTTGGTCACTACATTGACAAATGATGGGACTCGGAAGGCAGAAGTCACCCTATAGATGCATACTATATAAGGGTCCTTGATATTTCCAGACCTCCTGCAGACTGCGCGATCCGAGTTACCCCACAAAAGACACACACAACCCAGCCATCGAAAAATGCCCATCCCCGACGCAATCAACGCCCTCATTGTCCTCTCAATAATCAACGGCGCGGCTATTGCCAGCCTCTCCCTTCGTTACATCTCATCCTACAACGCGCGACCAGAGTTTGCATACGTATGGGGCCTCATAGCGCTAACGACCTTTCACCACGCATACGTGTACGACGAGAGCGGTCCTCAGATCTCACAAACGGACAATAATAGACACGGAAATACTACAGACGAGAGGAGGGATGTGTACCCACCGGCCCTCCTGCAAACACTCCATCTCAGCTACGTTTTCATCCTTGCGATGATGTGGGTCGTCTGGGCATGGAATCCCCTCATCCTGGAGCTCCTCCGGCCATATCGACTACTTGACCTGCTCATTCCAGGCGTCGTCCTGGGAATTTGCGCAATGGTCGAGGGTGCCTTGCTCTGGATAATATTTGGGCTCTGCTTGGCACAACGTCGCGCAGAGCTCATAGAGTCACTTATGAGACGATCACAGAGTGAACTGGAGAAAGAGCCTGAAGATCCGCGGTTGGAGGACGTTGCTGGAGAAAAGGATAGTGATGACGGGAGCTAGCTAATATGGCGTGGGAGTCTAGATCTACGGCCTTTGGATGTTGAATCATGTTGATTACATTTATGCAAATTTTTCGGACGACGACAAGTGTAGCCCACATGATATGAGACCGCCCATCGGCCCGGCTGGTTGCTGGTTTTTCATACAGTAAACCATGGTGACACAAGTTGACATTTGGTGGACAAATAGGCGATAGCACTAGTTTATCAGAAGGTAGAATTATAAAGTATGAGGTTCCGTCTCTCGGAGGGTTCAGGGGGACCGACGTTGGGCATCGCCTTACACGGCAATAACCAGCTTTTGGCGAGCAAGGCAGGTCTACTCGAGGTACAAAAAATAAATGAGAAACCCTGGAGTTGGGGCACTCCAACACAATCGAATGAGATCCTGTGCCTTGCACAACACGCTTGAGGCGACTGGCGTTACCCACGCCACTCCCTACCTCGATAGGTTTCGGGCTGGAAAGCGCTCGTTGTACACGTAAGCTGCAAGGAATCAACCAATCTAGCGTTTAGATTTAGGTTCGCCTAGGGATGGCTGTCCCTCATTCGCGTGCCAATGGCCGGTGGACCTTTATCCTAGATTTTCGAGCTGCATGGCATTGGAGAATAGGACCACTAGTCACTCTCTCTGCCATGTGCACAGCCTAGAACTCGGAGGAAGATATTTTAGAGGCAGGAGAGAATTAGACATCCGGTGTAAGCCACCAGCAGTGGAGAGACGAATCCACGCGCGCCGTCCACAATCCTCGTACCTCTCGTAAGACACCACTCTGAATGCTACAAATTCAGGTGCGCAGTCCGCTCTCAGGGGGAAGGAGGGTATTGGATCGCGATCCCGTCTATCCCGCAAAATCGATAACGGCCGCTCCACTGATGATTCGATAGGCCTGGGTGGTGGGGTGTAGCCCAAGGAAACGGACGTAGAGACACAGAGGACAACAAGACGAGACGAGCCCAGGCGGAGAACGGCCCTCCCCAATGCACGTCCCGACCCAAAAATCACGACTCAGGAGTTGTCCGGACCGTGCATAGAAACGTTCTGGTGGAAGGCTGGGCTCATTGACAACGCGCTGGCTGGGGACATCAAACAAGGTTTGTACAGTCTCAAGACTTACTGGGGAATGCCGACGCCTTTGGCAATTGCATCCTGAGAAGTTGCGAGGGCGCTGGCTCTCCATCGCGTCCCCGAAATGCGCCCGCCTGCACACGACAGGGAGAGATGAAGATGACGACGAAGGGTATACTTTTTTTTCATATATTCCATGCGGATGCACATTGTGTGTGATTTCTTGGGAGATTGCAGGGCGACGAAGAGGTGAGCTGCTGGCTGCCTGGCCTTTTGAAGCTGTACATTGATTGGTTACAAGGTTTTCAGTATAAATACACCAAGGCCAAGCGGTCTCCCGTCGCACTCCAACTTGGACCCTACCATCGTCTCTCCCCTGGCTCTACAACAAGCTAAAGCACTCTCAAATGTCCAAGCAAATCCACCTTGATAACAAGCGCTCGCCCGTCGTCGACGAGTACCATGTACGTCGTGCGCCTCGTCGCTGACGGTGTGCACGACGTTGCTGACGTCCTCTTCTTGCCTTTTTTTCTTATTCCTCTAGTTTTCTCGTCTCAACGATGCCCTTGAGCCATATGCGCGGTATGTCCTTCCTTGCTCGGCAACTCAAACACCGCGCTCCTCGTCGTTTGCTCTCTTTGCTGAGATGCCTTGTTCGTCTACAGCGCCGTACAAAGTTGCTGGTCTAGCTGTCGCTGCGTTCGACTCTACTGCACCGTTCCGACGTGCCCATCGAGCAATGCTGGTGCGTCCTCCTGTCACCGTCCCGTCCGGAGCTTACAATTTCCTTCTGTCTCTTCATGCGTATGCGCTTCTACAACTTTGTTCGAAACCCCAACGCGCTCAACGCTCACCGCCTCATGGTCCACAAACATCAACGCTTCCGGTCACGCGCTAAACCCATACATCGTTGATGCGAAAAATGACGTGCGGGTGGCATCCGAAACACATGCTTTTTCGCACTACTATTGGTGGTGGAAAACAGACTTGCATGACCTCAAAGACCTCCAGTCGCGATGCTTTGGATTCATTCATGCTCTCGTAAAGTTACTCAGGACAAGCGGGGTGCGTCCCACTTCGCCTCTCTCCCCCCCCAAAATCCGGCCCATCAATGATGTCAACCGCATTCTCCCCGTTCCTAGTTCTCATCCACATCTAGCCCTCTCAACGGGTTTGTTTGTGTTGATTCTGACCAAAGCTCCGTCAATAGGTTTACGCTAGTTACCACCTTACGTTTGCACCAACGTCCCAAGTCGTTGTGCGTGCCCTCGACGCTCAACATACTTGCGGACAGGATCACCATTGTGAAGACGAAAAGGTCGCCCTCGAGCGAGCTAGTGCTTGTGACCCGTGAGTGATCCCGTGCAATAATCCTCTACATCCTGTGGCCACCATAGGTCATCGGGTACACATTTCCCCGCATTTTCGCTTCTGGATTACGTGATGGACTGCCCTCCTGTTCCAGGGTACGCTCTGGGCGGGATGCCTGGTCCGGACTCTTCGCGTCACGTTACCCGTGCACGTCAATTCCTCCCGCCTCGATGTCACCCCTCGTGATTTCGTGCCGATATTAACGCATCCTTTTAGGCATACGGCGACCGTTCTTGTCCTGCACGACACGCCAGTCCTCGTCGCCAGCTGATCAACTAGAGACCTCGTGCACCCTCGTTGTTTTTCTTGCATGCCGTGCAAATGGACACACGTCTCTCTCTCTCTCTGGGAAGACCATTTGGCGCACCTCCTTTTCCCCTGGTTTCTAATCTCACCACCCTTTTCCTCGCATAGACCTTCTTTTTCTCTCTCTTGCATCCCAGCAATCTCAATCTCCAATAGGCAGCACAAGCACTGCTGGCTTATTGGAGATGTCGTTTCCTGGTCCTTCTTAGCGCTGGTCTACCACACTGCTGTATATCTCTCACCTCGCGCATCTTGCAATTCTTCCTCCTTTTCCTTTCTTGCCAAAATGTACGACCAATGCTCGTCTCCGTCTTGGATTCCAACTCTTGCTCCCCCTTTTTTTTTTTACTCTTTCGTCGTGCAATGATATACGTTTGACACACAACATTTGATCTGAAATCACGACTCCGGTTAATAGCAACTGGCGAGTGAGTATGATACGACGAATGTGATTGGCCCAAGCGTGCGAAACTCGCGAAACGCCCATTGCCGGAATTATGGATCGACCTTTGGAAAAAAAGGCCAAAGCGAGCAGCTTTGTTGGCTCCTTCCACGTCTCACCAGATTATCTGGCCGTCGTCTGCTCTCATCCACGACGCGTATATTATTCTAGCTCGCTGATCTACACGTCTTGTCATTCACTGCTGCAATGCGCGATCCCTCGAGCATGATGCCAAACCTCGCCAACACGCTCCTCGCGCTCCCATTTATGCCCACAGATTCGTTTCCGACATACCTGACACAGTGGCAGCCCGGCGTGACGCCGTTGAGCACGACTCCCGTCGTCTTGTCCGTGATTGCGGGCTACCTTGCGACCATTTTCACCATTCGGTATTTGCTCAAGGACAAACAGGCCTATGTGCTCAATACCTGGTTCCGTGCGCATAATATTGTCCTCTCCGTCGGCAGCGGTCTGTTGCTTGCGCTCATGGCAGAGGAGATTGGTCCGCTCGTGTGGAAGCATGGGTTCCGTTGGGCTATTTGCGATAGTGCTGCGTGGACGCCGGTGAGTGGATTATTCGATTTACCCCGCAGCGCCGTGAGATGTGCTGACGCGTTTGGCTTGCGTTTAGAGGATGGAGTTTTACTATATCATCAATTATTACATCAAATATGTTGAACTCATTGACACTGTCTTCTTGGCCCTCAAGAAAAAGCCTCTTGGTAGGTTTCGACACTTGGTTGATACGGTTACTCATGGTCGATAGCATTCCTCCACGTTTTTCATCATGCTGCAACTGCTTTGTTGTGCTACAACCAGCTCAATGGGAAGACTTCGGTTGTGCGTACGCTTCTACCATGATTCCAGGCCCACGAGTGATCTAACGCTTTGATCAGTCCTGGACAGTCATCACCCTCAACCTTGCCGTGCACGTCGTAATGTGTAAGTTCTCAACAGTCCTACTACAGTCGGTCCTGACTTGCTGCAGATTACTATTATTATGGCACGGCCGGTGGACGCCGCTTCTGGGTACACATCCCCTTCACATCTTGGGCGATTTCTAACTCTCTCGTAGTGGAAGCGCCATGTTACCACGATGCAAATCACCCAATTCATCATCGACCTCTGCATCGTCTACTACGCCACCTTCCAACTCTTTGCTTTCCGTACGTCCACCCTCCATCTCCTGTCACTGATATTGACATCTCCCTAGGCGACCAAGCGAAGTATCCATGGCTCCCCTCTGTGCGTGCAGACTGCGCCGGTACAAAGGACGCAGCCATCTTCGGATGCGGTCTTCTCTCGTCCTACCTCTTCCTCTTCATCGAATTCTTCATTCGAACCTACATCATCAAAGGCAACAAGTCTGCCCGCTCGGCTTCTGGTGCCGCCAAGCACAGTGCCAAAAAAGTGGCCAATGGCGTCAGCAATGGGCATGCGTACGCCAATGGAAACGGAGTCGCGTGAGTTTCTAGTTTGCTTCACCTTGTATTTGCATTGACTGTTGCATAGGAAAAAGGCAGATCTTTGAGTCTCTCGTCTTGTCACCAACGTTTAGAAGTCGCCGACGTTGGCAAAATCCTACCACGATCTTACGCTGTTTTAATGTCTGTGGATATCAAGGACCTGCTAATATATTTGTGTAGTCGGCACCTAATTCAGCTTGAGTTCTGGAATGATAAATATTTGTGGTATTACACAGCGACTCGACACGAAGACACAAGGAGGACGTAATACTAACGTTTAAACAAGCCTCTAATACGTCCCCATGCCGAGGCTCTAGCATGTGGAGGCTGAGACGGCGACGGAGCGTTGGTAATAGCACCATACCCACTCAACCTCGCCGAATCATGCACACCAGGCGAGCTCAACGATCCCCCATGCTCATGATCCAAACTCGGCCGTCGGCGCACATCACTCTCGCTCACCGTCCGTCGCGCGCGGCCCATGCTATCAATCGAATACGTCGCACTCGACACTCTCCTCCGCTCACTCGGCACGAGCGCAAACCCAGGACTTGTCGCGCTCAACCCAATCGACAACCCGGCCGTCGTCCCTGCGGGCGTCTCAAAGATGCTCGACCATTTCCTTCGCGCGCGGTGTGCGTGGTGCGCGTCTGGTGATGTTGGAGAACCCAGTCCGTGACCGTGTCCAAGTTCGCTTCCAGCACCGTATCGTCCAGGACGTGTTCCACGTGTTGTTGGTGAGCGGACTGAAGGGAATGGCGTCGTCGTGGTAGTAGAAGGATGTGTGTCGTGTAGGAGCGGCGATACATCCTCTTCACGCTCGCGTTCGAGGTCAGCCGAACCAGGAGATGTGCTGAGGAAGAGCTGTGGGACCGCGTCTGTCGTAACGCCACGCGCGTATGGGCGGCTACGTCGTCGTATGTGTGTAGGGCTTGATGGTGGGCTTTCGGTAAGCCCCGATGTGACGACAGCAGACTCGGTGCCAGTGACCTCTGCAGTCAGAACTTCTGCACCCTCTTGCCATGTCCCCACTTCCACTCTCGATCCGCCACTTGGCTGCATACTCACAGCCCAGACTCCAAGAAGGAGAATGGTGATTCCGAGAAGGACCATTGAGAGCTTGAGGGGTGAAAGCAATGCAAACTGGTCATAGTATACCAGTCCGTTGAAGATGGAGCTGAGGTTGTAGAAACAAAATGCCAGTGGGCAAACGAGGGTCGGGTCAGCGAGGATGAGTGACTTGTGCATGTACCACAGCTGGAGGAGTGCGAAGACCACCAAGCCTCCAACGAGCATCCACGACTCCCACCGGAAGAATTGGTTATCACCAGTAATGGTGAGAACAAGCAATTCGACGCCCGACTTTGCAAACAGAAGACACATCCCACTAAGAATACCCGACGCGGACGCAAAGCTAATGGCGACCCACATCTTAGTGCGTGCAATCCGCTTCTCGTGCGCGTTCATCGCCGCGAGAGATGTTTGAGACTTGTTGTCCATCATCAGGAGCGGCGTGCGCTCAGTTGATGCAGCGGCTTGCGACTCTTCGAGCTCATGCGCACGTTCGCCACCCTCAATCTCCATTGGGTCCAGGGTAGGAGAGTCGTAGATAAACTCGGCAGGTATCCGTGATTCTGCGATATGCGTCTGAATTTGCTTGAGCGGCAAGCACGTGCAAATAGGAATCGACGTACGACAATCAGGATAATGCCCAGTGCAGATCCCAGTAAGGAAAAGTACACCACAAAGGTATGCCTCGAGAATAGCTTCAAGAGGTCTTCCAGCGAGTGAGTCGGCTCCGGAACCGTGCCGAATATGGCAATAAGAACAGCACCTCCTGCAATAAGAACGGTCCCTAGCACCATGTAACGTGAGAATACATCTCCAAGGAGGATCTTGGCGAAAAGTGCGTTCCATAATAACGAGACAGCCCCAAGTGGGGCGAGGATGACGACTGGAAGACTTGCAATCTGGAACACAGATCCAAGAATATTAGATGTGATAAATATGGCAAAGCCAATGAGCCAAAGTCTGTCAAATGGGGTTGCAGTCAGCTCGAGCTCTGCACGCAAGGCATCCAAAAGTAAGATGAACAATAAAGAGTGGTGAAATGATGTGAACAACAGCTCGTAAAACGTACGGTCGTTTCCTTTCGGGGCGTTTCTCCTCCTCGGGCAACGACTCGTTCATGAGATGGCTCTTCCTCTGCATTGTAAGTCCAGCGGACTGGATAAACGAGGTCACCAAGCCGACTGTGATCCCCTGTAGGTGCATTAATCCAACTTCAGGCGCTGAATTGCTGGACCAACCACCGCGACTGAGATTGTTGGCGGGTCTCCATTTGTCAATGTGAACATTGTACTTGACGATTAGTCGAGTAATTCTGCGCGCGTTGCTTGCACTTCCGGAGCGACGCCAGGAAGCACGCGGGATCGCGCCGACGACAAAGGGGCGATTGAGAAATGAACAAGTACGAGACTTTGGTATCTCTGAAGAGTGTCACAGTATATTTCTGTCTCAATATTTAGTCGGGTTTTTAGCCTAGTCGTGCGGTTGAGGAGGTAGTCAAGCTGGACACTCGGAGCCCGATGGTCAAACGCTCATGAAATAACAATAGGTCGTATGAATAATGCTTTCATAAGAATTACAAAACGTGCAATGGAAACCTTCTTTCCTTTCATCTTTCGATCAGCAATCTTATGCCTCCTCCTTGGCCAACTCGTGGGCCATTCTGTTCTGTCGTCGGCGGTGGTGGACGAGGATGCAGAAGATGCCGAGGCAGACAAAGCACTCGACATATCCCAAAAGTCCCTGCACTCCGTGAAGAATTCCGAGCTCGACGACGACGGGTTTGGCACCCTGGAGCTCTGGGTCGTCCTTGACGTGGAGGAAGAAGACGGACAGTCCCAGGGGAACCCAGGAGAGACCGAACCACACCATGAAGAGGAGGAATGTTGCGATGAGCGATGCCATATGGGTGAGACACGCCGGGCATGCGAGCGGTGCGTTTAGTGGGTCCTCTGCCTCTGCTTTGCGCTCGGAACGCGCCATCATGAGGAAGACGATGTGATGAAGCAGGGTGATACCGACGAGCGTACCCGATACGACGGTGATGATGTAGCCTCCCATCTTGATTTGGAGGGCGATTGTCAACGTCAAGAGGACGAGGACGAGGAAGAGGGACGCGAGCATCGTCCACCTGACTGAGGGAGGGAATGTTCGTGACATTTTTGTTTCTAGATGTGACTTGTTTTCGTTTGAAGCAAAAGGTTGGCTGGTAAATGGGCGACTTGCGCGGACGAAAGAAAGTAGTAGTGGGACGACCAGGCGTGAAAGTCAGACACTACAGCAGTATGAGAGCCTTATATTGTCCATCATATCATTACGCGGGCTCAATCACCCAGACATCGCAGACGCACCGCTTGGTTCACAGGCATCCCAGGCCAGTGCACAGCGGTCATCTTTGGGCGCAAATGAGAATAATTTTGCATCCTTTGCATAAAGAACCACTTGGACCTGTACCATCGCAACGAGAAACCCGGAATGTTGTACCTGAATCCAAGGGTCGATGGTTTATGAGCACATATCTGCCTGACTTCATGTATGTTTCGCCTAGAAACTGATGGATCGCTTAGTATCAAGACGCAGTACTTGTTCTTGCTCCTCGGAATCTGCGAATATGCTTTCTTAGACACTGCTGATTTAAACAAATGCTGTCATAAGCATTCTACCCGTTAAAATCGGTCGCCATATGCCCGACTTAACGTGCCGAATCCTGCTGCGGGTTGTCCGGGCTACTGACTGTCGGCTCCAAACTTGGTCTCCACACCGTCTGGCCTGGCGCCGTCTAGAGGAATGCCTGATCCAGAGACAGGGCTTATTGTACCTTATCCCAATTCTCTTGGCCATGAACAAGGCGTGACCTCTGTGCCGGACGAGAATCGAGCCACGGAGAGCGAAACTACTACGTCGCAGCCCAAAATTAGCCAGTTTCAGCTAGAGAATGAACTCGAAGATACTGGTTTAAACAACTCGTATAGACGAAGAATGTATAGATGGGGTCACGAACGGTATCCGCGGACTACAAGGGTCCTCAGAAAAATTATTCATTACATTCAGGGTCCACAACCACCCCCACCTGCTGCTGGTATGTCAAAGTCTTTGCTTGATACCCTTTACTCATGTCTGGCGGAAGGGGTGCGCGGCTGGCTTGACAGGACGTGGCGCATTCGAAATAAGTCTATCGACCTTTACTGGGAAAAATACGTCCTACACTTCACACGTTTCATCAAGAAACCATGGATATTCTGGCCGATAGCATGTGCCTACATCGTGTCCTTGGCGTTCTTCGCTCGCGCCAATTACTTCTTCACTCCACGGGACTCGTTCATTGACTGCACAGCAGCATACTGGAGAGCGTTGGATGGATGCGGTCTTGATGGTACAGACTGTACCCCGTTCAGCGATGCGGGCTTCGAGTTTCGCTGCCCAGCTGGGTGCAAAGGGACAATATTGCGAAACATACGCACAGTTGGGGATCAGCAAGTCGTCTACGTTCCACTCGTCGTTGGAGGAGGGGATACGAACCGGACATACCGAGGCGACTCGTTTCTTTGTGCGGCAGGGATCCACGCGTATGTTCTCATTTAACTAATGGCCCCATACTGATAAAAATAGAGGTCTCATCTCGGAGTCTAGGGGGGGCTGTGCCAAAGTCTCCCTCGTTGGCACCTTTACTAATTATTTGTCCTCGACAGCCCATGGAATTACGACCATCGCCTTTCCGTCCGTCTTCCCGCTTTCCTACCAGCTTTCTTCGCCCGCCACACTCAGTCACTGCGAAGATCTGCGCAATGAAGCGCTCGTCTTTGACATCCTCGTCACACTCTTACTTTTCCTCCTCCTCCGTCCGAAACCCATCATCATCTTCTGGTCGCTCGTCTGCATTGGGTACTGGCATATTAACCTATTCTCTGATCCAGCCGTTCCGCCCGACCTCTCGACAGCATTTGGCACATTCCTCCCCTCGCTCTTCATCTGCTACGCCTTTTGGCGCTCTGCGTTCCGGCATTGCCTCCCCGCCTTTTCCGACTATCCGATTGAACGCGCCATCTGGTACCTGCCCGCGTTCTGGGCAGGTTGTCTTTTCAATGTGGTGACGGCCGGTATCCCTATCGACCGTCTGGTTGCATCGGACATAGCAAATCAACCAGGTTCACTCGCAGCACTCATCATCTGCAGTCTCGTCATCCTTGCCCTCGTTATCAACCAGCTCCGTGTAATTCGCAAGACGGGGTGGTTATTACTGTACCTCCGGTGGTATGCTCTCGCCGGTCTGGCACTACTCGTACTAGCGTGCCTGCCTGGGCTGCAGTTCCGGTTGCACCATTATTTTGCAGCGATTCTCATCATTCCACTCACGGCATTCCCAACTCGTCTCAGCGCCATTTATCAAGCGTTTTGCTTGGGAATGTTCCTCAACGGAGCGGCAAAGTTTGGATTGGACTCGATACTCCAGACCGTGGAAGAGGTAGCTCATTCTCTCTCTGCAAAGATTCTGATTGCTCATCTGTTTTAGCTACGTCGGGATGCACCACTCGGCTCCGACCTGCCTACCTTCTTGACAAACTCGACAACGTGGAACACGTCCATTCCTCTCGCGAATCAAACACTGAATTGGCAAAGCTGGCCGTCTGGGACGGAGTGGGACGGATATTCCCTTCTCGTAGACGACGTCGAGCGTTATACTGGCACTGCGACAAACTTTAGCCTCAAAGGATTGGACGCGTCGATTCCACACTTTTTCCGAGTGGCCGTGCGTATTCCCTTGTCCATTTTCAGTGCTACATCTCTGACATGTTTGTAGTTCCAGTCAAAAGGAACTAGCGGCGATTTTACCAAGGCCGCGGTATGGCATCCAGATGGTCGTTGGACCGACCCAGCACCTGGGCCGTCATAGAAGGGTACTTAATCTATTCGATTGTAATCTCTGTACAATAGGTATCTGGTTCTATCTCAGCACATAAGCGCTATCATTTGAACGAGTGGCTAGAGTAATCCAAAGGAATGGGGAGGAGTGATACAACGAATTGGGTTGTACAGGGAAACATTGCGAGAGCTGGCTCAAAAGAATGTGTATAATGAGGGGATTATGGTGTAGTAGGTGGAGATGGAAGACCCGACGTTGTGGCTGGAGGCACGGTTGGAGGGGTAGGAAGTGGCCTATAGGGTCGCTTCTGCGTCGTTGGTTTGGGAAATTGACTTGTAGGAGGCATAGAAAGAGTGGAGGGTTGAGGATGACTCGACACCGCAGAGGCAGCCAACGTTGGTTGCTCCGATTGCGGTTTTGAAGCCACGGGGGCGGACATCGAATGTGACTCGTTGGTTGTAGATACCATTGTGGAGATTGTCACAACAGAGGCGGAAGCGTATGGATGCGGTATGCGAGGGGGGTAATGATACGCCGAAGTCATGCTACTCGCCGCAGACGTCGACGCGTGCGTACTACTCATCCTCGAAGCAATTCCTTCTCTTGATACAGAAGGGACTCTAGGAGCTACGTCCATGGGCGTTCGGGATAAATCACGGTGTGAGCTGTTGACCATCGACAGAGCGAACGAGGCTGCGCTAGGCGATCTCGGCGGGTAGAGTGTTGGATCATTGCTGCTGTAGAATGGATTCGGAGGTCGAGACGGGAATGGTGGGTTTCCGGCTTTGCCCTCCTTTGGTTTGCCGAGGCTTAACCCCTTGAGAGAGCGTAAAATCGATGTCGACTGCTTCTTTTTAGGAGCCTTTGCAGCTTGCATCGATGGGTCGACAGAGGGTGTTGATGACGAGGGGGGTACCAAAGGTTCATCAAACGGCGCAACCTCGTTTGGTGCACGCCCTTGCGTGTCTTGAAATGTCAAGTTCCTGGGAGATGAGAGCTGTGGGGAAAGGGGACGAGCCGAGATGATGTCGAGCACAGTCGCAGGGTTGATGGTGCTCGTAGTAATTCCGGTCGTTGCCGCGATATCGTAGATAGAGTCCGAAGTCGAAACTCTATCCCACGTATCCTGGGAAGCATTCGACTGTCTATATGAGCTACTGCGTACAGTCGACGCATGAGTATAGGAGAATCTTCGTCTTCGTTTGCGTTCTACGTGTGAAATATTTGATGAGCATCACGGGCATAGAAATAATAAATAGGGTCATACCGTTCTCAGAGACGGCAAAAGGCGGAAATAGCTCTTGCTGTGCTTCTCTTCCGGAACCGCTCCTACTTTTGCTCCCAGACGACGTCGACTTGGCATCTCCCTTGTCTGATTTCCGGACATTATACCCTCCACGTCCGAACCGTGCTCCCGCTCCCGTGGCCTCTTTGTACTCGTTCCACCGTTCTCGCACTTCAGCCTCCTTGGCAATAGCAGCTTCGTGATTGGGAACGAGCCCACGCTTCTTCACGTGACCTTTGGCACCTAGTCCTCCTCTCCCCGTCTTAAAGTCTGGCGTAGCCTGTGCCTTGTGCTTCTGGAGAACCTCGCGCTCGTGCGCCATCAGTTGGTTTGCCGTCGTCTCTTGCTGATTCTTGTTCGCTTTGCTTGCTTTGAGCGCGTTTCCTGCCCCCCCTCGAGCACTGTATCCCTGTTTGGTCGACATTTGGGTGGAGAGAGGGAGAGAGTTAGTCGACCTGAGCGCTGGGCACAGTTCGGGGCGTACACGACGCGAGGGTGTAAATATTTCTCGGCCAGAGGGAGCCGTTATCTTGTCTTCGTTTATCATCCGCGCATGGGCAGGCATCTTTATCGAATACAATCGGTGGGTTGATGGCGCGCGTGGACCACGTTAGCGAGGGGGGTACGTCTATAGCTGCGGAAGAGTACATACGCCCTGGAGACCATTTATTAGGCTCATATTTGACATATCTGTCATGTAGAACCCCGTTATGGTGGCAGACGAGGCTAAGGGGAGCAAAGGTTTTAGAGAGGTCGCGCCAACGAGAGTAGGACCAACTTTTAATGATGATCGCGCCGAACTTTGTGAAATTTGATTCCGGAAATTGGTTGCGATATGTCTGCCGGTCGGAGTTTGATACTCACGCTCACCCCTGAGTGTCCTGTGCAGATATGATGGTGGCGGTGAGAAACGTCGTATTGATACCGTTCCGAGCAAACTGTCTGACAACGTGACGCGCGAGAACGGAGGTGGGCAAGGCGAAGCGGGGGGAAGAAGGAGCGGGCTTGTAGATCAGGACGAAGAGGGCTGATAAGGCCGCTCGAGGAACGGAGCCACGGTTGTGGCGTAAAGTGGATGTTCCCAGGTGAAAGCCTGGCATCCTGATCGTTTCCTCGGAGCCCCGGAGGGGACAAAGGGCTGGTAGGTGAAACGGAGCAAGGGCGAGACGGAGGCGTTGACAGCGGGATAATTAGTGGCACTCGAGAAAAAAATTCGGGCATAGAGTTTCACATGAGGTCGATTGCTCACTCCTGGAGTAGGATTTGTTGTTCCCGCTCGCGGATTTTGTCTACATCGAGGATGGCTGGTCTGAAAAGCTGTGCATAGCCGAGGCGTAGGACCATCTGGTATACGTTATCAGGAGTGATAGGCGCTCTCTGGATGGCCCACCGATGTAATTCATGTTCCTTGATGCCCACGGTAGACTCAAAGGCTGGGGGCGCACGTTATTGAGTACACAACGTAATTGACATGGCATAAGCGTTGAATATTCGATCATGGCTGACAGTTTTCGGTCGAGGACCAAGGAGGCACCGCAGGTCTAAGAACAGGTCGAGCCTCGGTACGGCCTGAACCGGACAGCTAGTACAGTTCTTGACGTATAGGTCACCTTATTGAAATGCTCTCCTCGTAGCTGTCCTCGTAGCTGTCACCGACGGAGACCTAGGCCGTGGAGGGAAAGGCTCAGATAAAAGTGCAGACGGCCATGAAAATAAGCTCTAGAGGTTTAATTCCGGATACAATGAAGCCGCTTGACAGGGATTTTCGGTGCTTGTTTGAGAGCGTTATAGTGTGGTTGGGTCAGAGTTGGTCTTCTAAGAATATCTTTGAAACATGAATATTCACAAATAATATATGATAGTTCTGCTGTGAATTGCCAGGCTATTATCTCTCCGCTCGATTATAGGGGCCAATCCCCAGTTAAACTCCAAAGAAATACATCTCAAACAACTCGTCAAGCAGTCTCCGTTGGATTGTTCTCCGTCGCCACCTTGCAATGGCCGGTGGAACTAGGCATTACAACAACGTTGACCTTCGACCACTACGGCCTTAATTCGCAAGCACGCCTGCCACAATCATCCACAGCGTCGACAAGGACGAGGAATTAGCACCTCGTCTCGTCTTGCACGCGCTCATCGCCGCTGACGGTCTCTCTTTACACCTCTGCTTCTGCCACCCCCCGTTCCTCCTCCCCGCTCCCATATTTTACAGAAATAATGGAGTCTCCGACACTAGAAGAGGCTCTAGATACCCCAGAAACAGTAGACGACGCTGATCCCGGCCCCGTCGATCCAGAACCAGGCCCAAACGCAAAGTCTGAAGAGGCCGGCGCCGACGAGGACGAGGATTGGGACGTCGAAATGGACTTGGGAAAGACTGGAGGTGCTAAAGCAATCCCAAGCCCACCTATCAATGCATCTAGCGCAGCCTGGCACGCGTCCATGAGCGCAGCCACTAGTGCTTTTACGGGCACCATCACCAGGCTCGGCGCTGGACCAAAGTCGGACGTGGAAGAATGTTGGGACGAGTTTGATATTGACCTCAACTCGTCCGAGGAGACGCCAACTGTCGGTTCAACATTGGTGCCACATACAAAGATTGCAGCAGACCTCTCCGACTGGGATGACGACGATGATGATGAAGCAATTTCAACTATCAAAGTCGCATCTGGTCAGCTGTCTTTCCCCAGTGTGCCGACCTCATCGACGCCACCACGAAAGGCGCAACCGATACCCGACGATGAAGACTTTGAGCAAGACTTTTCGCTTCCCGACGATCTTGCTCATCTCTCCCTCCGTCCGCTCAGACACCGTTCAAGCAAGACCAATCTCGACGGTTGGGGCGACCAGACGTCCTCATCCACCGCCTATTCATCCGAAGCTTCCTCTTTTGGCGTTGGAACAAACGAGTCACCTTCGTCAAACTCTGTGTCATTGTACTCGCAAGGCGCAGAGACGGACGACGACGACGACGAGAGTTCTGCTCGGAGGGCTGATTCTTCCAGAGGGTCTGTTCGGGACAGATGAAAACGATGGAAAGCTATTGCACAAGCTCATTGAAAAGAGAAAGCAACAAGCAGCGACCGAAATCGTCGCCGTGGCCTCGCCACATGAAGAGGATGATTTCGAGAGTGGTCTGGTGATCGACGACGATGTCGATTTCAACCTCTCCAAAGCCATCAAACATCGTCACTCCTCGTCTGCTTCTCGCTCTCTCAAGGGACTATCAATGCAAGCCAGCCCTCGCCTCCAACCAGCAGAGGAAAATCCTGCACCGTCTGGCTCCCAAAGTCTGACCAATAGCCCCGAAACTCCTCGAGATCCAGTCCACGAATACAAGTCGCCTCTCTCGAGAAGTTTTGCTTCCGTCGCGCGAGCCGCCTCTCCGCGGCCTTCTGGCGCAAGCTCTCCCGCCCCTTCCCGCCCGCCTCTGAGGGAGAGTCGAGCTTCATTTCATGGGGCTTCACGCCCAATCATCTCCCCACCCTCCAGCTTTTCGTCGCTATCACGAGACCCTCTGCGACGGCAGAGTTCTGCTGGAAAGTTACAAACATCCCTATCGATCATCGACGTTCATACTGCCCCATCCCCTACTGGGGATTCCCTTCGCGTCACACTCAAGCGACCCTCCCCAAATAGTGAGGCAGTCTCACCTCAGTTCACGAGGCGGATACCGCCCGCCCCAGTCTCAAGTCCCATCGGGAGATACAACAGTGCCCGATCACGATCGATGAACTCGCCTCTTAGTCCAGCCACCATGATGTCGCTGTCTTCCTCTGCCTCGCGGTTGCAGCAATCTCCTCACCTTGTCCCGCCAACGCCTCCTGGAACGCCCAGCTCGAATCCAATTGCACTGAGGTTGACAACGTCCACCTCGAGCTCGCGAGCCAAGTCGCGACCGGCGCTCACGTCAATTTTTCCCGGAGCGTCGATGAGCAGTAGCGGTTCACAAGGCGTACCCAGACCCACGTCGTTTGCAGCTGCCGTCAAGTCACCTGTTCGATCGCCTCTGAGTACGCCGAGTACGCCTCAGACGCCCAAGGCATCCACGTCTTCGTCGCCTATTCGTCATCGCGCGACACCCATGTCCAGGTCTTCGACTGTTAGTGCTGTGGCGGCAAGTGTGCCACAGCCTTTGCAAGCCAAGATTCTCAAGCGCCCCAAGCGGTTGAGAATCTATGGGGATGGGACCGAGTTGGATGGGATTGAAGACTTGCCAACAGACAAGGACAGAGTGCTGAGGAGAAACTCTGGTGCGACGAAACCAGAAGAAGGTGGTAAGGGTTTTATTTTGATTCGCGTTGCTGCTTTGTACTGATTTTTGCCGGCAAGATTCGACTGGCGCTCGCCTTTCGCGCCGTCGAGCTGATTTGACGTCGAACCGCGCGTCGGTCTCGTCGTCGGCGACTGCAACGCCGTCTCTCGGACAGCTTCCTCTTTCTCCCATGAATTCTCCCAAGACGGAGAAGAGGCGCTCCATTAATAGTCTACCGCTCAAGCGAAGACCAATGCTGATTCGAAACTTGAATGGCGTTGGCGCTCCGAAAGGTGGGTACTCTTCGATCTGTCTGGAGATGTTCCTGACAATATGCTATAGTCGTTGGCCAAATGCGATGGAACCCCCAAACTTTACGATGGGAGGGTAACGACCAGGAGCTTCGAGCATTTGAGAATGCTATTGGCTCCTCTACTCGTCCGGCTCTGATCACCAAGCTTTCTGGTGCGGCACTCGGGTCGCCTGTTCAGTCTGGCTCTGGCATGGATGGAGCGCGGGTTGTCGGCAACATGCTGTTTGATCCAGTAGAAATGCGCTGGGTCAGTCAATTGCCTCCGGAAGAGGAAGAACCAGACGTCTTTGCCGATCTCGCCGACGACGAAGAGGAGGACCTCGGCTCTTGGAGCAAGAATAAGGGCGGCACGATTCGTGCGACCGGAGGATTACTTGCTAGCATTCGTGTCGCACCAGCATCCCCTGACAGGTCCACATCTGATGGAGTCAATACCTCTCAGAACAATATCATGCTTCTTACGTCACCCTTGAGTGACGGCAACCCCAGCCCGGCGCGCTCAAGTTATTCAAGAGGAGAATCCGAGATGGATATTTCAGTCGATGGGGCTAGTAGCGATGGTGGAGACGGCATTACGCAAACCTTTATCGACGACACAATGCAAGCGGAAGCAAGACACCGAACCGAGATGGTCGGATGGCTCGTCGATTCGATTCAAGAAGATGCGTCAAATGCAAATCTGTCGCCTGAAGCCGTGCCGTTTCCAGCCAGGTCGCCGGTTCAGGAGGTCGGGCGCTATGATAGGGCATACCTCTATGACCTTCGCGCAATCGCAATACGGTCAAAGGCGTCGTCTGCATAATGTCCTCTAGAATCCAACAATGGGTCTTCGCCGCTATTCACTTGTAGCTTTACAGGATCACACTGCATTTTTTTTACTTGGACCTTTTTCTCGACATGTGTTCATACCCTTTTTCCCATCCTATCTGGCATCCCATCCATCACGCATCCCAATCATTTCCCGCTCTGCCTCGGTACTCCTCTCTATATTATCTCCAATCGCCCTCGTCTCTCAACATCGTGAAGGTGTGGGCTAGTGGCCGCACTGTCGTCTGTTCACTCGTCCGCAACCCACTACTGCTGGATTGCCATTCACTCTCGTTGATTTTGTCCGCCTGTCCCGCGCCCATTTGCGATGCTCTGCCGCATTTCACTCCTTGGACTCTGGCTTTTCCCTGAATCTTGGTCTCTGTCTTTCCTTTGCCTGACGTTGCTATAGAGTTGGCCCGTTTTTGGCTATGTAGCTTTTGCATTGTTTCTACGTCGATCGCTCTAATCAGTTTTCCCAGTTTGACAATACAACTCTTTTGTAAACCTGTTCGACCCCCCAATTGTGCTCCTGAGAAGTGGAGAATGCAGTGTGTTATTGTACCTGCGGGGTGGCATTTGCGGCGAGAGGCTGCTTGCCGGTATCCTCGGAGCTGTACGAAATGATGGTGTGGTTCCTCTTTGCTCAATGGGTATTTTCAATCTACTTTAGGATGGTTGACAACGAGGGCGTAGGGGGTTGTCGACATAGACAGCTCGAGAGGATGCTAACCCACTTCAAGTTGAAAATCCCCACGGCCTCTTTGGACCTGACTAAGCCTCAAGCCGACGCTCTAGAGGCGCCTTTTACACTGGATTAGGCTCTAGAATGTGATTCTTGATGATTTCCTGCGCCCAGAAGCTCTTTGTTTGTCAGCTCCAGAGTCGCCAACCGCCGAGATGATGCGTTTGGCTGCACATTTGGGGAGAATGAACACACGCCTTTGGTTTCATGACGTCTTCTCGCATCATATACGATATTTTACACTGAATTGTAGAACATCACAGTCGGCGAATACGACATCCCGAAGAGACCTTGTTTTCAGTTTTTGGGACATCGCAATGAACCACGTCCGGTGAACAATTCCATCAGGGGCGTCCCTCGAGCGCATGCTTCATTCCCCTCCAGGCCACGGGCCAGGGCGTCCGAGCGTCGGCAGCCAACTGATTGGGACGATACCAACACCGCAACTTTGGTTTCCTCCGACTCTCAGTGCCTCTAGAGGCGGTCCATGGTGACGCCGGTGAATACAGTCGTCCGACGATACCCAGGTCGCCTAAGTCAGTTGCCGTAGCTGCCAGTTGCATAAGCAAAGTCAGCAAATGGAATCTGCACCCACACGCTCGAGCACACTCTACACATTCGTCGACTATTCTGGAATAGACCCTCTCTCGTTGATTACCTTATGACCTCGATGCTCGGAGCGCTTTCCATTCCGCCGTGGCGTCAACACGAGCAAGTGTACATATCGGGTGCATAGAATGAAGAGTTTTCTCTCGTGAAAAATGCTGAATCGACGTTATTCCTAGATTGGCTAGATTGCTTCCTCATCCTCGAGTGAAGAATGGTATAAAAGGGAGGGCCGGAGTAACACTTCGGAGCGACAAACCTCCAGGCGAGCCAAATAGTCATTCCCTCCTCTGAACTCCTCTCCAATGTCCAACGCCATGAACAACGGGAGCCAGTCTTCCTCACGCGATCAGCAACAGGCCCAGCACCCTCAGCAGCAAATGCACCTGGTAGACCCGATGATGTATCAGTACTATCAACAAGGACCAACCTCGTCGTCGGTACCACAGCTCCCACAAGGTTCGTGTATCCCTTTGCGAGCCGCTAGTGCGAGCTATAAAAGTTGACCGTGCCATCCAGCAGCCGTTCCCCAAGTCGCTCCTCCGTCATCGTTACCTTTACAGATGGAACCCCCTAGTTTTTCTGATCTGATGCGAGAGATTAGCTACGAGCAGAGTGATGCCCTGTACGTTGTCCGTCAACCACTGCCCTTTTAACCCTGTATTTCCTATAATGCGTCCCCCCAAAAAAAACTGACACTCTGAGGAACGACCAGACATGCTGCAGCACGTCAAGTGTCCCAGCAACCCGGAATAATGTGAGCCTTTTGTGTTGGACGAACCCAGGCAAACGAGCTGACCTTTGCCCCTCGAAACGAATAGTCCGTCGACCAACTACAACCTTCAACCCGGTTCGTCAAGTGCTCGTACGAGCAACGTCGGCCCCATTCGTCGTCGCTTACGGGGGGATCCTGCAGCACGTTCTAGTTCTCTAACTCCAATGCCTCCTGTGCAAACTAGCGGCTCGACTGGATGGCATCTCGCGGTCCCGGCGTCTGCGGACGTGAGTCCGATTCTGACCCTGAAAAGATTGATCGTGCTAACGTGACTTGACTGTCCAACAGGAGACGAGCTTTGAAATGTTTCCTTGCGTGCGCTGGGAGTCCAAATTTCCAATGCTCTATACTCATTCTCTTTTTGACCAGGAATATTGTTCTGCATCGTTTTCTAGAAGACATGATCTCGAACGCCACAAAAGAGGACACTCTGGAGAAGGTGCGTCCCACTTTCATTTGGAGGGAATCGGTAAAGAGACTAACTCGTCGGCAAGCTCCGTACATGTGTCAGGGATGCGGCGCCAAGTTTACTCGTTCAGATGGTCGTGGACGGCACTGGAAGTTGCAACCAGACTGCGAGCAGCGCCATTTCCAGTTTGGTGGCGGTGGTCGTCGGCGCGGTGCGAGCGGTTCGGGGTCTAGCTCTGGCGGTGCTGCTAGCATGCGAGGACGCTCGACATCGTCCCATAGCAGCCCACAGGCGTAGAGACCAAAACCGATCCGTCTTGGGAAGGAAACGAGATGGCACCAAAGCGCTGGTCGCGTGGGTCGGGGTGTAGAGGTTGACTATTGAATGCACTCGAGTGACGGCTCTTCTCCAGCGAGGATCTTATTCACTCGTCAACCATTCAATCGCTCACATATGTTTGCTATTATCACGATGTCCTTTGCCTCGTATTTATATGTGAAAGAGACTATTGTTTATACCCTAGACACATTATTAGGGTACCTAATGTTCATCAGATGATTCCTCGGAACGCTGATTCACCGCCTGACGGGTGTGAGGCCCTAGTGACAAGAGCACACCTCGAGACTCACCTCCTTTTGACTAATAGTGGTCTGTAGGTTATCGATTGTTTCACTCATCCTCGTGAGCATGTCCTGGAAAAGCGCGTCCTCACGGTCAGCACCGACTCTTCTCTCCTGAGGAAAAAATGCTCACATCCCGCGTTTCCTTTGTAACACCTTCAGACGTGGCTGCGCGCTTGGGCTGGGGCACCTTTATCGAATGTTGCATGAGCACGTTTTGGGACTCGGCAATGTACCCCTCCAGGCCATACACATACATCTTGCGCTGTGTGTGCACAGACAGGCCATCAGGGCCAGTGCTTGGTCTTCTTCGGATCCAATTGTCACGGCCACGAAGCGAGATGAAAAGAATAGCGAATGGCAAAGTGAGTACCACCGGCCAAATTTCGTAAGCAAACCTACTGCTTTGATTTGCGTTCCCTGTTAGGCTTTGGCGTATCATGATTCGACCCACCTCCACCCGTTCTCTCGACAGAAGCCTGAGCGCCCATTCCACCGAGTCTCTCGGTGGGGCGCTGTCGATAAGCGAAACGGGGAACTTGTGGAGGGTGACCGTATTCAGGAGCACGCGAGGAGCCAGCAGACGAACTCCCTGAACCGAGTTGCGTCGACGCAGAGGATTGGCTGTACGTGGGCGAGGTGTGACCATGTGCCATGGGCAGAGAAGAGGTATACATTGAGGAAGAGGATCCCGAACATTGAGGCTGCTGAACGGGCATCATCCCATGATGGGCGTTCCCGACGACTGGGACTTGGTACTGAAAATGTGGATTTTGCTGAGGAATTGCTGTATAGTAGATGGTTCCTGTACTGGGATCATAGAACTGTTGGTGATATTGGTTAGTAGTCGGAAGCTGAGGATAAGCACCTGTGTGTTTTTTTTGGTCAGCCAATCATCACCCAAACAAGGCAGTTACTCGCCGTGGCTATCATTAGTCTGTCCGTATGTAGATTGTTGATCTCCATCCCATCCCTGCGAGGACATCTACCGCCAAACAGGGAAGTGGCACGTTTGGTTGTGGCGTTCACTTGTGACATTGAAGCCGATAGCGATTTATATACGTCTCGACTTGTTGCCGTCCTGCTGTCAC
Source organism: Serendipita indica DSM 11827 (assembly GCA_910890315.1). NCBI lineage: Eukaryota > Fungi > Basidiomycota > Agaricomycetes > Sebacinales > Serendipitaceae > Serendipita > Serendipita indica. Next base: position 40,326 of record CAJVGD010000018.1, on the reverse strand, counting down.
CTACCTTGAAGGCCACTCCAGGGCGTGGCGTGGATCTATCCGATTTCTCCAATTCAGCGTGAACACGCACATTGTTCAACCAAACCGAGCTAGTGGACGTGCCATGCTCTAGGTCTCCAAGGGCATGAAGGAATGAAATTCTCATTTCTCCAGGAGATTTCGAATTTACATTTATAGCTACCGTCGTTTTGGCTTTGCCGCCTTTTCGCGCCTCTTCTGTGCTCGCAACTAGAATTGCAAGAATCAGCATCCGCCCTCGCGAACACCGCACGTCTCCAAGACGCCGGCTCTCAAAATGGAAATCACGAACCTCTTTTTTGCCCCTGGAATCCACCATTCTGTACCTTCCCTTTACACCTTTCGGCCTGCCCTTCAGCCCACGATTGGGTCCCTTCGCAACGACCAGCTTGACCTCGTCCTTCTTCCTCTTGCCCTTGCCGAGTCCACGCTTCATCAACTTTTCAATCTGACTCGCCTTTTCCTTCTCAGTCATGTCACTTGTCGCGTTGACTCCTTCTGCCTTTTTCATCGCCTTTTCTAGTCGCTGTGCTGCCTTGAGCTTCTTACGCGCCTTGGCCTCGGCTACCTTCTTGATCGGACGTGCATCGAGTTCACGCTGCTTGGCACGCAATGCGCGTACTGCTTCTTTCGTGATAGGGATGTTCGGTTTGTAGTGCTTTGCCTCGTCTTCGAGGAACCAACTTGGGAGGCCCTCTTTTGAATTCAGCGAGTGCCGATTGAAGCCATCATTGATCAGGTGAGTCCTCGTTGTCTCCCGATTGACAAGTTTTTGAGCCAAAGTAATTGCTTCGGCCGTGTTGAGTCCAAAGTCTGTACAAATGTAAGCGACCCACGTGCCGGCGGATCATACGCAAAGTGGAGATTGGACAAGAAGCAAGAATACATACTCTTGACAAACTCCCGTTTCTGAGCGTCGGCATCCTCGTCGTCCACATCCCACATGGTTACATCTTCCTCTTGCGGGACTACTTCATAATCAGGTTCGCTCTCTTCCTCGGCTCTGTCATTGTTCCCAGACTAGAAGCGATGTCAGATGTCAATTAAAACCAGATCCCACCGGAGATTTTATGTTGAAGGTGAAGAAATCAGGCGCACCTGAGAAGGGGTGCTGGTGCTGTGGGTGGAAGATGACACGGAGCGATCGTCCATCTCTTCTTCATTCACGCCGGCGAAAATGTCCTGAGAAACCAAAGTTGCGCGGTGCGGCTCGGCTTGACGGCATCTTCTGGAGCGTTCAGTCTGGTGATCAGAGGTCCATCGAATCTTTTAGCGCGCTTGCGATTCGTAGGCTCGTCCTCCAGAAGTTCTCCTCGACCAGCATCATTCTTGTCGACCCGCTTTCGCTTGCGTGAATGGGTACCTTGCGGTAACATGTCGTCATCCTCATCACTTGAGCCACTGTCTGAACTTGCATCTCCGTTCTGCATCTTGCGAGCCTGCATTCCTTCCCACCCATCCCCAACACTCTCGGTGTCCGAATTGGAATCAGATTCGTCCTTCTCGCGGATACCACCCCAGGTCTCCTCGCGGTCCTTGTTCTTCTGACGTTCCTGTTTGGCTTTAAACTTGGCGTCTCGCTCCGAGCGTTTCTCCTTGTAGGCCTCGTAAAGTCCATCGAGGTCGTCTTCGAGTGCTCCGATTCGTCTTTCCCTCTCCTCATCGGAGTCCAGCCCATCCTCTTCGGTGCTTTCTCCACCATCCTCTGAATCGGTACTTGAATCAGAGCTCTCATCAGCTTTGGTCAGAAGCGTCTTGCGCTTTCTGTCCACCGTGGAGAGGTCAAACATGTCCTCTTGTCCATATTGCAGTGAGTCGTCCACAAGCTCTTGACCAATGTCCATCGGCGCAACCATGCGCAGCTGCATACGCTGAATGGTCTTTGTCTTCTTCTCGTTTGCCCGCCGTTTGTCGCGTTTGGCTTTCGCGGCTGCTTCTTTGCTAAGCCTTTCGAGCTCTTCTTGCATCTGCTCATCTTCATCGACCTCTTCTTCCACAACCTCGACAGTCTCTGTGAGTTCTTCAGCGGGCTTGGTTTTGACGTCCAAGCCAATCTGAGACAAGGTAAGCGACAGTAATGTGATATTCGAGTGTCACATGCCTCTTCGCGCACTGCAGCGCGCCACTTCATGAGCGCCTTGAAGTCGCCCTTTCCCAGCACCTTGAGGTCCTCACAGTTGGCGAGAACTTCTTTGGTCGTAATCTCGCTCTTCAACCAGGCGCCCTCTTCCTCGTCCTTCTTGTCAAATGTAATCCGGTTCGCCGTTCCCAGCTGCGTAAGAGCGTCCCCGTAGACAAAGTCTTTTGCAGAGATCGTCTTGTAAAGCGTATAGTCGCCTTCGTCATATCCATCACGCTTGCGGCGTTTTTTGTCAGGCATAAAGACGTTGGCGTGAACGTTGTTTGCCGACGTGCCTTTATCGATACCTCCTGTCGACTCGGGAGCAAGCTCTTTGAAGACGTGTTTAGGGTCCAGGAACTTTGGATCGATGTACTTTGGTGCGTGGAATTCGCGGCATACCACGAAGATTTCCGCGGAAACATTTCTACATATCTCTGAGTTTATGTCGTTATTGAAGATTAAGCGTGACGTACCTTGAAGCAGGAGGCTTAGTTGCCTCGACCTTGGCGAACAGCTGCTGGAAGACCCAGATAAGATTATTATAATCCGTACTGCGGAAGACTTTGGTGACAAATGTGCCGCCCTTGATGAGAAACTCCACGGCGAGGCGGAGACTCATTAGGACTAGTTCTGCTTGCGAGTAGGCGTCCTGTATCCACGCTGTACCGACGTTTGGGGCACCGTCGTGCAGTACTACATCCGCTTTCCAATCTTTTAATTCTCCACGAAGAAGAGAGCGACAGTTTGACGTGGTAATGTCCGCTGCAAACGTCGTAACGCGTGGAATTGGCTTGATTGGGACAAGATCAACTCCTATGCATACTGTTCAATCGAATGAACGACAGGAGACAGATGATCACGTACCCACGATGATACTATTTGGCGGCATATACTTGCTCGCGACCTGGAGCCAACCTCCAGGAGCAGCACAAAGATCGATACAGCATCGTGCAGACTCGAGAAAGTTGTACTTTTTGTTGAGCTGGATAAGCTTGAACGCTGAACGCGCCCGGTACCCTTGCTCCCTGGATTACCGAGCGTGCAAGGTACCAAGGTCATCCAAATGGCCCCATCCGTAGATTCCACATAAATTTGTAGCAGTTTGCGGATATGGGAACCAAACATACGAATTTGCGAGCGATCGTTAGAATGAGGATTGAAAATTGAGTGGAACAAGCGTTACTGACTTTGCGAGCTTATAAAACTTGTCGAGACGACCTTTTCCAGTCTTTTTCTGTGCTTTTCCCATGGTATTCGCTCTTCACTCTTCCTTGGGCGTATTCTTTCTCGGAGTTGAGAACCTAGTCTTTCCAGAGACTAGCTACTGCAAGAAAACTATGCCGTTTTTGATCGTTGAATATACACGACCGAGAAATTGGCAGACCTCTGCGGTGGCGGAGAGAAAGCTGCGACGCTCATACTTCGACCAAACCATACGGATACAGCATGCGATTCTGGCAAATAAGCGGTCTCTACGCGTCTCTTTTACTGTCACTGTACGCTATATAGCTGCTGGAGACTCCATTTGAAGCTCATACTCGACATGTTACAGCGCGACGCTTGTCTCGGCGGTAGACATCAAAGGAAAAATTGTTGATAATGAAGCCATGCACAGTAAGCTTTCGTGTATGACTATACATAATGGATGGGGCTGATATTACGTGCCAGTCGATTTAAAGTCGCTCTCAGCAACTCGTGTCGTACTCGACGATGGTACTTATTCTGGTTGGGTAACCAGAAATGGAAACTTTCACATGTGAGCTGCTTGTCCCGTCATAAAGGAGCGGTCTTTGGAAAGCTGACGTTGCATGATACAGACCACACGTCCCGCCGGGCACGTATATCCTTACTGTTCTCTCTCCGCAGCACTGGTTTGATCAGGTACGGTTTTATCAAAGTACTCTCTGCAGAAAGACGCGCTGAGGACTCGCAAAGCTTCGCATCGACGTTCTGCCGTCGTCAGACCTCCCAGAAGTCCGCCCATACCTTCCAGGGACACCACTTTACTCGTCTACAGCACAACACATCACGCTTCCTTACCCGCTTCACCTGGAACCTAAACGCAAACTCGACTTTTTCGTACCGCAGGAATCCTTCAATGCGCTTGCCCTGCTCAAGAGCCCTATGGTTATTATGATGATAATCACCGCGGGAATGGCCCTCGGTGTGCCGTATTTGATGGTGCGTATGCTGGCGATTCTCGTTGCACAACCGTTGCTCTGCGTTTCTCTCTACTCGGGCGCTGGATTGTCTTTTCTAACGAACTTGCAGAAGAATCTGGATCCAGAGACATTGAAGGAGATCAACGAACAGCACCAGAAAATCGCACAGGTACAGTCATCTGGGTACGTCCTTTTCGCTTTCTCGAATCCTCGACTCACAGTATTCTCTCCTAGCTTGTCTGGTTTGATGAACGTAGCAACATCCGGTTTGCAAGAAGAGGAGCGGCCAGCCTCAGGTGGCAAGCCAAAAGGTGGCAAAGCGGTCAAGCGGCGATGATCTCTACCATGGAGTGTATTTATTGATACTCTTGGACTAATAACAGGCCATTCAGCATTCTTTCATCATTGGTGCATCCCCAACAGAATCCTTGTTACACTGCGAACATACCGTGCATTAGCATTGCGTCTAAGCGAATCTGAGGTCACTAACCTTCAACCGGACATCTTGTATTCTCATGCAGACTGGCCGACCAACTTGTCGCTAATCGAACCCTTTGAATCCAGCAGACGGCGCTTGCGTACCGAATATCCGACAATGGCGAATAGCACGCACGCCTCGACGAGTCCAGCTACACCCTGCAACAATGTCGCCACCCTAGGTAATCTCTCCAAACCGTGTACTCTCAACGGTACAACGGCCCACACGATCCAAACAATGCCCAATGCCATAGCGACAGCAATGTGGATTATATTGACGAGGTAGGAGAGCGTGTTCTCTTTTGGCTCACGACGCTTCGAGGCGCGGTGGGCGAAGAAGTAGACAAGAGCTTGGTAGACAAGAGTGACGGGACAATCACCCAAACCATTGAGAGGGATGGCTTGATGTCGTAGCTAGATAGGTAGGCGAAACCGACGCCGAGTGAAAAGGCATTGAGCGTGAGCGATAGGGTGAACAGACGATCGATGAACGAGGGGAGGGTCATATTGCGTCTCTCTGCTGACGTTCGGTCGATAATGGTCTGTGTAGAAAAGCCTGTGGGCAACACTCCTGCAAGAAGGCTCGCAAAAGAGGTGAGCAAGCAAAGCAGAAGCTGGGTGCGTTGCTTATCAGATAGCGAGCTTTATACTGTGGCATCAGTCCCCAGGGTTCGCCTGCTTGTCGCTTGAATCACGCGACGGGCCACCAATCAAAAATGGTACCGTGGGCTTAGAGAGTGGACGCCAAGAAGAGAACTCGTCGGGTCATAAATACAAATTCCAAGTCTGGACCAGGTGACAGCGCGGCGCCACGAATGGCACGATGGATTGGACATTCCCGCTGTTATCTGATAATCAACGGCCGCCGGCGGTCCGTGTGAAAGGGATTGTGCACGTTGGGTGTAAGCTCACTTTTGAAGAGCCAGTGAATGGAGTCTACCTGTGGATGGTGTGAGGACACGGAATCAACTCGTGCGCTGCATCAGTTGGAAGTATCCCAGCATTCCTTTCGACTCAACCTCATGTTTCGGGCATTTCATCCCCACAAGGAGTTTGGCCGACTCTTTGCCATTGCCTGAATGGCCTTGCCAAAGGTAAAATCGACAGCTGTCGTTAAGAAGGGATCGGTGGAATGGCTCAGTAAACGCTAGCGCGCTCGCACCGAAGACCGAGCATGAGTACACAGGCACAAAGATCTTGGAATGCACCTTGTAACCAAAATCCAAGGGCGAAAGTATCGCCAGAGACTGAAAAAAGGTAATGAATTTCATTTTTCTTTGGTCTTTCTGACGCGACTCTCGCAGAGACCTGGGATATAAACAAGCGCCTACAACTCCCCGTCGAAATCCTCGAGCAAATCATCGCGCACGTGGATGACCAAGAGACGCTATTTACTCTATGCCGTGTATCAAGGACGCTCAAGTCTCTCACTGTTCCGGTCGCCTACCATACCATAAAGTTCAAGCTGGATTTCCAACGGCTTGCTGGGTCTACCCGGCTTATCAAGGCCCTCTCTCGTCTAAATCCCTCAACGTTAATTGTGGAACTCGACATCACGATGTACAAAAGCACGCTCGACACGTACAATGGCGACAGGCCCATATCGCCACGGACCTATTATCGCGCAGAGAAGATCGTGGGTGACATTGCCGCTAGATTGCTGAACCTCGAGGTGTTGAAATTAAACTGCGATTTTGACTCTGACGACAATCCCACTCTCCATTTTTCACTCGACTTTCCACGAGGCGGTTACGCGAGCTATATTTGCGTTGTTATTGCTATAGGTCGACAATAGATGCCTACAGTATACTCTCATTGCCGAGTATGCAGACCGTCACGCTGCTTGGGTGGTTCTGTCGTCCACAAGAGGAGAGATGCCGTCCATATGATTTCTCAGCTCATCCGGAAGTCATGCCCAACCTCACCGGTCTATGCATCGACAAGTGGAGCCCCTCGCGGAGATTGCATACGCACGCCCGGTGGCAAAAATGGACTTTCGCCTTTATGACAGCCGAGTGGCATGGCAAGTCCGGAATCACGCAGCCAACCTCACACACCTCAATATTGCGGTGATGTCTTACGAGTATGAAGTACGACAACTCTTGAAGGATGTAGCGCCACAGTTGACAAGATTGAGATTCTTGGGCCGATGGCTACTGATTCCCTATGGCCGTTCCTGGGTATGTTCCCATAGTTCTCTCACAGACCAGTGTCCCCGTCTCAGGGAACTTGAATTGACAACTCAATAGGTCGACACCATGCTCGAAGATTTGCAACCACTAAGATGTCTAGGACGCACACTTGTTTTCCTACACATCAGTGTACAACGCGTCTCCTCAACTACGTGTCCGACGAAACTACTTCCTCATATTGAAGCGTTGTTCCCCAAGCTTCGGATTATACTCGAAAGCAGTCTTGGGTCGCTAGTTCGCCGGAATACCTGCGACTGGATCCAATGGAGGAGGCTTGAATTCGATCCCAGTGAGTGGCAAATACTCGAGGATAAATTCGAAAAGGCGCTGCAAGACGTACCAGAGGCAACATCGGATGATCCGGCGGCGGGTGTGTACATGATCCAATCATAAATAAACAGTCCTCCTCATGAAGCAATTGAACCACATTCGTTCAAAGTAGTTAGACCCGGCTACCTTGAACACATGAATAGGAAGCCGCGCATAGTGCACTGCGAGACATCTGCCACAGCTGTGTGTCGATAGCGTGGTGGCGCCATCCACATTTGACGTGCATATCGTTTTATGAGCGAATATCGACAAATACTAGTCGCAAAGCCTGAAATTTGCGCTTCTCCCGATCCAAGCGGCCCTGCATCTGACGAAATCCTTCCTGTGAGTATGCCAATCAACTTTGCACAATTTCAGCGTCAATGACAAACTAATACCAAGTTCCGCAGCAAAATGCGTAGGACAGAATGAAGCGATCATTTACACTGGATTGCTCGATGATTAAAGAGTTGTAATTATATTCGTCTTTGGACGATTCCTAATCTCTCTTAGATGATGCTCTTTAGTCCTTTCTCATGAACGTAGACACTGCGTTCGCTAAACTACTGCCTCACCGTTAATTATTTCATGCCTTGTCCGAAGCCCAACGCTGAATTACAAAGTTTCCTCTTCATGATCAGGAAAAGATTTGCAATCTCTATCTACTACTGGAATTGTGGCCTGGTTCATCGAGAGACATCCGCGTGCTCCCGCCGAGGCTCAGCCGAACCGGAAAGGCACGACACCTGGAATGCACCTCGTTGCCAGATTCCGAGAGAGAAAGTACCGCCAGAGACTAAAACAAGGTAAAGCCTCTCATTCTGCATCATATTTGCTAATTGAGTCTTGTAGAGACCCTTCGAGTGAACCAGCGCCTACAGCTGCCCGTCGAGATTCTGGAACAGATTATCAAACATGTGAAGGACAGTAACACACTCGCTAGCCTATGTCGTGCATCAATGACATTCAAATCTCTCACCATCCCAGTCCTCTACCGCTCTATCAAGTTCAAACTGGACCGCCAGCTCGTTGATCAACCCATTAGGTTAAGCAAGGCTTTATCTCAGCAAGAACTCTCTACATTCGTTAGAGAATTTGATGTCACGCTATACAAGGGCACACTCGGCGCACATCGCGGCAGCAAGCCGACATCCGCAGGGAGCTGTAGACGAATGGAGGATATTACTGGCGCGATAGCCATGAATTTACCTAATCTAGAGGTGCTCAAAGTGGACTGCGAACTCGTATATGGACACTTAACAACGCTCCATTTCCTCACTCGACTGTCGACAAGACGACTGCGGGGGTTATACTTGCGATGTTGCTGCTACAGTTCAGAAATAGACGTGCAAGAGATTCTGTCCGCACCCTGCATGCAGAGTATCACTCAGCTTGGGTGGTGTTATCGTCCGAGATATGATAAATCGGCTTCAAACGGATTATGGGCATCGAAAACAATTATGCCTAACCTCACTGCCATCTGTATAGGCCAACCATGTCAGCTTACAGAGGTTGTATATACACGACGGATGAAGAAGATGGATTTCCGGTTCTTTGATGAGAGAGTAGAGCGACAAGTACGGAACCACGCGGCTAACATCACATATCTGAACATCCAGATGGATGGAAGAAGGGAGAAGGATCAATCGATTCGGACATTTCTGAAGGAGGTTGCACCACACCTTAGGCAGGTGAAGTTCTTTGGACAGCTTTGGCTACCTCATGACGTGGTGAGTCTCTCTCATACATCTCACTTCATACGGTCTTATAGCCCGTGTTCTGAACAGGTCGAAGCACTTTTCCAAGATTTCTCGACCCTCCAGTGTTTGGCAAGCACGTTGATCTTTCTCCACATTCGTACAGACTACTGGCCCTCGGCATTCTGGCCTAGGATGCTGCTTTCCCGTATTGAAGCCATGTTCCCCAAGCTCCGAATGATACTTGATCAGTCTCTCGGTGCGTTGGTTCGACGGGATATCTTGGAGTGGTTTCACTGGAGTGACCTTGGATTTGATCCTTCGGATTTTCAAATTCTGGAGGGAACATTTGAAAGGGCACTGAAAGAGGGACCAGATGTGACGAGCAATGTCAAGGAAAATTACATATTCAGAGTCTGAATTATGACTGTTCTATTCGCATACCAAAGTGATTGATTCTTACTCAATACGCTCTAGGTTGAATTCTTCCATCATTCTGAATGTGGGGCTGGGCTCGGACTTTTGTAGCCCGGAAGCAGTGCGAGATGCGAAGACGTCTACCGCAGTCCCCCCGAATCGCTTTTCTCGACCAGCGTGCGCGCCCGTGGTGACCGCAGTCGACCTTCAGCAAAGGCGATGCATAAATCTCGATCTTGTACTTGTACTCCGCTGATGGGTGGACACCTATGAATCCTGTTTATCAATATTTGAGTCATTTCTAGTATATGAACCAGTCGTCAATGATCTCTGCAATATTCGACATGGAGAGCGACGCAGGCTTATCTTTGAGAAACGTCGAACTAGGTCCGCAGCTTATCTATTCCATCTTCTTCACCGCCATAGCATGTCGTCAACAGGGCGCCCCTTTCACCAACAGAGAATATAAAATCACCCTGCACCTGGATCAATCTCATCACTTGATAACACCCTCTCACAGAGCCCAAATACTAGGAATGACGACGACGCGACTTACGTTCTCGACAAACTCCGTCCGCAATACCACCATTTCCAACGATTCATTGGGCATCCGGTACGATGTCCACAAGGAGAGCGAGGGTGTAGAGATACACCGCTGGGACGCATCTGTCCGTCGAAACGTGCGCGTAGGACAGTTCAAGCTTCATGCTTGGAGTTCAGACGAGATGAGAATTGGTGGGGATACGCAGTGGAGAGCGGTGAAAGAGTGGCTTTATAAGCCTGATGATAGCAAGTGGTGGTCGACGTAAGTCTTCAAATTGTTGGACCAAGTTAAAGGTATTAATGGAAAGAATACAGTGCACGTCACTTTGTAGCGAACAATGGTGTCGAATATCGATGGCAGGAGAAGGGTGGTCGACTAGTGGTACGTATTACCCTCTAGCGTCACATAGAACGGACGAACTAACATCCAGGAAGCTCTTCAAAGTAGCCAAGACTAACGGAACCCGTACACCACTTGCTTCGTTCCATCGCCATCACAGAAAGGACAATCCTTCCTACCTTGAAGTCCACGACCCAACCATACTCGGTGCCTTGGATTCTATCATTGGTAGGTCCTCCATGAATATGTTCAGAGATCACTCATTGACTCGTTTTAGTGTCATTTCTCATCATGGAACGTCGACGTCGTGATAATGAGGCCGCTGCAGCGGCAGCGGCGTGAACTAATGACATCGTCCTACACACCCGACTTGTATAATGGCATCCTATTTATTATATTATATATTATACTCTGTCTAGAATGACCAAATGGCTTCGAATCTCATTTTCATAAGGTGAGAATTCGTAGTTTAAAGTATTCTGTCTACCAAACTCCTTGAACAGGTCAAGATTACTCGGCAACGGGGTTGATATCTTGTTAGACCCTTTGTTATTCTAGTTTTGCCGTCGACCATTTATATTTACTACACACTCGGTTTAGACTGCCAGGGCTCGGCAATTCCTGCGCCATGTTCATCAGAAAGTCTCGTGGCTGACGTACTGCGCCACCTGGATGTCATCGACAACCTCGCCGCGCCAACTCCAACGGATGACGTCGTACCCCGCAGAACAAGATAAATAATCAGACGACGGGCTTCAACCGAAAGGTCATCTCCTACTTGGACACCTAATTTCGAGCAAATGGCCGGCTATCATCCAGTGCTCTTCTTCCTAATTGCCGCCGTCGCAGCTGCAGAACTAGGCCTGACAGCCTATCTCGTGCACGATTATGAGAACCGGGAGAGCGGATATCCATCCTCGCGATACCGGTCTCTCATCATCTTCATCCTCTTCGATGCCTGCTGGACTGTCCTCTTTGGTCTTGCCTATCTCCTCTTCATCGTTGGCGGTGCCCTCCACATCCTTGCCAGGCACGTCCTCTTGTCTCCAAGACGATCAATTACTCACAAGCATCCTTTAGCATTGCGTCGTCGGCCATTTGGCTCATCATCACCGCCGTCCTTTGGGGTGTTGCTGCTGGCCTTTACAAGAACGAGCGTGGCGGTGGAATGTGTGAAGGAGAAGCGGCCATCTCGCGATGCAGACAAACTCAAACCGTCGAGGCGCTCGCTTGGACCGAAATGGGTCTCTGCATCCTTACTCTTTTCGCTGCCTGCTTCTGGATGCGTAGGAGCAAGCGCTCATACGTACGTACTTATCAAATCTGAGATACCATACTGACAACATTTTGGTAGCGCAACCCGTACTACGTCTGAATGGCTCCATACAAATGAACGTTTATCGATGAATGACTTGCTTGTTGTACCATGTATACCATTACGAAACTCAATACGTAATCCCTTTGTGCTTTACAAAACCTGCAGCGAGTTCTCAAGTTGATATTGCAGCTGCTTTAATGCATCGTCAAACCTATCTCTCAGAATAAGTTGAATCGCGGAAAGTCATCTGTACCGTCGTCCAATGGGCCGCATCTCCCTCAAATAATCGGCCAAATGCTTCACGTTATTCGACCACTAGTCGAAGCATTGGGAATAAATAATGAAAATCTCGAGGTGGTGACTGCACCCACCAATATGGATATGAATCATTCGCCTGGATATGAAGTATGACAAGCGTGCTTCTCAGACACTCGAGCGCTGGAAGCGATATCAGCGGTCTGTGAAAGTTTCAACCGGAATTGCAAAGCGAAGCAGTAGCGACAGAATACCGAGAGAGGTTACATACAAAATTGTAATACAGGGTTAATTGGCTGCGGAATCTTAGCCTCGTAAGCTGGGGAGCAATCTCCTGGAGAAACGTCCTAATAATCCCTCCATCCCTTGAGATGTTCGAGTATGCGATATCCTCTGCGTGATTTCGTACTTTTCGTGCAACTTGGTCGTCAACAAACTGGAAGTCCATCTTGGTCGCCGGCCGTGCATATGCAATCTCGATGATTTTGCTCCGTCTGTCTGTGAATATATCAGTAAATTCTTAACACGGAGTAGGGAAGCATTTTACCTCATCTCCCCTTGCCTCGAATTAAACCCTCGGGTACGCAGAAGAGAAAAATCAGTCTCTGGCAGAATTACGCGTTCTCGGGCAGGTAATATAATCTAAAGTCGTATAAATCGATCCTTTGTATTATTCTTGTGCAGTTCATCTGAGGTGGTGACAAAATCTTACCTTTTTCGTTCGCGTTCTACATAATTCTCGGATGTGCAGAGGATATATCAACTACAGTGCGTGAATACGTTAAAAAATTGATTCGATCTCTACAAATCCTATAGTACATCGCTTGAATGGCCATTCTTCTGGCCCATTCTAGTCAGAGGTCGAACGGCAGTCCTCGGTTATTAGATTTGGAATCATGACCCTACATCCTTTCTATTATAATCCACAGGAATTACTTTGAAGTGTTGGGCAGAGCAATTCCGATATTCAATCTCCGATCAGAGGTTTAGCCGTCGGCCTGTGAGTGGCAACGGCATTAATAATCGATGATGCCGAGGCGGAGCCGTATCGGAGTGCACAGAGTACTTGCGAAGACATAATTTCTGCCGTCTCTTCACACTGCCACATTACCAGCATTGATTTAAAGAGCCTGGGTTCGTCTTATGGCTCCTCATAGTCGAGAAGATGTCCATTTCCCTTGTTTTTGAATCAACGTCGCTGTACCATAACACCATCTCCTGCGAAACGCATGGGATTCGTTATCAAATCTCGCGTGGGTCAGACGACGTTGTCACTATCAAGCGCTGGGACCCCAAGACAGATCTAATGAGCTCTGTGTATGAGCTCAAGCTACCTTACTTCACAAAGGACATGTATCGAAAACCCGGCGAAGCCACTTGGCTACCAATGAGGCAATTACTGCAAAAGGCTGGCAATAATCCACTTTCCAAGTACGTGTTCTGCTTCCAAAACACGCCCAGGAACTGACCTTCTCTCAGCACTAAAGCATTCCATGGATCCGGAGGTCTTGAATATCGCTGGGAAACGTTGGACCGAAAAGTACTTGTGCGTCCTGACGTTTAGTCGTGTTCAGATACTGATGAACTCTAGCTCTTTGCAGGATCGCAGAGTAGTCCCGAGCCCTCTCCGATTGCTTGGTACAACTGGAGTCACACGCGCGGCGAACTATCTTCATTGGAAATAGCTGATTTGTCAATCTTGCCATCATTGGACATTATCATCCGTAGGTCGCTCATCGAATACCCTGAACCCTTTGCTGACATTCTGGATGACCAGTTACCTTCGTAGTTTTCGAAAAGAGTCGCCGTGATAGACATCGACGACGACACGGAAATGTTTTCTCCGCCTTGATGATTTAAGTTTGATGTTATGGTATCACCAGTCTGTAGATTTATTATTTCGAATATCTCTATTATTTGATACAGAGAGCTGCGTACAGTAAAATTATTGCGAGTAATGCGACGGTGAAAATATGAGCCGTCGTCTTCAACCTAGAACTGATGAATCAAGAAGCAACTCAAAGACAAGCCATAATCATTTCATAAAGAGTGTTATACCTGGGATTGAGACAGTGCTTACCTTTGCACAATGACTGAGAAATATATCTCTGAGTCTCCATATTTTCTGGTATTGCTACTGGCATGTACTATATTCCTAAATCTTGATTACAGCTCGAATACAGCATGCGAAGAGGTAGTCTTACCTCAATGCGCGCTTCGTACTCTAAGGAGCGGACAGTGGAACTCTTGGCATGCTTGACCAGCTATATTCATTAATTGGTAACAGATGCCGGGATTACCAAGGTGGATGGTACAAGTTCCAACCACTCATCACCGGCGGCCAAGCGGGTCGAGACCACGCCGTCGTTGCCCGCTTCCTTGAACCTTCCATACACTATGGCCACCAATGAATGGAGGTACTAGTTCACCTACCGACGAGCGTGGGAATAATACTACGAGTAACACTCGTTCGATCGCCTCGTCACAGTGCCACATTACTAACATATAAAGAATCTCGAAACATGTTCTTTATCATCAAAATATGTCGAGCACGCCCATATCTCTTGTTTTTGAATCCTCGTCGCTATATAACACTACCATCTCGTGCGACACTCGCGAATTCGCTATCAGATCTCATGCAGCTCAGATGAGGTTATCACCATCAAACGTTGGGATAGCAAGACAGGCTTGATGAATCCTGTGTACGAGCTAAAGATGCCCTACTTCACGAAGGAGAAGTATCGAAATTACGGAGAAGTGGATTGGCGTCCAATGAACCAATTGCTCGAGAAGGCCTATGCTTTGTCCACGTAGGTATTTCCATATTCAAGATACCCGGTGCTCATTCTCTCAGCGCCAGAACATTCTGTGGAGCCGACGGTCGAAACTATCGGTGGGAAGCCGTGGACGAAAGGGTGGTTGTGAGTATTGACATTTGCTCGTGCCTCAGTAATTGAAGTTTCCCAGCTATTAGCCGTATCGGATATCATACCTCGCGGATATGTCACCGCACGGTACAACTGGTCCCTCATATGTGGCGAGCTATCCTCGTTGCAAATCCTTCATGAGCCGGTCTTGGAAACGCTCGACATCATCATACGTACGTCACCCATGTAAAGCTCTGATGGCCCCGTTGGCAAAGATGGCAGTTACATTTCTGGTCTTCGAAAAGAATTGACGTGACAGTTACCGAAGGCGGTATGGTGGACATACCTGGTGCCCCTGGGGCAGTTAGGTGCCTCAGATGAGTTTCATTGAATAAAATGTACGCATTATATGGTTTCGGGTTGATTTCAATCAGATTGTCGAGGTGCTTGGAGACAGAATAATTATATTGCGGTTAGAACCATAAGTTATCCCTCGACTGTGGTCGGAGTTACTCTCTACGCTTCTTCTCAATGATTAGGAATGAGACTGGAATGATGTGAGCGATGACGCGGCGGAGCCCAGTGAGCTGTACGGGCCTACGATATTATCCAGCGAGCTCATGACAGCTGGATCGCAGATCTCTAGGTATGAAGCATTCTTGCGCAGAGGATGATAATGGTATTTGACAAGGGGTTCCTGGTTAACTTCATCTTTAGAGGCATAACATAACTACCTGGATTCAGGAGGTGACTGCTAAGCGTCCAAACCCACTCACCACCCATTTTGGCCAATGAATCTTCCATCTATATTGAGTTCCGTTGTTCCCCATAAACGTTCGAGATCTGTTGGATCAGGTGAGCAGTTCGCTCCGCAGTCCGAGAAGGAAAGATGCGTTACAGGGAAAGCGGATGGCCTTCAACTCGTTTCAGAAATTCTCCTCTCTTCATCCATTCCGTCTGACCTCCTAACCGAACCTTGTCCGGAGACGCGAGTGGGTAGCAAAACTCGGCCACAAAATGATTGGTGTTAGTACTGCTTTCCCAACGGGTCACGGTAATGATTCCAGTATCACTCGACTTGGTGACGTCGTAGTGGATCCCGAGACTATCACAAGAGAGAGTGGTATTGTACACCGAGTTGTTTGACATGAAAAGATGGATAGACATTTTGACGAGTTCTTGTTGTAGTTCCTATCACAAGCCATGAAAGGCGTTATATAGTCGCTTGACGCTTGTCTGCGATGAAAGACGGGCATGGATTGTGTCGCCGCAGCAAGGCGCGGCAGAGCTGCGGGCTCCTGTGAGCAGCCTTCTATACACTGTTCTAGAGCACATATAGTGAATTGGAGGCTATTAGGTGAGAAATGATCCATCAGATACAGCAATTGATGGAAAACTCGTTGGTTTCAGTTGTGTCGAACGTTCACTTCGCAGCTGGATCATCGTAAATTGGTGATACGGGGAGGATAAAGAGCTTTCAATGCGGACCAACGCTTGAGATCGAGACGGAAGAGAGGAATGAAGGTCAAGTGGACACTTGCGCGGTAAATTGAACGAGTAGAGTTAGTGTATAATAACTTCGTAAATAAGAAACAAAATGTTCCCTCAGTGTGGACCGAGGACCAATAGCATTCGGCTGCGAATTTGGATGAGTTTCAACTTTGGAATGAACTTCATTCGGACATTGCAGACGAAACGATACAGGCGGCGAATTAAAAAAGGTCAATGACATCAAAATACGGTTTTAGGTAGTAACGACGATGGTTGCAGACACTGCACGCATCAACAAGCGTCTCCAATTACCAGTCGAAATACTGGAAGCAATCTTTGCGCACGTGTCGGATAAAGAGACTCTTGCTGTGCTCTGTCGTGTCTCGCGCACAGTATTTGCGATAGCGGCACCCATCCAGTACAAGCGGCTGACAATCCACAACATCTCGATAACAGCCAACGCTAAGCTCGCGAGAGCCCTGAATAGTCCTCGCTATTCATACCTAATTGTCAACCTCATTATTTTTGCACACCGCTATTGCACGCAGAGCTCAGTTAGGAACGGCCGTTGCGGATGCGAAGAATGGGAGCTGAGCATGAGCAGACTCACGTGCGAGCTAAGGAGCCTCAAATCTTTACAAATTAGGTGCAAGATGTGTCGTTCTCACTTCACAAGGTTGGACTTTCTCGCCAACCTCAAGACTCGATCCCTTCGAGAGCTCAATCTCGAATGCAGTTGCGCAAAGCCCGCTATCAACACGCGTAGTATTCTCCACGCCCCATGCATGCGGAATGTTACCATGCTGGGCTGGTCTTGCGGTCCAGGCCTACCTTGGCAGACGACCAAAAACTACATAACAGACGATATCTTCGAAGACTACACGGTTCTACCTGAACTCATGACAATACGTCTCGAGGAGGAGAGCCAGCTTACTCACCTATTACAGACCCGGCCAATAACCCGTCTTGGCCTCGTATACTATAATGAACCAGCGCGGCGCCATCTTCTACGAGTCGCAGGGAGCTTGACTCATCTCAATATTGGAGTGCGTGACTCAGCAACCATCCAATTTCTTGAGGACGTTGGCCCCAGATTCCAGAATCTCCGCTACCTCGGGAGGTTAGCAATAGACCCGGTTACTGTATTACTACCTTTGCATACGAGTTAGCATCTCACGCTCTAATAGGCCCAGACAATGCTTCAAACGTTCCAAACGTTACGACCACTCGCTCACACACTGGAGGGGCTGAAACTGGATCTATGTCGGTGGGATGACTCCATGCCTGCCACAGCTATACTGGCGGCTCTAGAGAATCTGCTTCCTAATCTGAAAGCCGTTCTCTTTGATGGAGATGAGGTTGGGGTACGGTTCAAAGCAGATAGTTGGGCCTTCAGCACAGTTGAAGGAGAAAGAAATACTCTCAGTGTCTGGCAGACACTCAACGGGGATCTAGAGCGGATAATACTGAGCCAGGCGTGATTCAAATCGCCATCGTCCCGTTGTACTTCTACCGTCACTCCTTTCCTCTTGACAATTCCAGAATCAGTTTATATAAATTCTGTTTCCAAGTCGAGTACCGCGTCGCGTAAAGGTCCCGAGTGGCGGCTGGAAACGCGTCTTGAACTCCGCAACCAAACTCGGAAAGCCCCGAACGCTCTCCAAAAATCCTGCAAAAATGCGTGTTCATCCACGACAGCCCTTTAATGATATTACAAACACTAGAAGATCTTCTCACAACGCCAAACCTGTTTCAGTGCTCCCACCGACGCCCATAGCGCGACAGCAGACCAGGACACGCCAGCGTCTGCCGCCCGCTATATTCCCAACCAAAGCAGCCTCTAAGTCGCTCAAATCCCAGCCAAGGGCTTCATCGTCTTCATTACGCGCGTCCAGACGCGTCTCTCGGGTTTGTAAAGCGGCCACCACTGCATCGCAGCAGCAGCATACTCGCCTGAGATCACAGTTAAAGCTGAGCTCCCGCGATAAAGAACAGACCTCACATCCGCCGCGACGTCATTCAAGAACGCTGCGATGGCATGCAAAGGAGGCACTCGCAGACTTGCGGTTGCCTTTTCTCGCACCAAGCTCGACGGTGACAAACGGTATGTCAGATTTCTCAAGTTCTCGAATCTTACATGTTCTAAAAGGTCTATGAGGGCGAAAATGGAGCATCGACAATCACCTGCTGGGGCGTCATGGCTATCAGGCGCGGCCACTGCTCCCTGACGACTTTGGTCCCCTCCGTACCGGGTCATGGGATCCTCCGACTCTTGATCATTCTCCTGGAAACCTTGTACAGCCCGCCATGGCCATTTCTCGATTTGCTCAACTCATCACCAAACCGGGGTTTTCTTTGACGACGTTCCAAGTTCCAATGTCGTGGAATGTATGTATTCTGCGTCGGTCGGTTTATCCGCTGATTTGTCGTCAGATACTTGAATCGGCCCCATGGGAGTGGCATCCACGGTCGAATGACTGCTCTGATGATACTTGCCCTAATATTGGCGAAGAACTGCATCCAAAGCTCTATCTGCGAGATACGGAGGATGGTAAGTACATGAAGGTCCCTGAAGCGAAACGGAGGCCAAGTTCAAGCTGGACTCCTCGTTGTCGGCAAGAACCAATGTTCATTCATGAAATTTCTACGGCGTGGCACTGGCGGCCTTTTGTCAGGCGGCCAGACATGAAGCCCTATCACATGAGGGTAGATCAACGCACGGCCAATGAAGATATCTCCCTACTCAGCGCCAGTCTTCGTATGGTGAAAGCAACCACAGTGCCACGCTTAAGTGAAGCGATCCGCGTGCATAGCGAAGACGGTGCAATTCCAGAGCTGGGGGAGATAATTGCGAATTCCGTTGCTTCTAACGAAGTTATAGCGCATTGGTATGTGCATATCTCTTCGGGTGCATAGTCTTACCGAGATCTAGGTGTCGATCATCGCATGACTCGCTGCCAACTGGTGCAATTCGGTTCTGCCCAGCCGGACAACATCCCGAGTCGGCCATCACACTGTGCGCAGCGGAGCAGCTTCACGATGGTGAAGAAGTGCAGAACGTGGTAGCAAGACTCGCAGAAACCTTTCACCCTACACTTCAGCGCTTTGTCCGACAATATCTAGACACCCGACGCACGCCTGAAGACGTGATGCCTCCCTGGATGGCGGCATTTGGGATCATATATGACCATGATGGCCTTCTTCTGTATGCGTTCTACCCGTACTACAGGCAAGAGCGGACCCCGGACATTGGAGTCGATGGCGGTCATTGGGCTGCGGCCGCAGATGAGATTCGCCTCACATACGCGGAAGTCATGCAAGAACCTGTGGAGACCCGCTCGGACATGGCGCATCATTTTTTCGCCCTTCGTCAGCATGCTATCGAAGCCTGTATGCGTCTGCATGCAGAAAAATAGATAACATCATTCTCCAATGTAGAATACCGTATAGAGAATCGATAGTATAAACAGATCTCGCATTCATACGTTGTCAAGAGACGGGGATATTCCTTGTTTGATGCACCATGCGACGTCCTTCGCTTCTAATCGTTCCTTCGCGTAGAGTTTATCCATAAACTTTGCTCCCCATACCGCTTGAATCTCTATCCATCCAGAAACTTGATCATTCACGAAGAATGTATGGCTTAGGATGTGATAGAGACATTGAGCCACGCGGAATCTTTCGAGAGATTCTGGTTCTGTATCTCTCCAGCACATAGCATACTCGTTGCTGACCAGAGTGCTACGAGGCTCCCAGACGTAGTGAATGCCCGATGCTCTAGTCCGGACTTGCGTTACGAAGTGAGCATATATCTCGAACCCCGTAGGAGCGAACACAATGCCATAAGTGTACATCCAAGGAGGCATCGCTTCCTCAGGCGAGCCTCGGGTGTGGAGGTAGATTCGGACGAAAAGGTCGAAGATTGGAAGAGTCGTAAATGCGTTCTGCACGGCCTTGTAACTCGTTTTGAGCCTCTTCTTGGCCTCGGCGACCATTATCACCGGCAAGAGATTTGGAAATGCGTCAAGGGCAGATATACGAGCCACAACCTGTAGGTCGGGGTGAGGCGATATACCGAACTGCCGCATATGTGCAATCAAGTTCATTTCGGCATTTCTAAGAAAATGAGCGATAGAGACCTGGAACAGACGTGCGAAACACTCACGAGGACGTCTTGAATCCAGCTTTGAAGTATCCACTAAAGATGGGGCCAAACTTCTGTTCGACATTCATCTCCGTAAGTCTGGTCTGGGGGTCAGCCACGTCCTCGTCCTCACTCCCGCTCCCGCTGTCCTCGTTCTCAATCTCGTCATCTGATCCCCCATTATCGTTTGTTACAGTGGTTTCCAGAATAAGGAGCAATTGTCGGAGTGCTCGCGTATCTTCCTTGGACGTCTCGACCGCACCACGTAGATCACCGACACCAACAGCTTCGGGCAACCTTCTGGAGCTGGTAGCTGATTGATAGCGAAGCAACCCAGCTATATGCTTATCCCTTCTTCTCGCGTTTGTCAGTATGGATTGAAGCCGCATCTTGTTTTTATAGTATTGATAGAGCCTGCGAGACGTCGCTCGAATCTCCTTGTATTCCTTGGATTTGAAAACTGCCGCCATGACCATTGGATTCCCCAGTTCGGCGAGGCTGCCGATCACCTTCCTTCTGAGGAGCTCGGACTCGATAAAGTGCCGTGGCTTCGCACTCCCAGCCTCGTGTTGCTTCCGAGGGGGAGAAGCCATAACATCAAACCTGCCGTCAGCATCGGCTAATCCTTCCTCTTCCTCTGGATTATTGAGTATGAACGTAGTCGCTTGGGCGGGTGAAGCGTTTATTGGGTCTGTTAGGGGAAGCTTCTTGGGAATTGGCTCCTTCAAAGGCTGATGATCTTTCGGTCCAGTATTTGAGTCATACCATAGGAGTATATATTCAGCAACGGGTTCCTGGAAGGCTGTGAGACGTACGCTGGTCAAGTTAGCCAGATACGTACACCCCAGTGAGATGGAATAAGGATATTTTGTTCAAAGTGAGGTGATATTTGCTTCTGAGCATGTCTCAACGCGTTCTCGATTCGGCGGTGATTGTCGCGAGGAGATGGTGGAGCTCGCGCTGCGCCTTCTAGGTCGATCGGGCGATATGCGACAAGGTCGAGCAGCTGGTATCGATCACACGGAATTGGCTCTCCTTTACGAAGCTGGTCGAATTTCCACCCGATCGAAGCGAGTAGGTCGCTGGGGGCAGTTCTGCGCATGCAGTGAGCACTCTCCACTATCGGTTTAACGGGCACCAAACGCACGACGCAGAGAAATAACCTGATCCCCCTGTATCTCCTGATGGATATGGGAGTGGTTCTCCCTTCTTCCATGTCTTCTCCACTAGCTGTCGATGAGTTACGAAACCCAAGGCCTTCTGATGTCTATCCAGCTCCGCATCTGACACGCCGAAGAGGCTCTCAGCCATGCTGAGAACCTCTTCTCGCTCCTCCTGCGACATTTTGGCAACTTCGGGCTTATGGGCGGGCTCCGTCGAGGAACCAGAGTGAGATGACGAGGCCTCTTGTCCAGGCTGGATCAAACCGTCAGATTATGCATTCTCAATCCGAGCTGCCTACGTTATCCGAGACAGGTGGTCCTTGCATAGATTTTTGACGGCGACGCTCGAACGCGCGCTCCGCAGGGCTTGGTGAGCGGACTGGAGATTTATGTCGCGTCATTGGTCCGATAAGAACGTCGTGGGGAAAGCTCGAGTCCACACGTCGATTTAGTTGGTCATAACTATGGTAAGCTCTCTGGAGACAGGTCAAATATGCTCTCTAGCGGACATAGAAGCCTAAACACACTAAAGAATGGACTTGCCGGTCGACTGGTCCCGCAAGCTTGAGACATCAAATATTAGCTAGAGTAAGGTACGCTGATAGAAGGTGTTCACATACATCCATCGCGCTTCTTTGACCAGCAGATAATAAGCCAAGAGTTCCGTGAATTGACCTAGTGAGCTTGGGCTATCATGATGGATTGGGTCATCTCAACAGCAAAATCCATGGTGAACTCACAGTAATTCGACTGAAAAGCTTAATCTATGATCGAGGGTTGAGCTACTGCGATCGAAGGCGAGCAAGGCGACTGGACTTACGGCGGCCGGAGGGATTAGATTGGTGGTCAAGCTACTGGTGGGCCTTGTAGGAAAATTGGTAGCCTTATTCGAAGATTCGCCACCCTTCGAGGCTTTGATCTGTGCGTGGCGTCAGTCGACAACCTCAAATCAACGTCGGCTGGCTGGCCGTCACTGGCTCACCGTAGTCCTCTTTTTTTCCCACTGTTGTCGCCAACACAGTTTTCGTGTGGATATTCAGTGATACAATAAGAAGAGATTGCGCATAGGATCGTTAGTTATTGACTTGAGCGGCTGGTCAACATGTTGAGAGGATGGGGAGCTTACCGGAGGAAGTGCGAGAGCATCAGGACTCGTAGAGGGATCAAGACCCGGAGATACATCTGTCGGGGCTCCCTTGACTCGTTTGGTCGGCACCTGCTGGTGTCCCAGGCTGAGCTCGCGTTCACGCTTCGTGCCCGCCCGTTTCATGCGGTTATCCATCTTCAGCAGGCTCTAGTACTCTCTTTCAAAGCGGTTTCTCGGCGCAGTGTGGTTGTGGTCGGGGAGTGAAAGGCGAAAGCGAGGCGGACAGCTGCATGCCGCCTTTTATAGCCCGACTCGAGCTGTGGCAAAACACACCCAGACACATTCGCCACACCTTCTTTTTACAATGACATCTCGCTGTTTTCAGCCGACAAATAAAGCAAAGCTTTTGCTGTGGTCGCCGCCTGTAGCCTGGCTCCAGTTGGCTCCAGCCGGTCATTGTTCCAGCTTGTACGAATATGCACAAAGCCAACCATAATCCATGTTATAGACTGATTTATCAAAGAAACAGTGCATTGATGCCTCTGGCGAGCCTATATGCATCTGCGATTCGGGCACGTCAATCCATACGCGGCATGCCACGATTAGCCTAGGAACTGTATTTAGGGTGTTATACGGGATCCATACTTGGTCTGTCCAAACGATCAAGAGCAGTCCAAAAGATCAAGAGCCGTCTTGCCTTCCTGCGGCTAAAGTCTGCCAGGGACCGTCTCCCACAGATACTTTTAGCCGGCTTGACATATGAACAATAACGATACGTGGCCGCAAGAGTTTAGGCTTTGACGTGCTTCTGACGAGGGCTCGACCACTCGCTGACACACTGGAGGGGCTGAAACTGGATCTATGTCGGTGGGATGACTCCATGCCTGCCACAACTATACTTGCGGCTTTAGAGAATCTGCTTCCTAATCTGAAAGCCGTTCTCTTTGATGGAGATGAGGTTGGGGTACGGTTCAAAGCAGATAGTTGGGCCTTCAGCACAGTTGAAGGAGAAAGAAATACTCTCAGTGTCTGGCAGACACTCAACGGGGATCTAGAGCGGTTGACACTGAGCCGGGCGTAATTCAAGTAGCCATCGTCCCGTTGTACTTCTACTGTCTCTCCTTTCCTCTTGACAATTCCAACACCAGGTTATATAAGTCGTTTTTCCAAGTCGAGTACCGCGTCGCGTAAAGGTCCCGAGTGGCGGCTGGAAACGCGTCCTGAACTCCGCAACCAAACTCGGAAAGCCGCGAGTGCTCTCCAAAAATCCTGCAAAAATGCGTGTTCATCCACGACAGCCCTTTAATGATATTACAAACACTAGAAGATCTCCTCACAACGCCAAACCTGTTTCAGTGCTCCCACCGACGCCCATAGCGCGACAGCAGACCAGGACACGCCAGCGTCTGCCGCCCGCTATATTCCCAACCAAAACAGCTTCTAAGTCGCCCAAATCCCAACCAAGGGTTTCATCGTCTTCATTACGCGCGTCCAGACGCGTCTCCCGGGTTTGTAAAGCGACCACCGCTGCATCAGAGCAACATACTCGCCTGAGATCACAGTTAACACTCAACCCCCGCAATAAAGAACAGACCTCACATCCGCCGCGACGTCATTCGAGAACGCTGCGATGGCATGCAAAGGAGGCACTCGCAGACTTGCGGTTGCCTTTTCTCGCACCAAGCTCGACGGTGACCAAGCGGTATGTCAGATTTCTCAAGTCCATTCGACTCCTAAATGTTCTCAAAAGATATATGAGAGCTAAAGGATGGAGCATCGACAATCACCTGTCGGGGCGTCACGCGTCTCGGGGGTGGGCACTGCTCCCTGACGACTTTAATCCTCTCCGTACCGGGTCGTGGGACCCCCGACTTTACACCATTATCCTGGGGAGGTTGTGCAGCCTGCCGTGGCCGTCGCTCACTTTACTCAACAAATCACTGACCCGGGGTTTTCTTTGACGACATTCCAAGTTCCAATGTCGTGGAATGTATGTATTCTGTATCCATTGGTTTGCTCGTTGATTTGTCGCCAGATACTTGAATCGGCCCCATGGGAGTGGCACCCACGGTCGAATGACTGCTCGAATAATAGCTGTCCTAATATTGGCGAGGAACTGCATCCAAAGCTCTATCTGCGAGATACGGAAGAGGACGAGTGCATAAACGTCCCTAAAGCGAAACGCAGACCAAGTGCGAGCTGCACTCTTCGTTCTCGGCAAGAGCCAATGTTCATAAACGAGATTTCCACGGTGTGGCACTGGCAGCCTTTTGTCGGGCGGCCAGACATGACGCCCTATCACATGAAGATAGATCAGCGCACGGCCAACGAAGATATCTCCCCTCTCAGTGCCAGTCTTCGTGTGGTCAAAGCAGCCACAGTGCCAGACTTCGGTGAACCTATCCGCGTACATAGTGAGGACGGTGCGATTCCGGAGCTAGGGGAGATAATTGCAAATTCCATTGCTTCAGACGAGATCGCAGCGCATTGGTAGCGTAGTCTTCTCTCACAGTTCGTTATCTCAACGATACATAGGTGTCGATCATCGCATGACTCGTCGCCAACAGGCGGAATTCGGTTCTGCCCAGCCGGTCAACTACCTGAGTCGGCCATCACTCTCTGCGCAGCGGAGAGGCTTCACGATGACGAAGACGTGCAGACCGTGGTAGCGAGACTCGCAGAAACCTTTCACCCTACACTTCAGCGCTTTGTCCGACAATATCTGGACACCCGACGCACACCTGAAGATGTGATGCCTCCCTGGATGACGGCATTCGGGATCGTATATGATCATAACGGCCTTCTTCTGTATACGTTCTACCCATACTACAGGCCGGAGAAGAGGACCCCAGATATTGGAATCGGACATTGGGCTGCGGCTGCGGATCAGACTCGTATCAGATATATGAAAATCATGCGAGAACCTATAGAGATCCGCTCGGACATGGCGCATCATTTTTTTGCTCTTCGGCAGCATGCTATCGAAGTCTGTAGGCGTCTGCGAGCAGAGAAATAGGCGACACCAGTCTCCAATGTTATAGAAACGTATGTATGATTGATAGTGTAAAACAGATCTCGAATTCATTCGTTATTGAGAACAGTTATTCCTTGCAGGATGCACCACGCGACATCCTTCGCTTCCAGTCGTTCCTTCACATAAAGTTTATCCATTACCTTTGCTCCCCACATCGCTCGACTATCCACCCATCTCGAAACTTGCTCATTCACGAAGAGTGTATGGTTTAGAACGTGATAGAGGCATTGAGCCACGCGGAACCGTTCAGGAGACTCTGGCTCTGTCCCTGTCCAGCACTCTGCATACTTGTTGCTCACCAGAGTACTACGAGGCTCCCAGATGTAGCGAACAGATGCTGCTCGAGTCTTCACTTGCATTACGTAGTGAGCGTATACCTCGAAGCCCGTGGGCGCAAACACGATGCCATAGGTGTACATCCAGGATGGCATAGCATCATCAGGCGAGCTTCGAGTATGAAGATAAATCCGCACGAAAAGGTCGAGGATTGGAAGCGTCGTCAAGGCATTCTGCACGGCTTCGTAATCCGGTTTAAGCTCCCTCTTAGCCTCGGCAACCATCACGACTGGCAGGAGATTCGGAAATGCGTCAAGCGCAGGTATACGAGCTACAACTTGTAGGTCGGGGTGAGGTGATATCCCAAACTGTCGCATATGCGCGATAGCGTTCATTTTGGTATTCCTAGAAAATGAGTTAGAGACCCATATCTGAGGTGCAAAACACTCACGACATCGTTGAAAAGGCAGCCTTAAAATATCCCCTGAATATGAGTCCAAACTTCTGTTCGACATCCATCTCCGCTCTTCTGCTTGTTGGCTGATGCTGAGGCGCATCCTTGTCCTCGCCGTCCTTATTCCCGCTGTTACTCGTGTTCCCGCCCTTGCTCCAATGCTTGACCGCGCCTTTTTTCTCTGCCGAGCTCGATCTCATCATCTGATCCTCCATTCTCATTCGTCGCAGTGGTTTCCAGAATCAAGAGCAGCTGTCGGAGTGCTCGCGTATCTTCCTTGGACGTCTCGACTCCCCCATGCAGATGTCCGACGCTAAGAGTTCCCGGCGACCTTTTGGAGCTGGCCATTGATCGATAACGGACCACCCTAGCCAGCGTCCTGTCCCTGCTCTTCCCATCTTCCACTATAGATTGAAGCCGCATCTTGTTTTTATAGTATTGAAAGAGCCTACGAGACGTTGCTCGAATTTCCTTGTATTTCTTGGACTCGAAAACTGCCTCCATGACCATCGGATCTCCTAGCGCATCAAGACTGCTGAGCAGCCTCCTTCTGAGAAGTTCTGACTCGATAAAGTGTCGTGGTTCCGTCATACTCTCCCTCTCTGTTTGCTTCCGAGGAGGAGAACTCATAACGTCAAACTCGTGATCATTGTCCGCTAATTCTTCCTCTTCCTCTGGGTCCTCGGGTGTGAACGAAGTCGCTTGGGCTGGGGAATCATTTATTGGGTCTGTCAGGGGGAGCTTCTTGGGAATTGGCTCCTGCAGAGGCTGATGATCTCTTGGACCAGCCTCTGGGTCATACCATTGTAGTATGTCCTTAGTCACGGGCTCCTGAATGGCTGTGAGACGACTATGCAAGCCAAATTCCTCAGACACTTACGCTCCAATGAGATGGTATTAGAACAAACTCTCGAGAGTTAAGTGAGAATGATCTCGAGCGTGCTGCAATGAGCTGCATATCCCGCGGTGACAGTCGCGAGTAGATGGTGGCTCGCTTGCTAGATCTTCAAGATTGTCTCGAGTGGCTCGACACCCGATGATGTCGAGGGGTGGATATCGATCAAGTTGCTTCGGGTCGCCTTTCCGAAGCTGGTCGAACTTCCAACCGACGAAAGCGAGTAGGGCGCTGGGGGCAGTTCTGAGCCTATGGTTGAGCACTCCCCATAGGAATTTGACCGAAATTAGCTCACGATGCAGAGAAGTAGCCCGATCCTCCTGTGTTCTCTGATGAATCCGGTAGCGGTTCGCCTTTCTTCCACGTTGTTTCCACCCGGTGTCGACAAGTGACGAAACCCAGAGCCCTCTGATGTCTGTCTAATTGTCTGTCTGATACGCCGAAGAGTATCTCGGCTGTCTTGAGAACTTTTTCTTGCTCCTCTGGTGACATTTTGGCAATCTTGGCTTTATTGGCAGGCTCGGAGGCATCAGGATCAGAGTGCGAAGGCCCTCGTCCAGGCTGAACCAGACCGTCAGATAATGCATCCATAATCCAAGCTGCTTACATTGTTCAGGACAGACCGTCCTTGTATGGATTTCCGACGGCGACGCTCCAATGCGCGCTCCAAAGGGCTCGGCGAGCGAGCTGGGGATGTATGTCGTGCCATAGTTCCGGTCAGAAGCTCTTCGAGAGAGCTCGAATCCCCCACATCTCGATCAAGTTGGCCATGATCACCTTTGTTCTCTGGCGACCATTTGATAACCTCCTGTTTGTGAACTGCCTCATTCGAGGTGCCCAGATGATAGTATGAGAGCTCTTGCATAAGCTGCATCGAACAATCAGAACGTATCCTTTCGATCTGAATGCTTACATTGCCGTAGACAGGCTGTCCTCTTTCAGCTTCGTGACGGCGCACCACAAATGGTGCATCTAGAGGACTAGGTGGGCGTACTGGCCGTCTACGTCCTGCCATCGGTCCGATAACAAGCTCGTCGGGAGAGCTCGAGTCACCCACACGTCGGTCGAGTGGGCCATGACCATCTTTATTATCTAGCTTGACTAGGGCATCTAAAGGACTGGGTGGCCGTACTGGCTGTCTGTGTCGCCCTAACGGTCCGATAACAAGCTCGTCAGGAGAGCTCGATTCCCCACGTCGATTGAGTTCATCATCACTATGGCATGCCCTCTGGAAATAGGTCAGAAGACTCTCTCTAGTGGACATAGAAGCGGTAACACACCAGAGAAGGGTCTTGTCGGTCGACTGGTGCCGCAAGCTTGAGGCACGCAGTGTTAGTTAGAGCAAAGCATGCTGATAAATGACGTTCACATACATGCACTGCGCTCCTGTGACCAACTTCCGACATGACAAGACCTCCGTAAGTTGACGTGGTGAGCTTGGGCTATAATTATGGATTGAGTCATCTCGACGGCAAGATTCATGAGGAACTTACAGAGGATAGACCCAAGAGCTTGATCTATGATCGAGAGTTGAGCTACTGCGATCGAAGGCGAGCAAGGCGACTGGACTTACGGCAGCCGGAGGGATTAGCTTGGTGGTCAAGCTACTGGTAGGCCTTGTAGGAAATTTGGTAGCCTTATTCGAAGACCCGCTATCTTGTGAAGGTTTGATCTGCGAATGGTATCAGCCGACCATCCAAATAGACGTCGGCTGGCTGGCCATCACTGGCTCACCGTAGTCCTCTTTTTTTCCCACTGTTGTCGCCAACACAATTTTCGTGTGGATATTCAGTAATACAATAAGAAGAGGTTGCGCATAGGATCGTTAGTTATTGACTTGAGCGGCTGGTCAACATGTTGAGAGGATGGGGAGCTTACCGGAGGAAGTGCGAGAGCATCAGGACTCGTAGATGGATCACGACTCGGAGATACATCTGTCGGGGCTCCCTTGACTCGTTTGGTCGGCACCTGCTGGTGTCCCAGGCTGAGCTCGCGTTCACGCTTCGTGCCCGCCCGTTTCATGCGGTTATCCATCTTCAGCAGGCTTTAGTACTCTCTTTCAAAGCGGTTTCTCGGCGCAGTGTGGTTGTGGTCGGGGAGTGAAAGGCGAAAGCGAGGCGGATAGCTGCATGCCGCCTTTTATAGCCCGACTCGAGCTGTGGCAAAACACACCCAGACACATTCGCCACACCTTCTTTTTACAATGACATCTCGCTGTTTTCAGCCGACAAATGGCTAAAGCCTGCTTGCTGTGGTCGCCGCCTGTAGCCTGGCTCCAGGATGGCTCCAGCCGGTCATTGTTCCAGCTTGTACGAATATGCACATAAGCCAACCATAATCCATGTTATAGACTGATTTATCAAAGAAACAGTGCATTGGATGCTCTCTGGCGAGCCCTATATGCATCTGCGATTCGGGCACGTCAACCATACACGCGGCATGCCACGATTAGCCTAGGAACTGTATTTAGGGTGTTATACGAGATCCATACTTGGTCTGTCCAAACGATCAAGAGCAGTCCAAAAGATCAAGAGCCGTCTTGCCTTTCTGCGGCTAAAGTCTGCCAGGGACCGTCTCCCACAGATACTTTTAGCCGGCTTGACATGTGAACAATAACGATACGTGGCCGCAAGAGTTTAGACTTTGACGTGCTTCTGACGAGGGCTCCAAGTTCTGATGGACCAAGGTCTATCCGCTCTCCGATAAGAGCCTCTGGCTATATGCACAAAGATAAATATGAATGTGGTCGGGCTGTCTAATCATCTAAACCAAGTCGAGAAAGTCGCCGCCCCTCGCCCAGCTACTACCTTGAAGAATTGTTAGTACTGCTTTAATACTCACCTGGCTTGTATCTCGTATTTTTCAATAATATTCTGTCAAGGGTGCCAGCAGTCCGGACGCGGTGGACGCGATCACGTGATCTTGCACACAAATACGCCCAAGCGCGTCGCCCGTCTTTTGTTCCCGACCATATTGGCCATTGCTCTCCCCTCTTACCAGTACTCTCTCCAACCAACAACCAACTACTTTTGATCATGTCTGGACGCGGAAAAGGCGGAAAGGTCTGTTTTCATCGCGTTCAACGACACCAGCAACACCCAACTCACCGCGCAACAGGGACTCGGAAAGAGCGGTGCCAAGCGCCATCGCAAGATTCTGCGTGACAACATCCAAGGTATCACCAAGCCCGCTATTCGCCGTCTGGCTCGCCGTGGTGGTGTGAAGCGTATTTCTGGTCTCATCTACGAAGAGACGCGTGGTGTTCTCAAGACGTTCCTCGAAAACGTGAGTTAGATCAAAGTGGTCATTGGCGCGTCGCTAACAGGGCATGCAGGTCATCCGTGACTCTGTTACATACACCGAGCACGCAAAGAGAAAAACAGTGACGGCACTCGATGTCGTGTACGCTCTCAAGCGATCCGGACGTACCCTCTACGGCTGTGAGTTGGACCTGTCTCTTTCCAAACCAGCAACTGACCATACACAGTCGGTGTCTGAGCGTGTGTCTTCTCTCTGTACTTGTATTTGTAGATCGGTGCTATCCTATCGCCTTCTCACCCATCTATCCACTTGAACTTGAGTGGCAATCCAACTTTATTACGTGACCAATAAGATAGCAAATGATTACAGGGCAGAGTTCTTGCTCAAAGGTTTCTGTAATGCTGCCAGTACTTGCCCTGCGACTTCTTCCGAAGTGCTTCGGACCGTCAAACGACATAACTGGGCACGAGTTAGCACTAGTGGAGTGAAATAGGAGGACATGCATACCTTGGCGACCTTATTGGGCTCAACTCGTAGCAGACATCCCACTTTGCCTGCACTCGATGTATGCAAGACTCCAGCTCCAACCAAGTTGATTGGGTTCGGGTCGACGTCGCTCAGCAGAGAGAACCCATGACCCAGTAGGATCTTGCGGTTTTTTGCAATGTCAACATTGCCAGACTCGTCCAGGTTGATCGGAAACACGACCTGAGCCTCGCGTGGTGGTCCACCGATCAGCTTCCATCGCTCAAAGAAATCGGTCTGGCTGAGCGTAACGCCCTCGAAAAATTTGGTGACGAGAAGGGGAAGTTGGATATTGATCGTCGTAAGAGATCCAGCGAGGTAGGAAATCATAAGAACAGGAGAACCATCGAATGGCTTCTTGTTCTCGACATGAATGACGTGTTGAGCCTGAGTTCGGGATGTGATGGTATTGGACGGAATCTTGGCAAAAGTGATGGAGAGTGCATCTGGATTATGACCAGTGACCGTCGCAGTGAATGAAGTCAGGGGAACCGTCATTTTGTTCCCGACATACAGTGCAATACGACCGAGGTGACCGTGGTACTCCGACTTGATACCCATCTGAATCGAGGTGTTCTCGTACAGGATTCCGTCGTTGGACATGCATAGCTTTTCGTACCACTTGTCGATGCTTGGACTGGAGTCGAGAACCGGTTTTGGTGCATATACGATAGTAGGTGCAGTACTGACGCCAGAGGCGGACGATTGGCCATTCAGGTCAATGTCGGCGAGTGACATGAGATCTGGTACATCGCCACTCGCGTTCCCATTTGCGGCGGTATTTCCAGCTTGGTCTGCCGTATTCTTGCGAAGCTTTGCCTTCTCTCGTTCTTCGTTGACCTCCTTTCCACCAACAACCCAAACCCGCCCATCTTCAGTGTCACCGTGCTTCTTATTCAAACGATTCAGGAGCGTAGACTCGCGCGGCGGGAAAGGTGGCATCTCTTCACACATTTGCTGCAAGAGGTCGTCGGTCTCGCGGGTTGCAACTGCATAGTACTCGCAAGCACGCTGCTGCAGCTCCGCATCCAAAACATAGCGATATCTTTCGAAGACGTTGACGAGGTGATGCTTAATTTCGGGGAAAACGTTGACCCATTTGATATAGGTCGTGAGGAGCAGAGCTCTTGTCGGTGCTGAGCAATACGGTGACTTGGTGTGTAGTGCTTGAAACTGCTCGATCGGGCTGAGACCTGGGTCATTTGCCACCAGGTGACCATATTCCCCCAATATGTAGCCTAGCATAGCTTATAAGAATGGCATGCCGAGATTGGTGAATGGTGCGTACCTCCAATCTTTACTAGAGACTCGTGACACTGAGGTTGTCGGAGATGCTCGAAGATCGCACGTGCTGCATACTCCTGAAGATTCTCCGTGTTGGTTGTGATCTGGACAACCCTGTACCAGACTTCTTCACCGACGTGGTCACCAGCAGAGCTGATAAGTTGAAGGATTGTGTCGATATACCACTTGTATGATGTAGCGAATTTCTCAGTGGAAATGGCAATCTTGAGCACCATTTCTTCACGCAGCCCGTAGTCTGCGACTCGAAGATAGCGCAATAGCTCCCCGACAATGATCTCGGCATTGTCGGTGTCGCACATACTGTAAAGAAGATCCAGTGCTCGTCGCCGAACTGATACGTCCTTATCACGCAGCGAGTTGATGATGGTGGTTTGATGCTGTTTGATTGAGTATAGTGAGTCCGCGCGTGCAGCAAGATGCGCCATTGTGTCCAGACCAAGGTATCTGACGTTCGTTTCCTTGGAGCTAATAAAACGTGCGAGGAGCTCTGCCGCATCAGCGACTATGGGAGATGTTGCGTCGAGGTGGATAGCAAGTCCGATGGCCTCGAATAGAACTGCATTTTGGGCGTTGTTTTGCTGAACGTTGCTGGCGACTTCGACGGAGTTGTTGAGAATTGCTTTGAGAACCTTTTGCAAGACATCGAGCACAGTAGGATCAACTATGCACATATTAGATTTTGGAATAAATCGTCCATGTTTACCTACTTGACGGAGGATAGTATTGTAAGAGTCGTAAAAGCTTGACTTGGAGCCAGGGAGAGGGTATACGGTAGTAGGCATAGGTAGCTGTGTATTCACGATCGATGACGAGCTTTAGAGGCAGTAAGCAAAAGTAACCGTAGTGAGAAGAAGACCCACCTTGTGGAGACGGTCCACCGCCTTTTGGTAACAGAATGAGAACGCATCCAGATGATCTTGTGCCATTGCCATCACCAGACTTGTGACCGAAACCACTACACCAAGATCATCGTCGTCCATTATCGAGACGATCCGCTGAGCCCAGTCACTTGCCGGTAGGACTTCTGGATACTTTCGGTATAGTCGTAGTAGCGTCAGGGCGGCCTTCTTCTTCACAAAGTTTGGTGATGTCCTACGGTGATTGAGTAACGAACCAGACATCTGTTCGGTACCTACGGCGAGATGAGCAGTCGATGCACAGATGGACCAAGTGTTTCTGCCATCTCATTACTGCCCACATTTGCTATTGCGTGTAAAGCCAAGCAGTTGTTGTATTCATTATTCTCCTCCAAATCCTTCTTGATCGAGTTTACAACCATGAGGAGCAGCTCAGAGTGTTCATGTAGCATCAATGTCATCGCAAGATATCCCTAGAACGTAACTGGTTGAGCACGAGTTGCGACCGTCGCCAAACTGCCTGAGACGAGCGCACTCACAATCTGCTTTTCGGTATATTTATTGCTCGTGACCAGATTTGCGGCTTCAAAGTGACCAACGTCGACTTTGTAACCGAGAATGTACACGAAGATGAGTTTGGCGACATACTTCTTGCGCTGATACGACGAGAGCTGTGGATCTGGAGGGGCTCGCTCAGCTCAATCGAGGTTCCGTGGACAGCAGATACCTTTGAACTGCCTCCTAATGTTCGCCATCTCTTTATTGATCCTTTTCTCTTCGAGTTCCTTCACCCGACATGCTCGTATGTCCGCAATGAACTAGTCCCGCTGGTCAGTGCGTTCCATGACACAATTTGGAGTAAACTAGAGCTTGCTTGGGTTAGTCCACGCATCGAGGTCGCCATGATTGTGCGCTGACGAGGAGAGCAAGGCCAGGCGGTGGGATGGGTCGGAGGCAAGTTTAGGGAATTCAGTTTGTGACAGCCCTCGATTCATGATGCAAGTTGTGAATACGCGGGAGTAGGTATGATCTAGAATACACTGCATAATGTAGAGTCTAATCTATGCAAAGGCGCGATAAGAAGTCGTTCTGAGCGAGCTGGGGGTAGTAGGGCGAGAGCCAGTAAAGGGGCTGTTGTAGCCTGATCTAGGATATGGACTGGAGTAACCGGATCGAGGGAGTTGTAAGCGGCCCTGGAAGTTTGGGCTTCCATAAGCAGAGGGTGTACCCGGCCTGGAAGCCATGCGTGACTGGCTGAGCCTTTCCTCCGAATAGCGTTCCAAGATGCGGACAACATCACGTGTGAGGTAGTCAAACTCTTTAACTTCCTCTGGGTTGAGTGCTCTCGACTTGGGAGCTTCAACGATGGCATCGCTTTCATCCAAATCTTCCACATCGTCGTCATCCTCTTGGGTATTCCTAGACCTCAGTTCGCGATTTGGGAGTCGTCGCTGTTGGAATTGCTGGCGGTGATGGGCGATGCCTTCGAAAACTCGGAGGAAGCACTTGTCCATGCGTGTTTTCAGAGTCTGGATGTCATCCAAGATGTCAACGCGACCCACAATTGGAAGCCAACCGTCGCATTCTAAGCCGCGCTCGGTGACCACCGCGTTGTAGGCACCGAAAAGGAGGTAGGTCATGGGATCAAGTTGAGTGCAGCCGCGAATGAAAGTTCCCGAGTTGGCACTGCCAGAGCTAACGTTGCGAACCTTCTCGGCGAAAGCGAAGAGTTGTTTATCGACGAAACCCCCTCCGCTATCAGCTTTGCTTTCTTTCGTGCGGTTGTTGACACTGCCAGGAAAGACGAGGACATTCTACACAGTACGTCAGTACAAAGAAACGTATCGATTACACTCTTCTCACCCTCTCCTGAGCCGTCCGCAGAAGTTTCTCCGTCACTCGGATGGCAAAGTTTGGTTGTGAACCGATGGCGACGAGCGCAGCAAGCATTGGCAGCGAGTCGGCGTTGGCATTGAGCTCCGGTGGAACCTCCCTTGGGAAGCGACCATCGACTTCAACTCCACCGCCAGACACACTGAGCACGCCAGCACGTGCGAGAGAGTGAAGGAGGTGACCCTTGAGATTTTGTATCTGAAGGAGAACTGGTTTAGACAAGAATTGTTCATTGCAGAATGTGTTTGCTGCCGCAAATTGGCCGCTTCCTTGGAGATCCCACCAGGCGTAGTAGGCTCTCAAGGTTGCGAGGACGTCGGACCGGAAATTCTGAGGGCTCCAGAATTCTCTGGCAGCTTTCGCCTCCTTCTTCAATAGCGGCGGGTTGTTGAATGCATCACGGTTCGACATGATGGCCGCAAGAGTAAGAGCTGGATCCAGGCAGCGGAAGAAGCTACCATACATGAGCAGTCGGCCGAGCTGCACATCAATGGGAATTTGAAGTAGAACGCGACCTAGTGAGGTCAGGCACTTCCTTTCGTCCAACGCCCCAACCATTTTCAGGTTCTCAATGGCAGCACCAACGCGTTCGGGAGTGGGAGGCTCGATCGTCTGAGCAAGCACCTCTTCAACTTCCAACCCCGGGAAATTGAGGGCTTTGATGTGCATGACGACGTTGCTGAGATCGACCCGCTTGATTTCCACAGTCTGGTACGGGTTGAGCTTGGCCATTCGCGCAGAAGACACGAGACCGTAGTACTCTCCAGGGCGATGGCGACCAGCTCGGCCAGCTCGTTGATTAAGATTCGAGGAGCCAACCCAGGCGGAGACCAGGGAAGAGATGTGACGTTCTGGATCGTATCGCTGCTCTTTGACCTTGCCGGTATCGACCACGTACACGACGTCCGGAATCGTGACAGAGGTTTCCGCAATGTTGGTGGCAAGGATGATGCGTCGAATGCCAGGAGCTGCTGGCTCGAAGATGGCTTGCTGCTCGGCGATAGGCACAGTAGAATGGAGGAGGTGAATGGAATATTTGGAAGAGTCGGAGAAGTTGAGTCCAAGAAGGGGCATCCCCGAGTGGATGAGCGTTTTCTGCAGTGACTGGATGGTGTCCCAACCTGGCAAAAAGACCAACACATGTCCATCCTCGGATTTTTTGAGAACATGCGCGATAGACAATGCTACCAGAGGCACGGGAATATCGAGATCCTCGCCAGAGGAATCCTCCCGTAGCGGCTTGACGAGAGCCATTGCTCCAGGGAAACCAAGGGCCGCTAGTGCTTGGGGACCAGCCTCCTGTCCGATGTAATTGGCAACGCTCTTCTCGCTGAACACCCAAGAAGAGGGACCGATGGCCTGGGGCCCACCAAACTCCTGAAGGACTTCTTCAAGGAGCTTCTTTTGCACAGGATACGCACGGCCAGGGATCTCAGAGACGGGCGCAAGCGTGCCATCAGCTGCAGCAAAATATTGTTGGAAAAGAGTTGGGTCGATAGTCGCACTCATGAGGATCACTTTGATCGGGATGCCTCTCGCCTTTCGATCAGCAAGCATGCGCTTGATGACCATGAGCGTCAGGTCAATATCGACATCACGCTCGTGAACTTCGTCGACGATGACGTGGGTCACTTCATCAAACTGACGTGGGCCATCATGCTTGGCCATTTCGAGCGCTTTTTGCATGCGGTTGAGGAAGATGCCGGTGGTGCAGAACGTGACAGAGCCGTGATCAAGAGGAACCTTGGAGTCAAATCGGACTTGATATCCAATGGACCCGCGCCCAAGCGCCTCGCCTCGCTCGTTTGCGACACGTTGGGCGACGGAGATGGCGGCTATACGGCGAGGTTGGGTGCAGATGACATTGCAACGTGCTCCTTCCCCTCGATCAATCCATTGGTCTAAAATGAGTTGGGGGACTTGTGTTGTTTTGCCAGAGCCGGTAGCGGCCATGCAAATGGTGACATCGTTGGCGTCGACGACGTCTAGGAGCTCCTTGATTTTGGTATAGACGGGAAGACTTTCACGAGAGGCTCGCATTTTGGCGTGTTCCGGTGCCCTTCTATATTCGTCGAGGCGGGCCTTGAGGCGTTGACTCTTGTTCTCGAAAAACTCTGCGGAAGGCGGAACATAGGGGCCTCGTTGTGCTGCTTCTAATGCCGTGGCAGAGACGGAGGCGGGGTCATCTTCCTTGGGATAGTTGAGATAGAGCCCGCTCTCCTTTACGTCGTCGCAGAGGTCTCGGATCTCTCCACCCAGAACCTCACTCATTTGCAGTAGGACTTTGGGAGCGAGTCCAGCATCCTTTCCTGTCTTTGCGGCCTCTACAAATGCTTTCCAAAGCTCTGGGTCGCATTTCTCTAGGTATTGGGCAACGTCGAGATAAGACTGGACGAGGGCGGCCTTTTTGCTCGGCGCGGTACCGATACCAATTCTCCTGCCTCCGACAGTGAGAGTCGCATAGAATGGAGAACCGCCACGGCCTGCCTCGTACGAAATGTCTGGTTTGCCGAAATCGAACCGCCTGCAGTAATAGTCCATAAATTGCCTCGCACGTTCGAAGCTAATTTCCTCTCCATTGCTGAGGGTGGTGGTGGCGTCTGTCTCTTTGGGCTTTGGAATGACCAGCTTGATCGGATTCTCGAGCTGATGCTGTCAGACGTAGATAGTCCACGAATACACCTTGACATACCAAATTAAGTGCTTGAAGCTGGTATTCTATCGAGATACACGCAATCTTTAGTGCATCTTTCTTTGTTGGCGCGTCGCCAACACCTACAATCCCGAGCGTCTCATCCAAAATGACTGTACACCTGAAAAAAGGATGAGATCTTTTCACACCAACTCTCTCGTAATTTTACCTAAAATGGGGTGTTCGACCAATGTAGCCTGCCTGATATGATGCGTCTATGCCGCGACCGTAGACAAGTTTTGCGTAGTCTTGAACCACGCTTTTGGGCACCTCCAAATGTTTGGGTTTTAGCTGGACAGTGCCACCTTTGCTATACAGCTGCTGAACATGTTCGAGTCCGTGAAGGCCACCTTCGAGCTGTTCTGGCATTGGTGGTGGTGCGTGTACGACTTTCTTGGGACCTCCTCTTGCACCTCCACGTCTCGGTGGCTGGGAAGATCCACGAGTTCGCCCGCTATCCCGTGAACTCGACTGGGGCGGCGGGGGCATGTTGTTCTTCCTCGGTGGGGAGAGATTTTGGCTCGATTTATTCTTCTTTTGAGCTCCAAGTGACGCTGTAAGATCGACGTTTGACTCTCCAGAGGCTGCAATCTGCGAGCTCAAAGCGAGTGTTGGTCTGGCAGAGGAGAAAGCCGCACGGTGGACGGTGAGCGTCGAGCCCGTGTAGAGCGAACTCCTTCTAGCAAGAGAAAAGGCTCCACGCATAGAGCGTCTATTTTCTAATTCGTATTAGCTGTATATTCGCACCATGAGCTGGACTATATCTCCAACGTACAGAAAGACAGCACGGGACGACGTCCGCGTACCAAGTCTTGATGAATAAGAGTAAAACGTGTCGCAAATCACCAAAAAAATCCTGTCGTTTGTCTGCGTCTTGCAGACGTCGGTCGGTAAAAAGCCCAGAACGTGCACCTGCCACCTTTCCAGCTCCCGACTACATTTCTAGACGCGTTGAATATGCGTGTAGCAGCTCTCAACTCCTTCAGACTTCTCCCCCGGCGCCATTCTCGGCTCGTCTTTCGAGCTTACGCGACCGCGTCTAGATTGACAAGTCCGACGAGCCAAGATGTCGCTCACTTTGCTGGATTTCTCCCAGAAAGCTCAATAATAACATCTCTCGAGGGCTCTAAATTCTCGAAAAAGGCAGAATCAGCCGATTTGGAGCAGTATAATGCAGACTGGATGGGCAAATACATGGGGAAATCCCGAGTAGTGCTTCGGCCAAAGACAACCGAAGATGTGAGCAAGATTATGAAGCATTGCTGGGAGAGACGGATAGGAGTCGTGCCTCAGGGAGGCAATACTGGCCTGGTGGGTGCGTATATACAACACGTTTTGTCTCACTTATTGAACGTCAATCAGGCGGTGGCGTACCGGTCAATGACGAGGTCGTACTGAATCTGTCTGCCATGAACTCGGTTCGTTCTTTCGACCCAGTCTCCGGCATCCTCGTCGCCGACGCCGGTTGCGTACTCGAGGTCCTATCGCAGGAGATTGCACCTCACGGATACATCATGCCCGTAGACCTGGGTGCAAAGGGAAGCTGCCATATTGGCGGCAATGTCGCTACCAACGCAGGTGGTTTACGGTTACTTCGATATGGTTCACTCCATGGTACCGTCCTGGGTCTCGAGGTGGTATTGCCCGATGGTACCATCATCGACCAGCTCTCAACACTGCGCAAGGACAATACTGGGTACGATCTCAAGCAGCTATTCATTGGTGCAGAAGGCACTCTTGGTGTTATTACTGGTGTCTCCATTCTTACACCGCCGATGCCACAGGTAGGCCCATGTTGCACTGATCTTACACCGTTTTCAAACTTTGACAGTCGACGAACAATATTGTTCTGGCGCTCAACTCCTTTGAGAGCGTCTTGCCAATCTTCAAGAAGACACGGACTCAGCTTTCGGAAATCCTGTCTGCATTCGAGTACTTCGACCGCAACGCCTATAATCTCGTCGTCAAGCACAAACTAGGAAAATCGCTAGCTGAGGATGAAATTGGCGATGCATCAGCCTTTGTTCTCATCGAAACCAGCGGCGGCAACAAGGAACACGATGAAGCGGTATGTTGAACAGATTTTTCAATTCAAGAGCTCATATACTGCGCAGAAACTTCAAGATTTCCTCGAAGAAGTCATGAGCGACGAGTCTTTGGTTAAAACCGGCGTTCTTGCACAAGCTACTGAACAGTTCCAACAACTTTGGTCTCTTCGGGAGTGCATTCCTGAAGCCGTCTCGAAAGAGGGCAAGGCGTACAAGTACGATATTAGCGTTCCAATCACGACCTTTGAAGAAGTTGTGCATAAGACACGCGAACAACTGAAGAGCAAGAATCTCTACAAAATTCCTGGAGGTGTAAAGGAAGTGGTCGGCTATGGTCATATTGGCGATGGTATACACTCTTTCGTTGAGAGGAAGGAAAGGAGCAACTAACTATATATTCAGGTAATCTACATCTCAATGTCGTTGCCGAGAAGTACAGTCCGGAGGTCGAAGGCGCTCTTGAACCTTTCATATATGAGCTAGT